>OU343221.1:279570284-279685284 GCA_910596185.1 Chrysanthemum makinoi
AAGCTTCCTCGTAGTCTATCCCCCTTCTTCGTGACTTTGTTCGTAATCCCATCACTTTTCATCATGGAAAGTGATAACCCACCACCAAACCAGCCATTTCCCCTCGCCAATTCCTTTAGACAACTTAGGACCCGTAGTTCCACCAAAACCCTTCTTGAGCCCTTTGCCGAACCCGAGAGAGTTGTATAAGAAGAAGAGCTCTCCATGAGTCGGAACCTCAAGGCACCACCATCGATTTTGATGAAGCCGTAACTGACGAAGAGTCCACACATTCCCCCAAGTCGCCTGAAACCATCAACATTGACAATCTGAGCCAACATAGCGAGGAAATCCCCGCTATTCCTGTCAATGAACCCATCAATAAACCAAAGGCAAAAGTCCTTATGGAGTACTCTTCTCCCACCGCATCTGGATTTACCAACGCCATTTTCTACCATTCTGAACAGGTCAATGAGGTGTTGCATGCCACCGACATTTGGCTTATCCAGAATGCATGTCAATTTCATGGATCCCACAGCGAAAACCCAATTCATCACGTCAGATAATTTTTAAAAATTGTGGATACAATCTATGCTAACGGAGCATCCAAGGAGACATTTAGACTCCGGTTTTTCCCATTTTCTCTTCAAGGGAAGGCCAAAGAGTGGCTCGATAAGCTACCTCCAAGGTCCATCTTCACTTGGGAATAACTCACTACCCAGTTTACCAAAAAGTTCTTTCCTCCTAGGAGAACTGCATCCATCAGAAGCGAAATCCTTCACTTCCATCAAACAGATGGAGAATCTATCGTTAACTCCTGGACTCGTTACAAAGATATCGTTCAACAAGCCCCACACCATGGTATCAACCTTTGGTTTCTTGTTCAAATCTTTTACTACAATGTCTCCCGCAATGATCAAAAAGGGATTGACTTCTCGACTGGCCAAAAAATTTCCAATCTCAGTACAGAAGAAGGATGGGACCGCATTGAGGAGTATGTCCAAGACCAAGAAAATACTTGGAACAAGCCAGTAACTGTAATGAGTATCTCTGCTACCTCGAATAATAGCCCATTATCTCTCGATGATCGGATGAAGAGGGCGCAAGAGAAGCTCGCATACCTCACGAAGTCGCAAGAACCTAAGAGGTTGTTTAACCCATACCTTATATGCGACATGTGTGGAGGGTCACACGAGAGCGATGAGTGTGACGAAAACACACGCCAAGAGCACGCCCTCCTTTCCAGCCACGACATTTATGACAATCCTTCCATCCTCGTATTCTATCAATATGATGAATACAATCCTTGGGGTAATATAAAATGGAAGATTGAGGAAGAAGAGGGTTCCGAATACACCATCCGTGATGCCTTTGAAAAAGAGCTCGGGCAATTCGCCATGGAAAGGGGAATGCTTTTAAAGGGTCTTGAAGGATTCATTCAAGAGCAACAAGCTGAATTAGAAAGCCAGTTCACCGAACTCCACAAAAGAGTAAGTGAACCTGGTCCAACCCAACATGATCCAACTTGTGCCATTACTACTCGATCAGGAACCACTACCAAGGATCCACCATACCCTGTTCAAAATCCCACTACCAGGGAGCCTGAGTTGGATAAGGGAGAAATTCCTAGACCCCCTCCAACTCCTCACGACCCTCCTCCACAAGCATCAATTCCCGTCCAACGTTCGACTCTCACACGGATTCCTTATCCCTCGAGTTTAAAGAATCAAAAGGTTGAAGAAGACAATGAGAGGTTGTTGTCTTACTTAAAAAGGACCGTCGTCAACATACCACTTCTCGATGTATTTTATCATATCCCTAAACATATCAAATACTTCAAGAGGTTGCTCTCGAATCGGAAGAAGCTTGAAGGGTTGATATCATTAGGAAAAGAATGTTCGGCTATCCTCCAAAAGAGTCTACCCAAGAAGAAAGAAGATCCGGGTAGCTTCACCATCCCTTGCTCTATAGGGGCGCTCTTTATGAAAAACGCCTTGGCAGATCTTGGGCCAAGCATTAACTTGATGCCTCATTCATTATTCATCAAACTCGGATATTCATAGCTGAAACCAACCATAATGAGTATTCAGTTAGCTGATCGATCAATCAAATATCCCATTGGAGTTTGTGAAAAGGTTCTTGTGAGGGTAGGGGAGTTCAAGTTTCCGGTTAATTTCGTGATTTTAGAAATGGAGGAAGATAACTCAGTCCCGATAATCCTTGGAAGACCATTCTTGGCTACAGCTCGTGCCATCATCGATGTTCATGATGGTAAACTCACTTTACGAGTGGGATCTGAGAGCTTAACTTTCGACATCAAGGATTCTATGAGTCGTACCTCCTCTTACGATCATCCTACTTATTTTGTTGAAGAAGTTGATGAGTTTGTTTGTAACACCCCAACCCGGCAAAGGTAAAATTGTCACATTCTTGTGTCATATCAGAACATACAAATGAAATTTTACAAGTGGAAGCCTTATAAAAATAAATTACCAAGTCATATAAACGGATGACTTACAAATAAAATACAAAATCCAATATGTCTAAAATAAAATGAAATCTCAAACAATAGCCCATCAAAATAAGTTCAAAATAATAAGGTAACTAGGGTTGGTCTACTCAGACAATCCAACTCTAAGCCCATCAAAGCCCATCTTCCAACCTAAAACCTGCCGCAGGAAAAGAAATGCGGTTGAGCTTAAAAGGCCCAGTGAACAGATATAACAAATCGAAAGCTAAACAAAATCTGAAATGCAAAATGAAACAAAGGAAACGGATAACAAAGTCGCAACGGAAAGGAAACAATGAGTCAATGAAGAACTTGCAGAACACAATAGTAACCGATATCCATAAAGAACAGATAACAGAGGAGAACAAAGCAAGTAACGCATCGATGACATATACATAAGCACATTTAAATAACCAGGCATACAATTACTCAGGAAATCAGAATACATATAAGCCAAACGGAAATCTAAAAGCTAGCGGAAGCAACTAATTAAAAAGTGAGCATGGCCATCACACAAGTCAAGCAACCCACAATTATTAACATAACAAGAATCATAACAGCAGAGATACTATCAGCAGTCAAAACATGGTAGCCACACGTATCAAGTAGGAATACAATACGAACATTATAATTGAATGAATTAAGGACATAGCATGGCAACTAGATAGATAACATAGGTTGAACCATTTACATCATCAAACAGTGGCATAATCAAGAGTGTAAATATGGGAGGTCAACAATTAGCAGATAAAGATACTAACGGATAATCATAGCCTACGAGATTAACTGCACGAAAGTATACATGATAAACAGATAAAATAATCGATTACACACTAGCATGGTCACCAGACAAATCAAAGGGTCACATAACAGTAAGATAACATATAGTCAGATGACAACATGTGAATCATATAATTGCATACTAATCATATCGTAGCAGGTAAACGGTAGTCACATAAAACATGTAATAGCATAAATTCAATAATCATATAATAACCCGGTACGCGAATGGAGCGATAGTCTGAAGTAACGGAACAAGAGTATGACAGATCAGTGCGATGGAATCTAGCATGGTAGTGGAGTGAGTCACATAAGGGTACTAAGTAATGGACAATTAATACAAAATATGGTGCGTTGGGGAATACAGAAGGTACAATATAGGTATGCCAAAAGTGTAAGGGTTGTCAGAAATCTATCCCGAGCCAACAATACAATACAATACGATCAATAGTGGCATTAGCAGCCCAGTATCCAATAGTAGCCATCGTATTCTAGGGTGACCTCGAATACCAAACCAATAGGAGGGGAGACCTCAGTAACCAATGGAGTAGCTAGCTCCCAGACTGTGAGGGGGTGTATTGCACACATGCACCACATCACCAATACAATATATCAATATCAATACAATACAATACAAATCTAGGATGCATCCATACGCCCCTGCAGACAATAGTGGCCATAACAATAACAATGAAGCGCGCATAATTAATACAGCATAGGGACGGTGTGGAACATCACTCAACCACACTAGAGTCATGCCATTGGTGCATCAATGACACGGCCATGTTACCTTCATGGCTAGGATAACAATATTTGGCTCGGGTATCAATCTGAAGGGTCAAACAAAGGTCCACATTGTAGCAATATATCAGTCATCATAATCAGAGGTTCAATATAAGTGGTTCACAATCCAAAGGTTCATAGCAACAGTTCAATGTCAAAGTCCAATATCAAAGGTTCAGTAACAGAGGTTCAATAATAGAGGTTCAATAATAGAGGGGTCAATAGCAATGGTTCAATATCAAAGGTTCATATCATACGTTCATAATCAGAAGGTCCATATCAAAGGTTCAATAGCACAGATTCAATAGCACAGGTCAATAGCAAAGGTTCAATAGCAAGTTTCAATAGCAAATGTTCAATATCAAAATGGCAAGAGATCAAAAGATGTATAGAGATCATGAGAGACCTTATAAGAAAGGTCAGAATATATGTACCTTAACGCCAATGAAAGAAAGGCAAACGAATGAACAAACACGAAGACACCACGCCACGTCTTATTCAGTGAATCTACACGGATTACGGTTCACATAATAATTATTAGCTCATTGAATGTCGTAACGGATTTTAAATACTCATTATGAATCGCATTAATACTTTTAGAGTTTAATTTGGTTAAGCGCATTCTTGTTTTACTAATAGGCCAATTTAAGTATTTTAGGTTAACCGCTTAGACACAAAGATAGAATGATAATCCCTTAGTTCAAAATACCCATTCAAACACTCACAAAGGACGCACACAAACACATTATAACGCCAACTTCAGCGAGACCAATAAAAGTAAATAAACACGCCATCCTTAAAATACCCACACAAAATGTACACAAGACACACCTTTTTACTTCATACGAGACTTATACTCAATCACATGCCACTTGATTTATAACCAGTACCTAAATTTGATACACACAATATGCTTACAATCTATCCTTTCAAACATGCAAACACGACCCACTAAATCTCAAGTTCTGGACAGAAACGTCCCATCAAAACCAACTATTAACACGACTCGATAACCCCTTTATTTTTAGATTGGACATGCTTTCAAGGGGCCTTATACGAATCATAAAAGATCACACATGAACGCCTACTCGACCACAAAAGTTAACGCGGCACATCAGGTTTTTAATGAGACCAAAACAAGCATCTAACGTGACAAGTTAAACCAGATTTTATCACATTATTAATCCATATTATCCAGTTTCATGCACGTTTAGTTTATGATTTCTTGTGACCATTTAAGCTCAATAGTAGAATAAATAATTGTGAAGATGGAGCGCATGATATGGTTGACCAGATTCAACGATTGGTGTAGATATATGTGGGTTGAAATTTATGCCTTCATATTTGATACACACACATGCTCCTCTTGATTTCATGGGACCAGACTACTATTTCTATGATAGTTTTATTTGACAAACGCATGCATTTATATGGGTATTCTCACGATAAGAACAAGAAAGCAAGAAGGGAAACATGGAAAACAAGTTGACGTTTACTAACCATAGTGCTTGTCGAATGGAAACAGCCACGAATAAGCCGAGGTCAAACCAAGACTCACAACCACAGCCTCTCATTTGATTTACACCCACGACCATAACAGCTTCTATCGAAACCCACGATCATCACCACCTCTATCCAGCTTCCTTGAACTTTGTTGCCTTCTTGAACATCCTTTGTGTCGACAAAAATGGAAAAGACAAGTTAGCCGTCACTTGTGTTTTTTTCTTTAGGGTTTAGGAGGAATTTTCATTTGCATACTCTTATTTTGGTGCTTACCAAGGGACAAATCCCCACCTTCTATTTGGATTGATCTAATGGCTGTCATTAATCTAAGATTAAAACCTTTTAACCTATTTTTTATCCCCAATATATATTCCGTTTATTTTTTTTCCCTCATTCATCACTCTGTTTCTCACACACTTTTCACACACTTTTCTCTGTGTGGATTTCCCTCCATAAACGGTTATCGTCAATCATAACAACCAGGTCAACCACCACATCCTCCACCTTCATCACCGTACAACCACCGTCATCTCCGTCACGTCCTGCACTTTATCCCACCGGTAATTCTTCAATTCTTCATTATTTTCTTCAATTCTTCATTATCTTCTTCAATTTCGTAATTATCTTCTTTAATGTTGCAGAATGGAGATAGTTGATCTTAATGAAGTTCCTGTTGGAGAAGATTCAATTGATTTAGATGTTACGAGTTCAATTTGTGCTTCTAACATTGATGATAATGCATCATGTGAGTTTTCGTTTTAATTCAGCTTTTTTTTTATGTTAATCTGTTTATTAATTTAGCTGTTTTGTTAATTAATTGTTTAATTAAGGAGTTTAAGCTTTTTATTCAGCTGTTAGTTTACTCTGTTTTGTATCACCTGTGATATTTAGCTGGTGTTAGGTTTTTTGCTTATTCATGAAGCTGTTAGTTTGATTTTGCTTTTATATAAGCTGTTAGTTTGATTTGTTTTTGTTCAGTTTAATTTGTGTAGTTTCAGCAGTGATATTTGAAGTTGATGATAGTTTTGTTTTCTAATTAAGGTTTTAGAGTAATTTGCTTCTAATTTTAAGCTTTTTACTGAAAATAATCGTAAATATAGTGTACTTGATTTCTATCTGCGATGTTCTGATATTTCTATGAGTAGGCTGTTATTGCTGCAGTTGTTGCATAGTTATTCGAATGAAGAAGAGTGATAGTGTTTGGTGCTGATAGTTGTACTGTTAGTGTTTTTTGTCTTGGAAGCGTTTTGCTGTGTAGTCAAAGTAGTCGTAAATCTAGTGTTTTGGAAGTGATTTGTTAAGGAGATGTTGTATGTTTAAGAAGAATAGCCGTGTTTGCAGTTGTTGCATATATTGACCGAAATTGAGTTATAGTTTGTTGTCAATTTATGTTTATTGAATTCTGAGTTATAGGTTTTGTGCTTTTTATGATTGTGCTTAAGTATATTAATGTAGATGTTATATTGCTTTTAAATAAGCTGTTAATTTTTGATTGGATGTGTTGTTTGTTTTTGTTTAGTATTTTTTGTACAATCATCTGTTATAGTATCACCAGTGATATTTCAAATAATGTATAGTATCACCAGTGATATTTTAAGAGAATTTTTGAAGTTATTGTGTTTTATCACCTTCTTTACAGCTTCTAGTGGTTTGAAAACTCCTTCATCTTTTATTCATCATGATTTTATTGATACTCCTGGTGGATCGGTTTTTTGGGTTCCTAGAGTTTCTGCTAGTGTGCTGCCAGTTTTGTTTAGTGTTTATGATTCTGTTGAGGATTGCATTAGTATGTACATGAGATATGCTTCAGAGGCAGGATTTGGTATTAGAAAGTCTACTCAGAAAAGATTAAGGGATGGATTTGTAAAAGAGAAGTATTTAGTTTGCAATAGGGAAAGGTGCCCAAAGAAAATTCGTTTGAATACGTTAGCTCCTAAGAAAGGTGACAAACAAGTGAGGACTTCAAACTTTAGAATTATTGGTTGCAAAGCACGTGCAGTTTTTCATATGGAGCCTGGTAGTAGAAAATATAGGCTTACTACGTTCGATGTGGAACATAATCATGAGCTAGATCGTGTTGAGTATAAGCATTTGTCCAAGAGTGAGAGGAAGCTAACATACACTGAGCAGCTGTTTATAATTAAAGCTTCGAATTATAATATTGGGGCGACTAGAGCTCACAGTTTGTATACCGGGTTGAAAGGGTCCTCAGCACTTGTTCATGGTACAGAGACTGAGTTTAACAATCTAGTCCGTGGTATAAACTGTTTCATAGGAGATAGCAATGCACAAATGCTTATTAACCGTATGGAAGATCGGATGAAATTTACATCAGACTTCTCTTTTGATTATCTTGTTGAGAACGCCGAGCTTATTGGACTCTTTTGGGCTGATCAAGTTGCTAAACTGAATTACAAAGAGTTTGGCGATATCGTCTCATTTGATGCCACATACAAAACTAACAAGTATGTTTTTTGAACCTTTTTTAGTATCTCTTGTGATATTTTCATTTGCTTTTTCTACATTTTGTATATATTATCACCTGAGATACTTTTTATTTCTCCGATACCGGATGGTTTTCGTGCCTTTTACTGCAATAGATAATCATAGGAGATCTATGACTGTTGGTTCTGGTCTTCTTAAGAATGAAACTACTGAATCTTATGTTTGGTTACTGCAAGCATTTAAGAAAGCGTTTGTTCGTTCTCCAAATATCATTGTTACTGATCAAGATGGTGCAATGCGGAAGGCTATAGCTGAAGTTCTTCCTGATTCAAAGCACAGGCTTTGTATGTGGCATATCATGCAAAAGCTTCCGTCTAAGGTATCTCTCTGTGATATTTTGCATCTTTTATCTCCTGTGATATTTGCATCTTTTTGGATTGTATCACTTGTGATACTTGTATCCCTTGTGGCACTTTTTGGATTGTATCACTTGTGATACTTTTTTCATTTGCTGTCTATAATGATTATCTTTTTTACTATTTTCAGATTGTATCGAGAATTTATGATGATACTGATTTCAAGAATAAATTTCACAAGATTGTTTGGAACATGTATATTGGCCCTGAAGAGTTTGAGTTGAGATGGAATGAGTTGATGGTTGAATTTGGTCTTTTAAATCATAAGTGGTTGAATAAGATGTATAGGATCAGGGCGTCATGGATTCCTGCTTTTTTTTGTTGATTCTCCTCTATGTGGACTGATGAGGACCACATCTAGGTCAGAGAGTGAGAACTCGTTTTTTTTCACATTTCACGTCTCCTACTTCTACTCTTGTTAAATTCATGGTATGTTATGAGTCTGCAATGGAGAAACAGAGATACATACAAGAAAGATTAGATCATCAGTCGATTGACTCATTTCCTGGTTTGTTGATGCCATTAGCAATTGAAATTCATGCAGCAAGGTTTTATACTCGTAAGCTGTTTGTTCTTGTTCAGAAAGAGATAATTGCTGGCTCATGGTTATGTTCTATCAAGTCTAAAAGTTGTGGTGTGGGTTGCGATGTTTCTGTTATATCTGAGGAAAAACCGGATGCTGAGATTGTACCAAGAGTGGTTGATGATGAAAGTACTTCAGACAATACCGAGGAAGAGCTTAATTTGTATCAAAAAGACATTGGAGAGTACAAGGTACATCTCTTTTTTCTTTTTACAAGTTTTTTTTTTAAGTATCACAGGTGATATTATCTATTACTTTCTTTGTTTATAAGTCTATATCAGGTATCACAGGTGATATTATGCATGTAAAGTTCATAAAAGTTGTTATTGTTTTAGTATCACTTGTGATATTGTGATACTCTTTTAATATCACCTGTGATATTATGTTCTTTTTATGTTTTATATGAGGTATCACCTGTGATATATTCAATTAAAGTTCATAAAAGTTTATATATATTTTTTTTGATGAAGGTGTTGTATAACAAAGTAGATGGTTCAGTTGCTTGTTGTTGTCAGCTGTTTGTTCGATGTGGTATTTTGTGTCGTCACATCTTTTGTGTGTTCAAGAATTCCAAGGTTGTTTCTATCCCAGATCAGTATTTACGTAGGCGTTGGTCAAGGGATTTGATTCCTGCTGATTTGAGGAGGCAAAAGGCTCGTTATGGTCAGAACAATGAAGAAATAGAGAGGCTTGCAATTGAGGCAACTAGGTTAGTTGAGTCGTGTGTTCATATGATGAGTAACAATAAAGGAAAGTTGACTTCTTTTGTAGACAAGCTGGAGAAGTTGAAAACTGAAGTTGAGGCTGATTTGCCAACTGTTCCTTCCTGTAATGTTTCTGAAATTGTTGAAGAGTTTATGGGTATAAAGAAGCCTACTAAAATTTATGTTAAAAATCCATCGAAAGCGAGCAATAAGGGGTTTATGAGGGAGCGTATCAAGGGTGGACGTGAGAAAGCATTTGATAAAAGCAAGAAGCAAAAGAAGTCGTGCAGTATTTGTGGGTCGACGGAACATAACAGGGCTACTTGTCCAGACAAAGGTAAATATTTGACCAATAATGCTGAAGTAGGCGGCAGCTTTGCTGAAGGAGTACTTGTACAGGTTGAGGTGGAGTCATCGGCGCAGCCACTGCAATAGAGGACATGGAGGTTGAGGTTGAGGTGCAGTCTATCTGTTATGTCTTATCCAATTTTATCACTTGTGATGATTTTCTATTTGTTATTACTTTTCTTCCATTTTTTCATTTTTATCACTTGTGATAAAGAATACAAAATTGATGAAATGCTTATACCTTTTTATGAGTTTACTTTTTGTGACTTTATTGAATAATTGATATAAGTTTTTTTGTTAATCTAGTTCTATTATATTGTTATGGCATGTTATTTACTTACATTTGGATACTTTAATAAAGTTAACAAAAGCAAGGTTGAATTCTGATTTTCCAAAATCTTTCAACTGAATAGAAATCATCATTGTTTACAACTTTGACAACGATAAAGATAATTGTTTTTACAAAACGATAGTTCGCCATCAGATTAATAAGTAGTGAAGAGGATTACTAATTGTTGTTTAGTTCTACATACTTTCTCTTTATTGCCTCCTTGACAAGCTTCTTTACTTCTTTTTCGTCCTTGTTCTCTGCAAGAAAATTTAATGCATAGTCTGACATCATCTTCCATTTTTCGTTCATTTCATGAAGCAACATCTTTGTTACGTATCTTGATCTCATATTTTCTATCTGAATTCGATGTTGTTTGTGTGTTTCCTTTAGAATGCCTGTTTGCCATTTTGATCCAATTTTTCCTTCGTAGAGTTCCATGTGTATCATCATGTACAAACCGCAATCTATCTTTTCTGCTTTTGTTTGCCAATCCATCTTTAATATTTCGGTTCTTGTGTTTGATGCATCATTTCATATCCTGCTGGATGTTCATATGTTGACAAGTGTCTTACAAAAACCGCCCTCTGAAATTTATAATATAAAATGTCAATTATAGACTAGTATCCCTTGTGATATTATACTGGTAAAACATAAATAATCAAATAATTTTTCTTACCACTAACTCATAATTTTCTTTGTACTTTTCTTCGTATGTTGCATCCGAATCGCTGTTGTCAATTATGACAGATGTTCCTTTAACGATTTCGAAAACTATTAGATAGTAATGTCCATGTGCTATTATTGGGAAGAATACCTGTTATCATGAAAAAAGTATTAAATTTAAAATTATATACTAAGTTTCTTGATTAATTTATATAAGTAATGTAATATACCAAGTTAATATCATCAAATTTGAGTCTGCTTGTGTCTTCTTCCATCTGAATAGCAATCAAGTGTTCAAACATATCATACTGTTTATCTACTTTGTCAGTGAACAATTCTGGCTTATCTTGTAATACTCCTGGTAGCTAATTGACAATTAATAAAAAAAATATTATTATTATTATTATTAAATAAAAGTTAATACATAAATACATTCATTTTATATAAAAATTTATCTTACCATCATTGATGTATAAAAGTAATGCCGTTTGATCTTTCTATCTGAGAACAATTCCTCGTAGTTTAGGATATCAGCAAAGGTATCTATCACAGGAATTTCAATTTTCAAGGTTGGCTCTAGTGATTGAACATTCATTCTCATTAATCCTAAACCTTTATCGTCTACGAAAACTTGTTCTCTGTTCACAATATCACAAGTGATAAGTATAAGGAACTGTGTATATAGGTAAATGTTTTTTGTATCACAGGTGATAAATATAAGAAACTAATATATGTTTTGTTATCACAAGTGATAACCATAATAAATTAAATATTGAAATTTTAAATATAAATTTACGCTTCGTTTCCTTGCATACATAAGATGCTTCTTGCCAAGAGTTTTTCCACCTCTGTTAGATTTTTTGTCGTGCTGACCTTCTTGTTCATGTATGGAGATTTCAGGCACTGATATTGTTTTTCTTCATCACTTGATTTTGACTGTACTCCTGGGCTATCAAATCCTAGATCAAAGCTTGGCTGAGACCCTGGTATAAAGACGGAACTAGGGCTCTGTGAAGATGGACCTGTTTGTTCTTTTTCTTCAACACTTTTCTGTTTCTTAAGGTTCTCACGGTTCTCACTTTCTGCATATCTGTTCACTTCTTCATTTCGTTTTGCATCCATGTTGGCCTGTTGCCTTTGTATTTCTCTCAATTCATTTCTAAATTCTTCATCAGTTTTGTTTAGTAAATCTCCAAAAATATCATCATCAGTATCAAAAGGTTTCCTTTGATCTTTAGCTTCTTCATTACTTTTTGACTTGTAACCTTGTTTGTTTCATCTTTTTCCCCTTCATTTTTTCTTCACCCTTTTTGTTACTGTTCCCATCGATGTTTCCCACAGCTTCATCCTTTTCTTGTCTATTCTTGTTGTTTTCATCAGTTTCATCATTTTTGGTATTGCTTGCGTCTTTGTTTCCACTACCTTGCGCAACTTCATTCTCATTATAGACTGATTCTCCATTTTGGTCGTTTGCTTCATCGTTTTTGACAGCATCATCAATTATCATTGATTCGTCATTTTCATCTCCGTGTTCTGTATATTGTCTGGCAAATGGATTTTGTACTTCATTATTTCCATCTTCATCATCACTTGTGCCAAATTTGATGGAGCTTGACTCTGTTGATGTTGATTTAGATCTTGATGATAAGAATGGACTTTTACCTTTGAAACAATCATCTGGTTCACTGAAAATCTTTTTTATTCTTTCTCTAAATTGCCGAAGCCTTTCATCCCCTTTGAATTTACATATGTATTCTTTAATTGTTTCTTCTAGCATTTATTTCTCACTCAAAATGCTTTCTATCTTATCTTCTAGCATCTGATACACTTCCTGTGATTGAATTTCAAATTTAAGATCATATTAGTTATGCATCATCAACAGTGATATTATTGTTTTTTTTTTTTTAATATTTTATTGTATTATCACAAGTGATATCTTGCATAATTTATTTTATCACTTGTGATAGGACATAACAAATAACTTAATTTTTTTATACTGACCTGCTTTTGAATATCTTCTTCGTCTTTATTCATATCTCCTATAATTTCCACCATTCCAAAGTACTTGTTGAAATCAATTTCCAGAATCTCCCTACTTTTTAACAGACTTGTGTTCCAACTTTTTAGAGTTGGTATTCTTCTCGGCACATTCATTTGATCAAACTTTGTGTAATGTAAATATGCAAGCTGTTTCATCAACAATTTTATCAGTTCAATGAATGTATATTTTTATAACATTTTATGTTAGGAAGAAAAAATAATTTAAAATTTATTACTTACCATCAAGAATGTAATTGGGCCGTAATACTCAACCTCTGTCCTATTATTCTTTCTTGCAGACCAATCATGTTTTGTTGAGCTTGCACAATCAAAAATATATCTGCACCAGTCTATATCTTTCACGTTATCTCCTTCAAACACGTTTTCCAACACCGTTTTTCTGACAACAGAGCTTTTATCGCATCCTCCCAATGTATTTGCAATAAGCATTAAAATGTTCATTCTGAACATGAAATCTGTGTTTGTTGTTTTGTTATCTCCTTTGATATGGCATTTGTTGTCAAACTGTTTTCGTATTTGAATTGATCTTTCCGTTCTTCAACAAATTTATCATTGTATTGTCTTTGGCCTTCATCTCTTTCTAGCGTCCTTGATCCATTTGGTAGTCTGAGAACTTCATGCACAGTTTGTGGAGATATTTTTAAATTCCCTGTTGGAAGTCTAAGGTTCATTGATTCTGTGTCGAGGTTGTCTACCACAAAGAAGGCAAGCTTTGTCGGTATTTCATTTATTGGGAATTCTATCAAGTCTCCAAAACCCATTTGTGTTATAACCTTCTTTCTTTCTACACTTAACTCACGCATTGCTTCAAAAAGTGGCTTAACTGATGCCCTTCCCTTGACTATTGTGTACACCTTTCGTTTCTTTTTGAATCTTTTCAATCTCTTCGTTTACATCATCTTCCATTTCACCAATTTTTCTTTTTCCTTTTCCTTTTTCTCTTTCACGATTATCTTCTTTATTATCATTTTTGCGCAGTTTCTTTTCGATTTTTTCGATTTTTTTTTCAGATTTTCTTTTCACTGTTTCATTTTGTGTAATCTTCTTTTCCAGCTTCTTTTGCATCCTGTAGTAAAAATAAATTTTTTTGTCATTTATCACTTGTGATATAGCATTCACAGAACTATCGCAAAACACTTTTTCATATACTGTTCTGTAGCTTTTTCTGATGCTTCTTTTCTTGCTCAGGCTTTAATTTTGTTGCTTCTTCCTTCATCATCTTCTTTTTTTTCTCCAACCCTTTTCTTTTCTTCCATTTTTGATGCAAATCTCTAAAACGTTTTTCTTACTTGCTAATTGTTTTCTTCTTTTTGGTTTCGTCATCTGTATAATAGCAAATCCAGTTATACATTGTTTGGCAATTTCACAGTCATTGAATCTACAAATTAACCAAATTTGGGTAGACGTTTTTAACAACCAAACTACCTTTTCGTTTCTTTTTCTACATGTTAACAACCAAATCACCTTGTTTTATAATGAGCCCAAAAAAAGTTTCAACGATCCCAAAACAGTCACATTTATGTCCCTTAGTTTACAAGTTCACTCAAAGTAGTTACAACTTCAAAATGTATAAACTAAGTTCTTTTCAAGATGCATTTTGAATGAAGTTGTAAGCCCAAAACAGTTAGCTGAGCTTCAATCAAACTACAATCAAACTACAATGTGCCTCAATTTATAAATATCCCAAAACTACAACTATCTTAGTTTCTATAGCTGTAAACATCTAACAATCAATGACATGAGCTGTCGCTATTGTAACTTCTAATTCAATAGCATAAAATTTTGTCTTCAACATATTTTTTTAAATCACAGAAGATAAACTGGTATATTACATATATCTTGAACAATCATTTCATTCTTTTTTTTTTTTTTTAAATATATTCTGTAATTTATCATTATTTCAAGACATCTTAAAATAAGCAAAACATATATAAAATATGCATATAAAACTCAAATAAAATACGCAAACAGTAAATAAAATTCAATTAATTTTTAAATAATATTGAAATGAGTGTCGTACCGTTATCCATATTTTCAACAGATTGTTTTCCCTTTTCTTGTTGAGGTTGCGATTCCTTCATGTTTATGTATTTTTGAATTTGGTTCAACGGTTCGTCGTTTATTTTTCGAAGGATTGATTCTTGGTGTGTGTTTTTTTTTTATTTGTGTGTGTGTTTTTCCAGATCTGGGTTTTATTTTATTGAACTTTACATTTTCAGTCCTTATATTTTTACTTTATGTAAACTTTTTTGCTTTTTTTAATTTATATCACTTGTGATAAACAATTAAATACATTTTTTGAAAAGCTTGTCTATACGAGTCAACTGAAAATTTTCACAGCAAGGACATACAAGCTCACATCTCAAAATACATTTTTGAAGTAATTAATCCTTAGTTATATCACTGGTGATATGTTCTAATATCACAAGTGATACATTTAAAAAAGAGAAAATTTTGTTGGTAGGCTAGTTTTGTGGTGACTCAAGATCTAAATTCAAGTTTTGTTTACCAGTTTTAACAGGTTTTCACAGAGTATGTCATTGCAAAAATAATCAATCTCTTAATTTGATATACACTTTAAGGACAGTGCGTCTTGGCACTCATCTTATCATTTACCAAAGTATCGCAAATAAATCATTTACACTTTGAAAAAAAATTCATCATAATCCCAAATTTACTGATCTTTGGTTCACCAATTCAATTTATTTAAACTAAAGGTAACTGAGTAGCGAAATGAATTATCCAACAGCATAAATATATATAGTGATAGATACATGCATATATCAGCAGAAGAACATAAGCAAAGTTATATTCATATTACCCAAAAGTGTTTACTTCCATCTAAAATCAAGAACAAAGCGTAAAATACATCTAAAAGCATACGTCTGCATTTCCAACAAAAAGATGCAAATTTCAGAGCAAAATGTAGTACAATCTCCGGCACCAGTGAATGTGATTCAGGTACCTAATAGATCCACCCATCTATTTAGGTATTTCCCAAACTTGGACATTGTCCGTCACATTTCGTGGCCCGGCAGTCCTACTTGCATCTAAAATGCAGAACAAAATGTAAAATGCAACTAAAATATGCAAAATCCAAAACAAAATGTAGTTCAATCTCCGGCACCAGGGAATGTGATTCAGGTACCTAATAGATCCACCCATCTACTTAGGTATTTCCCAAACTTGGACATTGTCCGTCACATTCCGTGGCCCGGCAGCCCTACTATTGTTTTTTGCATATCAGATTCTTAAACCTACTTTAAACCATCTACGTTGTTTAGAAATCTAAATACTTAAAACAGAAATGTAAATTCTTTTGTAATAGCATTAAATAGATTTAATGCTTGTTTTCTTCAGCTATCTTCTTCCTGATAGCTTCTTCAACCACCTTTTGAATCTCCTTCTCATCATGGTTGTGTTTTTCAAAGAAACTTGATTGCATATTCTGACATGAGTTCACTCTTTTGATTCACTTCATGTAACAGTATCTTAGCTGCATACCTCATCCTCATTCTTGTCATTTGTTCAGCATATCTGTGATTCCTTTCATCAACGATGTTTGGCTTCCAACTTGGTCCTGCTTCACCTTCAAATGTTTCCATATGCATCATCATGTATAAGCCGCAATCAATCTTGTTATCCTGTCCTCCATTTCATCTTTAACACAGTTGATGGCTTCTCTTTCAACATTGTATTGAGGATTGGGTGTGAAGCCTTGATCAGGTAATTTACAAGAATTGCTTTCTGCAAATTAACAAAATATTACTTGCTACAATTTATCTCTAGTGATATAAGTATTTAAACAGAGTTCGGTTCAGACATTGCTTACCACAAAATCGAAGTTGGGTTTTTATTTATCCTTGTAGGGCGCATCTGAAATGCTGTTGTCCAAGATTACAAAGCGTTGCCTTCTCCAGATTGAAAACTATGACATAGTAATGGTCATGAGCAATTATCGGAAAGAAGACAAGTTTCACATCTTTCAATTTCCGTTTTGCTTCTTCCTCAGTCATGATTTTTTTCATCAGTATTTCAAAATTGTCACATGCTTTTTTCATTTTTACTTTCTTCGAATCTCTGGCAGCTGTATGATAACAATAGATTCAAGATAATTTAAAATACATATTATATAATTTTGAAACGCATGGATATATTATTGCATTTTTTGGAAGTTTTTATATCTTACCACTGCATCTGTTGGGAAGTAGTATCTTGTCTTCATTTTTCCAACTTTGTTCTTTCTCTCTTCATGATTCAATACCTAAGCGAATGCATCGATCACCTGACTTTCTATTAGCAAGCCCGGCGCAATTGATTGCATTACTATTCTTGGTACTGGTGTGCCCTTGCCATCATTGAATACGTCTTCTCTATTTTTTAATATCACAGT
Organism: Chrysanthemum makinoi; assembly: GCA_910596185.1. Lineage (NCBI taxonomy): Eukaryota > Viridiplantae > Streptophyta > Magnoliopsida > Asterales > Asteraceae > Chrysanthemum > Chrysanthemum makinoi. Next base: position 279,587,783 of record OU343221.1, read on the forward strand.
TGATAAAATTTAGGTTCTTAAATATAGCATATCACTTGTGATAAATAACATAACCTTAATACTAACAGGAAATTGAAATCTTACATTATATCTCCTTCCATCGAAAATAAGTTGTTAGCTAGCATTGTTTCAGACTCTGTTAACGGTTCCATCGTGTCTGCCTTCTTGTTCATATAAGGTGATTTCAAGTACATTGATGGTTTAGCAATCCTTTTTCCTTCCCTCTTTTCATTTTCTTTGTTGCTTGGTTCAGCAACATCTTTCTGAGTCCTGAATGCCTTGTGTTGAATTTCTGGGCTTTGAAATTGTGTAACTTTAGCCCTTTCTTCTTCTTCTTGTGTCTCAGCTGCTTGTTTTTGTGCTGATCGTCTTTTTCTGTTTTTGAGCATCTAATAATGTTTAGATATGCAAAAGTTGTGCAAGTTGTTTTTTTTAAGTTTATATGTCTAACGAGATTATTTTTGTTTCGCTTATTTTGTTTTATTTTTTAGTCATATAAACAATCCACAATCTAACCATCAACAAGACATTTGACAACAATAACAGTGATTCATTTCACATTCATTCTTAATGTTTGCGATTCAATATCACTAAATTGGTATATCTGAGAGTCTTTTAACCTTTTGTTTTGCTCTTTTGTTGGCAAGTTCTTTTTACATTAACTTTCTTTTTTCGCCTCTTTCTCCTCGCTTGTTTTGTAGCCTCCTCTGATTTTCTTTTGTTTTCACCTCTATCTTGGCAGCTTTTTTGCAGCGGCTTTTTGGCTTTTGTTTTTGTTTGCAGCTTCTTTTTGCTTCTTTTGTCGCTTCTTTTTTTGCTTTTGCAGCGTCTTTTTGCATTAATAAATTAAAGAATAAATAAATAAATAAAAACTAAAAAAAAAAAGTGTTGTATTGTATGACTTTGTTATATTTAGAGTTTATTACTTGTGATATTACCTTTTCCGCTTCTTCTTCTTCTTTTTCTTTCTCACTTTTTCTGAGCTTCTTTTTGCTTCTTTCTCACCGCTTCTTTTTGCAATTGCTTCTTCTTCAGCCTGTATTTTTACCATTTTGTTATGTAAAAATTTATCACTTGTGATATTGTATACAGATAAATACTTTAGATTATAATTATCTAACCTGTTGTTTATCTGTTTCTGCAGGAGTCTCTTTTGTGGTTTTTTCTTTATCGTTGTTTCCTCCTTCTCCATTTCCTCCTTTGCTATCATCATCATCCTCAATACTGAGGAAGAAAGAACCACTATCATCACTTTCATCATCACTTTCATCATCAGTTTCATCATCTCCTCCTCCTTCAGTATTCCTGCCTTCATCATCTCCTCCATCTCTTCTGCCGTTCTTCTGATTATCAATCACTCTACCATTTTGATCTATTTGAAGATTCCCCTGGAATTGTGTGTTGTATTTTTCTACATATAACCTTATTGTTTCATCTCCCGGGTATATCTCCATGCTTACCCTTATAAAATTTTCTAACTCTCTCTTCTCATTTAAAAATCTTTCAAACTTTTCTTCGACAACTTCATATAGTTGCTGTGTTTTTAATTAAATAAAGCAATTATAAGTATTTTATCACTAGTGATATATTCAAATTTTTCATATTAATTATAAGTATTACCTCTTTCTGTTTCCTGATATCTCCTTCTTCACTCTCATCCTCTTCTTCAATTACCATGACATGACCAAACCCTCCCCTGTCCATCTCCATGTCTTGCCTTTTCTCAATCAGCTTTGTATTCCAATTTCTGATGGCTGGCCATTTTCTTGGCACATCCATTTCATCGAACTTTGTGAAATGCAAGTAGATAAGTTGTTTTCAAGAAAACAAAACATTCATTAAAACCTTTACTTATTAAAAGAAGTGGTAGATTAATCTTTTTTTAGTATCCCAAGTGATATTGTACATGGCATCTATTTTTTAAAAAACAACTTGTAATATCACTGGTGATAGAATACATGTTATATGTCATTAACTTAAAGTATCACTTGTGATACCCTACATCATATTTGTTTTAAAGATAACCTTGACTTACCGTGAATGCTGCATGTGGTCCATAGTACCAATTTTCCGTTGTTGAGTCATCCCAGCCTTCCTTGCTTAATTTCATAGAGTTCCAAATGTATGAGCACCACCAACTGTCGTTATTTCCTCGGTGTCATCGAAATTTGATGACGTGATACTTCAGCATCGAACTGTTATAGCAGGTTACCAGACAGTTTGCAAACAAAGATTAGGAAATTCATCCGAAGGTGAAGTCTGTCTTCAAGCTCAATCACCTTTGATAATGATGTTGTTGTTATCCTTTTTTTCCTGAATTGTGCCATAAACTGTTTCATAAACACGTCATCCCAATCCCTTTCTGGTCCTGAGCAAAGTGGTCTCGGTCCCATTGGTATCCCTAGAACTTCCCTAATTGTTTTTGGTTTGATTTTTATGACACCCCCATTTGGCAAGTTTATTTGCATCTTTTCCATATCCATATGTGTCAATATGAAGTAGGGCAGCTTTCCAGGGATTTTTTGCAACGGGAAATCAATCAGTGTTCCAAATCCCATTGCCATGACCATTTTCCTTCTTTCTGGGCTCAGCGAATGTGTTGCATCGTAAAACGGTTGGACAGTCGTTTTAGCCCTCAACGACTTGAATGGAATGACATATTCTTCTTCTTCTTCCTCATCTTCCACCTCCATTTTTTCCTTGCCTTTCTTTCTGCTTTCTTCTTCTTTGCTTCTTCCTTCTTCCTTTGTTCTTCTTTCTTTTTCGTTTCCTCTTCTTTCTTCTTCTTCTTCGTTTCCTTCATTTTTTTTGATTTGTTGCCTTTCTTTTTCTTTTTTCTTCTTCTTTCTTTTTCTTTGTTTCTTCCTTCTTTTTTTCTTTCTCTTTCCCGACTTTTTCTTCCCCTCTCTCTTTCCTTTTTCTTGCTTTGTTTTTCGGTTTGTTGTTTTTTCGATCTTGTTACAGAACGGTGAATCTGTTGCTTGTTCTTTTTTTCTTTGTTGATTGGGTTTCAACTTTGGTTTTGCTTCTTTGGGTTTGACTGTTTCTTGGGGTGTCGCTTCAGGTGTTGTTTTGGTTGTTGTTTCTGGTGTTGGTTCAGATGGTGTCGCCGGTGTTGGTGGTGTTGGTGTGGTTTCTATGGTTGCTAGAGTTGTTATTGGTGTGTTTTATGGTGATGTTATTTCTGGTGATGCTTGATTTATTGGTGTGACAAGCCTTGATTGTGGAATGGTTGTTATTTGTTTTGTGGGTGTCTTTTGTGTATTTTTAATCGATGACTTTGTGTATTTTGTGGTTGTTTTCTGTGGTGAGGGTGTAGATGTTTGCTGTTGTGTTTCTTGTTGTGGTAGTGTTGTTTGTGGTGTTGGTGTTTGTGTTGTTTCTGGTGGTGGTGGTGGTTGTTTTTTCTTGATATGGTGCTTTTTTGAATTGGAGTTTGTTTCTTGCTTCTTTTCTTTTTGATTTCTTTTAGACTTGTATTCAAATCTGCACAAAAGAAATCCCAAGTAAGTTTTCATGAATATTTATTGCTGATAAATATAAACTCTGAATGTTTATGCGTGATACAATTTTATAACATTCTACTGCAAGTATGTCATATCAATTTGTATCACAGGTGATATAACACAGAAGCTAAATGTCAAAACAAGTATGCCGCATACATACAGAGTTTATCATAGTTGATATTTTTCTAAAGGAGTCATGCTTATATGTTGGAATTTACCTTTTTCCTTTTGAATCTCTGGAGATATGCTCAAAAATTTGCTTGTCGACAAAACTGCATTTACAAAATTTTTTTAAGAAACAAACAGAATGTCTGCAATTTTTATGTTTAAAGATTTATTTAGCAAACAAAAACTGACCGTTTAAAGCTTGTATTGTCTCCAGATGCTCGTAAATATCATCTTCTACATTTTTTTCAAAATCAAAATTTTAATGTCTTAACTTATGTAAAACAAAAAGACACTATAAATTCTAATCAAAAATGTATTTGAAATATAGTTATTTCAATGATAACGGCTTATCATCACAGTTGTTATACTATCAAAAATATACAATTAAATATACAAGTTAAAAAAATCACTACATCTGTTTTTATCACTGGTGATATACCATTAAATATACAAGTTATCCGCTCTGCTTTTCATCGTCATCACTACCATCAGTAGCACTACCACTACTAGTAACACTACGACTAAGAAAAGTCATAACTAAACCACCACCTCTACCACAAAAACACTAAAATGTATCAGCTATCGCGCTACATGATCTCTAATCGTGTGACAAGTAATCAATTATCACTACATCTGTTTTTATCACTAGTGATATACCATAAAATATATCTCTGTCACACTAAAAAACGCATCATAAGTCACATCAAAATTATACTCGTAACAAGCTAAAAACATATCCATTATCACGAAGAACGCTAAAAGTTAAATTGACGTTCGCTACCACTACTACTATCGCTACCACTATACTGAAGCTGATTGACAATTAAAAAAAATCACTATATCTGTTTTATCACGGTGATATACCATTAAATATACAAGTTATCCGCGTCGCTCTTCATCGTCATCACTACCATCGCATTCACTACCACTACTAGTAACACTACGACTACGAAAAGTCATAACTAAACCACCACCTCTACCACAAAAACACTAAAAATGTATCCGTTATCGCGCTACATTATCTCTAATCGTGTGACAAGTAATCAATTATCACTACATCTGTTTTTATCACTAGTGATATACCATAAAATATTTCTCTGTCACACTCAAAACGCATCATAAGTTACATCAAATTTATACTTGTAACAAGCTAAAAACATATCCATTATCACAAAGAACGCTAAAAGTCAAATCGACGTTCGCTACCACTACTACTATCGCTACCACTATATGAAGCACTACCGCACCACTACCACTACCACCACCACCACTACCACTACCACCACCGCTACCAGTATCAAAACTAAACCACTATGACTATCAAATCACTACCACATCTACCACAACTGTTTTCAGATGACACCTAAAACACCTAAAAACATCTAATATCAGCAAAATCAGCATAAATTTCTTCTTCTTTTATAGTATGACAACAAAATCTTAAATAAATACATAATCATCAATTGCATGTCATTAATACAGCAAAAAAATACAGAAAAATGTTCATAAATAGCAATAACATTCATAAATAAGTATAAAATCAGTAGAGATACATAAATAACATCAAAATAATTAGTTTGAAGCTTCGTACCTTCGTTTTCGGAGTTGGTAGGTTTGTTTTGATCCATTTTTTTGTGCTTTTTCTTCTTCAGTTGAAGATTGATGCGTTTTTGTGTTTTTTTTTTTTATTTTGACGGTTAATTGTTGGTGATTTTGATTGTTATGGTTTGTTTTTAGTGAGAGATTTTAGTGAGAGAAAGTGACGTGTTGTTTTTTCTGATGAAAATGACGCGTGTGTTGTGTTTATGTGGTTGGAGGAAGTTTCACATTTTGACAAGATTAGTCCCTCCGTGTTTTTTATCATTAAAAAATGTTTTTTGATCCAACGGTTGATAGGTGTCCCTTGGTAAGTAGGGGATTGATGGTTTCTAAAATAAAGTCCCTCTAGGGTTTAGAGTATTTTTTTGAGAATGAGAGATGATAGGCAAGTAAATGGAATTTTAATGGTATTAATTGGGGCGTGATTTCTGGCCAAGTATCAAGGAGATCATAAACAAATTTGACCTTTCCAAAATTTAACATAATGGGCCTTAGTTACAAGTTACATGATCTTGTATTTTATGCATTTATTCGGCCCATGGATCAAAAGGAAAAACGTGATACGCGCATTTGAAACATACTTGTGTCGGATTTTTTTTTATTAACTTGTTCAATTGATCATTTACGAGTTAGGTTGTAAATACGTGTAACGAGCTTGGCGTGATTTATGTATTTTATACGCATTTAATATGAGGGTTAAAATGGTCTTTTCACACGGTTTGATTTTTTTTAGGGTTTTACATTGTTGATGATATAGATAGCTGTATTTATGAATATCTAGTAAACGAATTCATGAATGATGACAACAACATGATATACGATGATGAGGAGACTGAGATGGTTGGAGTTGTTTCCTTTTACCCGCATAGGGAAGAAATTGAACCTCTTGAACTTCAAAAGCTGGAAAACAAGCTAAAACCATCGATCAAGGATCCTCCTACCTTAGAATTGAAAGACCTCCCGAGCCATTTAGAATATGCCTTCCTTCAAGGAGAGGATCAACTCCCTGTCATCATAAGCTCCTCACTGACCACTGAACATAAAGGGAAACTCTTAGAAGTTCTAAGAGAATACAAAGGAGTGATCGCATGGAGTGTTGCTGACATTAAGGGAATTGATTCTACTTTTTGCACTCATAAAATTCTTATGGAGGAGGATTACAAACCCACCGTTCAACCTCATAGGAGAGTTAACCCTAATATCAAGAAGGTAGTAAAGAAGGAAGTCGTCAAGCTTCTCGATGCCGGCCTAATCTACCCCATTTCGGACAGCCCTTGGGTCAGCCCAATCCAAGCGGTTCCAAAAAAGGGAGGAATGACGGTTGTGAAGAATGAGAAAGGCAATTTAGTGCAGCAGAGAACGGTCACTGGTTGGCGTGTTTGTATCGACTACAGGAAATTAAATGACGCCACACGGAAAGATCATTTTCCTTTACCATTCATCGATCAAATGCTCGAAAGGTTAGCCGGGCATGAGTACCACTGTTTTCTTGACGGTTTCTCGGGATACTTCCAAATCCCCATTGCTCCTGAAGATCAAGAAAAAACTACGTTCACATGCCCCCACGGGACTTTTGCTTACAAGCGAATGCCCTTCGGATTATGCAACGCCCCCGCTACCTTTCAACGATGTATGATGGCCATATTCCATGAATTGATTGAAGATAGCATGGAAGTCTTCATGGATGATTTTTTGGTATTTGGAAACTCCTTCGACCTTTGTTTATCCAACCTTAGGAAGATGCTGAAACAGTGTGAAGAAACCAATTTAGTCCTGAATTGGGAAAAATGCCATTTCATGGTAAGAGAAGGAATTGTCTTGGGACATAAAGTCTCCGGAAATGGAATCGAGGTCGATAGGGCTAAAATCGAAGCAATATCTAAACTACCCTATCCTACTACGGTTAAGGCCATTCGAAGCTTTCTTGGTCATGCGGGCTTTAATAGAAGGTTTATTAAGGACTTCTCAAAAATTGCCCGACCAATGACATAGCTTCTAGTCAAGGACGCTCCTTTTAACTTTTCGGAAGAATGTAAGGAAGCATTCAATCGCATGAAGAAAGATCTTACTCAGGCTCCGATAATGGTTACCCCTGATTGGTCCCAACCATTCAAGATCATGTGCGATGCTAGTGATTATGCTGTAGGCGCCGTACTAGGACAAAGAAAGGAGAAGCACTTTCAACCAATTTACTATTCTAGCAAAACCATGAATGTGGTGCAAGAGAATTATACAACCACCGAGAAAGAGATTTTGGCTGTGGTTTTTGCCTTCGATAAATTCAGGGAATATCTCTTCCTTTCCAAAACTCTCGTCTTCACCGATCACTCCGCCCTACGATACTTGTTCTCCAAACAAGATGCAAAACCCCGACTTATTAGGTGGATTCTATTGCTTCAAGAATTCGACATTGAAATTTAAGATAAAAAGGGAGCTGAAAATCTTGCTGCTGATCATCTATCACGATTGGAAAACCCAGACTTAGAGAAATTAGACCATACCGAAATTCGTGACTCTTTTCCTGAGGAAGGGCTAATGGCCATTAAGGATATTGAGCCATGGTATGTGGATTATGCTAACTATCTATCCAGTAGGGTCTTACCAAATTACATGACTAGGCAAGATAAAAAGAAATTCTTCACCGCGCTAAAATACTATTTTTTGGATGAGCCCTTCTTATTCCGTATATGCCCCGATCAGATCATTCGACGTTGTGTTGCTGGAAGGGAGATTGATCGGATAATGAGAGAGTGTCATGCGGGACCATCTGGGGGGCATCACGGCGTAAATGTCACGGCACGAAAAGTTTTCGATGCCGGATTCTACTGGCCTACTATTTTCTGCGACGTTAAGAGATTAGTTCAAACGTGCGATGCATGCCAACGATCGGGAAACATCTCGAGGAGGGATGAAGCACCTCAGAACTATATCCAAGTCTGCGAAATATTCGATGTTTGGTGTATCGATTTCATGGGACCTTTTCCATCATCCGGAGGAAATGAATACATTCTAGTTGCCATTGATTATGTGTCCAAATGGGTGGAGGCACAAGCCCTTAGGACTAACGATGCAAGGGTGGTCATTCATTTTCTTAAAAAGCTCTTCGCACGTTCGGGATTCCCAAAGCATTGATCAGTGATAGAGGAACCTGTTAATACAAATAAGCCGTAAAAACATTTATTTATATTTTACGATCTTCTAATGTTTTGTCGATAACAAACGTAAAATCATTTTAACGAAACAAATAAAATACGTAAACTGTTTGAGCCAATAGTTTTCTAACACACTTACGTTTTCACATAAAACACTAAAACAAGTATAAGTGATTTTATGATTTAGTAATACATATGTACAACAACTAGTGTTTACATATTTGCTTAAATATATACTTAAACTAGTATATACTAAAATGGGTAAAAACTAATAAATGGTATTGACCCATAACCCATAGTTTTATCCAAACCATTTGACTAGGTACATTGAACTCATGAGATACATTGTATCTAATATGAAACCCATGGATCAACCCATAACCCATGACCCATGACCCATGATCAAAATACCCATGGGTAAAGAGGAGCGTCCCACGGATCCCTAGCTTTACGCTAGCCGGATCCCTTGTGGGAGGGATCCGTGGGATCCGGGGAACAATAAGTTTTCTCCTCTATAAATAGTGAGCCATTTCTTCCTTTTTGCTCACAACTTTCACACATACTTTCTTCAAGTATTGTACCTCTCTAACCACTGATCCTAAGGGATCTTTCTATGTATTTTGTCTTTTGTTTTTGTGTGATTCTCTAGGTTCCTCTTAAAGGCAAGATCACCACTTCTTGAAGTCGAGCAAGCTCAAGTCCATGAGTTGCCATACTTCGTCATCATCAAGACAACTGAGGTTCTCTTGTTGATAGTTCTTTATTCCTCCGTAGAGATGTTGTGTTGAAGGCATTAGTGAAGGATGCCGGAAGAGTCAAAACGAAAGCATTAGTGAAGAATGCTTAACGTCCGTGTCAAAAAGCATTAGTGAAGAATGCTAAAGGTGTCAAGACCAAGGCATTAGTGAAAGGTGCCAAGCGTTGTGTCAAAGGCATTAGTGAAGGATGCCTAGGAATCAAATCAAGTGGCATTAGTGAAGAATAACTAGGTCGTATAATCGATGAGGTGCATCGATATACATATAAGTATTTGTTTATTTCCAAGGATGGTGATATCCTTGATGGTGTTGTAACAAGGAGTGGATCTCCTTGAAATTAGGTGTTGTGTTGTGAAGAGTAGTAGTTCCTCCATAGTAATGGAACTAGGTGCTTAGCCTAGTACCTAATAAAGGGTAGGCGACGTTGTGATAGGTGTGGTTCACCTTGGAGTGAAAGAACCCGGTGGTTAGCCTAGCACCGGAAAAAGAGTAGGCGACGTTGTGAAGGCTTCTCCGCCATAAGGAGATTGGTGTCGTGTAGTGTTTACGAACTCTCGAGTAGGTGACTCGGGGAGTGGAGTAGGGAAAGGAAGGTGTCCTTGTAGCCGAACCACTATAAATACTCGTGTCGTGGTTATGTGCTTCTTTCTCTTTATCTTTCATAACACGTTTATATAACTATCTATCAAAGTCCAACATAAACAACCAAATAGATTAACATAAGTCGATCTAAATATTTTAAAGGAAGTTTTAAATTGGTAAAACTATTCAACCCCCCCCCCTTTCTAGTTTTCCACAATTGGCATCAGAGCTTCGTTACCAAGTTTCTTAGAGTATGTTGTACTTTAAAAACTTGATACAATCCGTGTATATTTGAAAACTACAAAGAAGGATTTTTCAAGTCATGTTTTAAAAATCGTTATAATGTTTATTGTTGGACAATGATAGAATGTTCTAACATTTTCCTTGTTAAGTATTCTCCATACTTGGATTTGGGCGTATAAAGAAGATCATGAAGAATCTTTCTAAATATTTCTTTTCGCAAAAAGAATGTTTAAGTATTGTGTTTCTCACACATGAATCTGGAGATTCCAAGAAGATCACAAAGCACTTCATCTAAATACTTCTTTTCTTAAAAAAAATATTTAGCTAAGGTATGATCGTTAATAATTTACTTTTGTTTTATTATTGTTAAAATCTTAGTTGCATAATTAATATCTATTAGTAATTACTCTAGTAGTTATCTATATTAAAGTCATCATCAAGAATAGTATTCTTCGATTGATTTGTATAGACTACACTACCAACTCGTAATAATGATTTCTTGGTAATTCGATAGCCTTAATCATTATCCATCACAAAGGAATTATTGACACTCCATCTATGTCAATAAATTTTCGTGTGAAACTTCTTGTATTATGATGAAATGGGATTTTATCATAATCTTTGATAAACCTTCTAAGAATTGTGACTAATTCTTAAAAAGGGAACCACGTCTAATAGGATTAGTATTAAACCGTCAATAAACTCAAATAACAAGTTATTGAACCTAAACATCAAATTCTAGGAGCTTTTAGAACTCCCAAACCAAAGTTATCAAGGAATGCTTAAGCTGATTTTTACTGTCATGTCGGATCCCTGCGTTTACACTAGCCGGATCCCAAATGAGAGGGATCCGCGGGATCCGTGCAACAGAAGACAGGATAAGTTATTAATGATCACTGTGGGTGTTCCACAATTATATTCACCTCAAAAACTCACGAACAAGAACTCAACTACTGTTCAAAGGAGCAATTTGATCATTTATCTCAAGCATAACAATCACTTGTGTAAGTATAATCTTCACTACATTGTTAATTTAATTCCTTGATTTTTAGGATCACAATTTCTTCATCTTTAAGAGTTGGGTTCAAATGGGTTTATCATAATTTGTCACCACATTGTTTTCTAAGATAATCTAAATCAAAGAATTAACATTGTTAATACAAATTAATCACATTTCTTGAATTCAACAAAGATGATGAGAGCAAAATTATGATCAAACCCTCTAGGTTACTATTCACAATTAACACCACATTGTGGTTGTATTGTTTAGGAACAATCGCCAAGCAACAAACAACAAGATTACCAAGACACCGCTCATTACATACCAATGTACCATAGAAAAGATGGACTTAGTCTGGATGATAGGAAAGCCTTTAAAATGCTCGAAAAGAGACTCTTTCACGAAGGTCGACTAGTAGAACCATTATTTCTTGCCAATACCGACATAAGAGAAGTGTTTGGAGCTATTGGGTTTGATTGTTTATTGGACATAAACGAACAAATTTGCCCGGTCTTTGTACTTGAGTTCTACAAGACAATGGGGATTGTTAGAAATGATGATGGGTCCATCTCGATTAACTTTACCATAAATGAGCATGAATACACCTTTTCGCTTGTAGAGTTTGGAAGAATAATAGGGGTTCCATATCAAGGTGTTTGTATGTATTCTAATGAGTGGTCGTTGGAGGAGATACATTCTATGGTTGATCATCATGCAATCTATCACATGATAATCCCGGAAGCAACCACGGTGAGGGACATTGTGTTCATGCCAAGAGCATCCCCATCAAGGGTCACTAGGAAGTTGAAAGTGATCTATAGGGATCCTTTCCAAATGGAGCTCTCCAAGATGTACGGATTATATAGGAATGGGAAGATGTGATCAGGGAGAATGTGGTGTACCTAGTAGGAAATAAGAATCACCCCAACGCATGTCTAAGTTTCATGATCTATTGTATAGTGACCGAGACTCGCTTTAACCTTGCCTACTACATGATCAAGAGAATGGCAAGTGTAAGAAGCATGGACAAAATGGTGCTTCCGTATGCAATGCTCCTAACCCGTCTTGCTAAATTCATCTTTGCATTAGATCCTTCTCCGCAATCCTATGATCATAGCTTTTGCAACAAGGTTATGGTGTCATTGACCGAGGGAAGAACTACAAGGTTTATGGTAGATGGCAAAAGGCCTCACCCACCCACGGATTCCTCGGAAGAAAGGGAGAGGCAAAGAGAAGGTGAAGGAAGTAGCAACCCACTCGGAAATACCGATATCGACCCCTTGGACTACATCAATCAATTTCTGGACGTTCCTGGTGCATCACCCGAATGGCAACAAACAAAGGGAATCTTCAAGTGCTTCACCAACTTCTTGAAGAAAAAGAAGTAGAGATGGTATGATAAAGAGTGGAGGACGGGTGAAGAGGGGAAAGGGAGGAGAAATGAGGTAAGGTCATAGGACCTAAACTTGTGATGAACAATTTCAAACAATGGGGTGTAATACTTAAACAATGCTTGTGTAGAATAGTTTAGTATGTAGGTCTTATCTTGGCACTAAACAAACCTTAACTTAAGAACTTGTAGAATAAGATTTTACGACTTCTTGAAAACATTCAAGTGGTCGTCGTCACTCATTTTAGGAACTTCTAGTTCTCCCTACTGATGCAGGTTTTACTGACCAGGTCTTAAATTTATAGTGTCTCGCAATACCTATGGTCTACCTTAGTGCACTAACGGGTAGTGTACCCGATCGCGTGTAGTGTAGTAAACGGTAAAGCTAAGGTCGTCCCAAGAGCAATGTGTGTTGGATTATTACTAAGTCTAATTGTCACAGAATAATAGTTTCGATAGGGATTTAATTAATTAAACTACTAATGCAGAATAAAGTAAATAAAAGCAGATAAATGGTAAAGGGAAATCAATAGAGGAAAGTGGTGCTAACCTAGTTAATCTTCCTAGCTAGTTATGTCTACATCTTCTTACTTACAATTACTTCAGGTGGGGTCAAATTCGAGAGGACAGCATTTGGTCAATTCGCCCTAACCTATCAGCAAAGATGCCACCACAGGAGAAATCAGGTGGACCGTCATAAGTCCTGTTATTCCTGGTCCCCTAAGCCAAGTCATTAAGTACCGCTACATGCTAGATTCATAATAGTGAGTGCCCAGCCGTTAGGAACTTAGACACTACACCCCTCAATTCTTAAGTTCATCCAAACGATAGGTGATCAGTTGGTCAAATCGCACAAGTAGAAAGGGTCGTCAGTTGGTCATATCTTACCCTTCCCATCTCAGTCCGCTCACCTAGGGTCAGTTGGTCATATCTCCTAGGCAATTGGCCTCTACCACCATTCAAAACTACCGAACCAAGGGTGGCTACCAATGAACTATGCATGCATACACTTAGAAATAATTGTACGGAAGTAAAGGTAAACGCAAACAAAACAATTAAGGAATCATAACTAGGCTAGCACCAAAAGGTGCTTAGCCGCTCATATTAATCATGCAAATCAATTCAATATTCAAAGGTACGAAATACATGAATTGAAAGTAAAAGAAATATAAAACGCTAATGGTTATCGCAGTGGAGTGACTTCTCCCTTGGAAACAGCTCCGTATGCTCCTCTAGTCCTGCCTTGAGCTTTTTCCCACGTTCTCAGAGTGTTGTGTGTGGAATGGGATGCCTAGAAATGCTGGAATTCGTGGGGTATTTATAGGCCAGATCTGGGTTACGGCGTAACCAATATAGGAGTTACGCCGTAACCTTCTATTTCTTCATAAAATGCACTAGATCTGCTGGTTACGGCGTAACCTAATGAGTGGTTACGCCGTAGTCTTCAATAAACTCGGTTACGTCGTAAGAGATGCAATAGTTACGGCGTAAGTATCAGCGGCATGGAACCTCTTTTGACCTAATGTAGTTACGTCGTAACCTTTGGGAGGAGTTACGCCGTAACCTTCTGATAAGTTGGCATACTGAGTCACGCAATAGTTACGGCGTAATGTGAGAGATGAGTTACACCGTAACTTCTTCAAAATAGCATAATGTGATAAATCTTTAGATATGTTTCCAGTTCCGCGTCTCTTTAGCTCCAATGCTCGTAATTTACCTGAAAGTTGAAAACAAGCGTAAATCCATATAAATGATATAAATAACGAGCATTATCGGAGGAAATTGACACTTAATATTCAGGACTATTTGATGTTATCAAATATCCCCCCACTAGAACTCTACTTGCCCTTAAGTAGACCTTATTAGATAGATTCCTAAAAAGATATCTCCCATACCCTGGAAAATATGAGTTTACAAATCCCTTATGCTAGAATAAAACAAAGCCGAACACCTCACGAAAGGGGAACAAACACTCAAATCTCTCAACTATTCTAAGTGTCAATTTCGGGGTGATCACTCAATCGCACAGTCATAGCATGTATTCTATCATAATCTTGGCGGTTACATAAATCTCCACCACTAGAGTTAAGGGCTAAACAATTCTCGAAGGCAATATGGGTAGACACGACAAAGGTTAAGGGGTGACTCGTCATTACTAACATGTCACGGCGAAGTGGACAAAATCAATGATACATGACCAAATCCATGGCCAAGACACCAAAGATTGCTCGTTGCATCACCTAGACACGCTTCATGACTAAAAGGGTAGAATAAGACATGGGATATATAATTGGTGTAAAATAAAAAACAAGCAGGTAGTCTAAATCTATAACCAAGTCATCACCACTTACCGTCCGCCCAAAGTTCAAGCTTAGAAGTCAAGAAACCAGATCATGAAATGCAAGGTAGATGTGTCATTAGAGGACGTCGTGATGGGCACACTACCTTTTTCTTCAACTGTTGGCATAACTACCAACTCCAATCTTCAAATGTGACCGAGGTGGCCTCCTCGATACTAACTCAATAAAGCTCATACTACAGTGCTTATAACATCGCACTTTACAATAGCATAATCATAACAACTATATATATATATATATATATTTTTCGAATCACTTTTTTTTTCAACATAACAATAAATATTACCATAATATCCCCCCACTTGAGATGAACAATGGGAATTCGGGGGGTCTTCAATGATCTTCAG
Organism: Chrysanthemum makinoi; assembly: GCA_910596185.1. Classification (NCBI taxonomy): domain Eukaryota; kingdom Viridiplantae; phylum Streptophyta; class Magnoliopsida; order Asterales; family Asteraceae; genus Chrysanthemum; species Chrysanthemum makinoi. The sequence goes on from OU343221.1 coordinate 279,602,888, forward strand.
AAATGTTGTCGATGAAAGCGTGATTTCCGAACCTTTCCACTCGAACCTTGAACTTAGGCAAATGATGACTTCCCAATCAAAAATAAAGACTACAGGGTAGGCTAAGGTGTATAGGTGTATCGAAACAATATATTGGGAGAACAAAATGAAAGGAATGGCTCAGAAGGGTGTATCTAGGGGTATCTTGCACAAAAGATGAGTGCAACAAAAGGGTTTCACATGGGGGTCGAAAAGTCGAGGTGACTAATCGATAGACTCACAATGGTAGGCTGTTTGGGTGTTAATCCTAATATATTGCCTTCTAAAACTGAAAAGTCCAAATACATCGAGCTAACTCAACATACCTCGTCTATGGTCTCGAAATGATGCAAAGGCCAAGTTCTAAAGTTTACAAGCTACCGGCACACTCATAATTTGGTGGATTTGGGGTAAAATATTGGAAACGGATAAGGCTAATCTCACCATATAATATCAAGGGTTGTATGTGCTCGGCTAAGGTCTAATCTAGTTAGGTTAAGAAAAACATGTCAAAATTTTAAAAATGGCATAATTTTTAAAATAAACTAGAAAAATGAGGGCGAAATAAAGTTCAAGAGATAATTCTACTCCCGTCCCCCCACTTGAATTGTACAAAGTCCCTTTTGTACTAGGCATTTAAATAAAAGTGAAGAGAAAGGTAGAATTAGAGCGAGAACTTCCCTGAAATTTGCTCCATAAAGAAGAAGGCCCACGAAAAAGAGACGAGCCTTCGTATAAGCGTCATGAACAAACTTCAATCTCTGAAATCACAATACCGACAAGCATAATTCTAAAAAGAAAAAATTAAAAATGAAAAACAAACCTAACTCACTTTCGTAGGAATCACGATTGCATTTAGCGAATGCAACAAGCCTTTTAAACCACTAGGTGTCCCAAGTGGACGAGTGAAGTCTCATGAGGGTTTACAGGGAACACACCCACAAAGTTCATTTAAAAACTAATACAAGGTTATTGTGTTTTAAAATGAAAGTATTAAAGCCGAGGAAAGTTACGTCGTAACTCTTTTGAGGGAGTTACGCCGTAACTGGCAAAACCTGGAATGAGCTGCAAAGCGAGTAGTTACGGCTTAACCACTGAGATGGTATTATGCCGTAATTAGTAATGCGTCAAGAATTCTGCTGCTAAAATGTTGGTTACGGCGTAATCACCAAGATGAGTTACGCCGTAACTCTGTGCAGATCAGCAAACCGCAGCAGCAATTACTTCCTCGTTTCCTGCAAAAATAGTTAGAAAACACAAAACCCAACAGAAGAGGAAATAAAACAAAACAAAGGGATAATTCGGGTTGTCTCCCGAAAGAGCACTTTTCTTTATTTACGAGTCTTTAAGTTAGACTCAGAGCCGCGGGGCTTCTGTGGGGGCCTTTGGATCTGCCCCACCTCTTCAATATCTTTCATCAAGTTATGCCTCATCCAGGCGACATTCGAAGCAGTTCGAAGGTATTCATTGGTTTTGATTTTCTGGACTTTACAAAATTTCTCTTCCGGTCCCAGGTGGTAGCGAGTGAATTCATATTTTTCGACAATAATTGGAGGTGGTCTCTTGTAGGGAATCCCCAGGAGTTTGCACCTCCTTTGTTCGTAAGCTTCGTCGTCGGGATCAGTAAACTCCTCATTACCTTGCAACTCAAGGTAATCTAGGATCCCTTCAATATCATCATCATCAGAAGCTGTACCCTTGAACCATTCTTCATCGAGCAGATTCTCCACTAGAACGCGCTTGCATTCTTCTATTTCATCTCTAACCAACTCTTTGTCATATTCAATAGTTATTTCACTCGTGTTGTTGAGACTTTCGTTGTTTGAATTTTCTCGATCCATGTACTCCTTCCAAATCTTCTCTTTGGTTAACGTGTCCACATGTCCATACTTAATCTTCACCCAACTATCGAATCCTAGGTTGTCCAGCCAAGGCAAACTCGTTCTCTCCTCATCATTGGTTGAGGACCAAAAGAATTCATCTTTTCCTATTCTCCCAGAGCTGCTTCCCCCGTTACACATATCGTCATACGGGTTGCATGACGCCCAGAAAATTTCCCCATGAGATTTTACTATTTTGCACCAGTGACTGCGTAATTCCTTGTTTTCAGTTTCACTTAAATGCTCATCCGTGCAGTATATGTCTTTATTAGCCTCTTCCTTTTTCTGAATGTGCTTCTCGTAATCAATTTTTAGCTTCTTAAGGAGATTCGGGTTAATCTTGGCATCCCCGAATTGTATTGCGTACCAGTCATCAAATGCCAAGCCACCAAACTTTATACAATGTCTTTCACGCTCATGAGGGCATGTCCACTCTTCCTCTCTTTCACTATCCCCGCCATTGCAATACTCACGGAAGGGGTTGCATGTAGGCCATGCTCGTGTGGACTCCTCGTCAGTTATGATGACAGGAGTACACCAATGAGTGATAAGTGGCTCTTCTTCATCTTCAAGGGAGAGTTTCTCGAGTCTTTCATCATCAGTATATGTCGGCCACATAAATTTGTTATGGTTGATCCTATCCTTATTGCTTCCGCCATCACAAACCTCATTTCTCGGGTCACAAGAAGCCCAAAGAACGTTCCAATCTCCCTTAGCAACTGGTATCATTTTGCACCAGTGATATTTCTTCTTAGATTTGGGCAGAGGGCACAAGTTGATGTCATGGGACCAGTCATTTCCTGATTCTTCTACTTCAAGGAATTTTTCTGCCCACATATCCCAGTTACGCCGTAACTGAGTTTCTTTGTTACGGCGTAATTCACTAGAGTCGTTATCCTAGGTTTTTCAGAGTTGTGTCGTGCTTGGAAAGGTTCCTGTCAGTATTTTCCTGGAATTCTTTCAACCACTCATCTTGCTCTTTTTGTCTTTGGGCTGAACTTTCAAGGAACTTATTAATTGTTTCTTCAAGACTGGGCTTTCTTTCTCCATAAGGCCCACGGTTGTAATTTCCACGATAACCATTACTATTTCGATTATCTCCGTAAAATGGTCGATTTTCTCCATACTTAGCTTCTTCAATATTCTCTTCGTCCCCATGAGGACAATTTTTCGTTAGATGTCCTCCTCCACAGATTTCACAACCTACTTGGATGGCATGAACGGTTTCTCTGACTTTCAGCATATCTCGACTAAGATTTTCAATTTTACTAGCGATTGCTGCAATTCCGTCAAAACTTCCGCTTTGGTTTCTTTTACTTCCTACGTCGTGCCATTTTTTAGAGTGATCCGCCATTTTTTGAATGGCTTCAATTGCAAGAGTAGGAGTCATGTTCGGGGATAGGTCCTTGATAGTCCAGCATTTGCCTTGTAGTTACGTTAATTCCTTTGTAGAAGATGTTGACCTTTTGCTGGTTGTTCAGATCATTAGTAAGACACTTGAAAAGAAGATCGTTGTATCTGTCCCAAGCTTGATACAGCGTTTCGTCGTCTTCTTGTTTGAAATTATTGATCTCCAAAAGCTGGTTAGAAATCTTCGACGGCGGGCAATATCTTTGAACAAAGTGTTTCTTTAGTAGGGCCCAAGTATTAATTGCCCCGGCGGGCAATCTTTCGATCCATGTTCTGACGGCTCCAGTAAGAGTCATTGGGAATACCCTTAGCATAACAACATCATGAGACACGCCCGAAATGTTGAAAAGGCTTGCAATGTATAGGACATTTTCAACGTGCTCATATGCATCTTCGTCCCTGTTTCCTGAAAAAGGGTTAACGCGAAGCTCCCTCATAAATTGGTCTTTGATTTCGAAACGGACATCCGCTCCAATCGCCGGTCTTACGAGACCCGACCCTTGTTCCGCTCTTGTCAACGCCAAGTATTCCTCAAGAGTGAGGTCATCGATGTTAACAACTTCCATGGTACCTGAAAACTTAAAATATGATCGTGAGAACAGTTTAAAACGAAATTAAAGACTTAATATTAATCCTAAAATAACTCCCCGGCAGCGGCGCCAAAAACTTGATGCAGGTTTTACTGACCAGGTCTTAAATTTATAATGTCTCGCAATACCTATGGTCAACCTTAGTGCACTAACGGGCAGTGTACCCGGTCGCGTGTAGTGTAGTAAACGGTAAAGCCGAGGTCGTCCCAAGAGCTATGTGTGTTGGATTATTACTAAGTCTAATTGTCACAGAATAATAGTTTCGATAGGGATTTAATTAATTAAACTACTAATGCAGAATAAAGTAAATAAAAGCAGATAAATGGTAAAAGGAAATCAATAGAGGAAAGTGGTGCTAACCTAGTTAATCCTCCTAGCCAAGGTTGTCAAGATCGAGATCCTACCCAGGATCGTTTTTGTTTTTGCAAGATCGTGATCGTAAGATCGGATCGGGATCTTAAGATCCTACTCTAATGTTATTTCTTAATAGTTTATGTAAATTTATACAAATCTACAAATTCTAATACATTATAACCATAAAATACTATGAATGTTTAATATAAAAATTTGTCCTAAATTATGATTATAAAATGTTTAAAAGGATTAACATGTTGTTTTTTGAATTATACAAACAAACAACCCTTAAATTTGTAGTTTTTTAGTTTGTAATCTGAGAAAAGTAAGATCGGATCGGATTATATCGTAAGATCGTATGGTCAAGATCGGGATCCTATAAGATATTAAGCTTTCAAAGATCCTATGTAGGATCCGGATCGTTTTTGCTTTGCAGTATCGTTAAATCGTAAGATCCTAAGATCAGGATTGGGATCCTGATAACTATGCTTCTAGCTAGTTATGTCTACGTCTACTTACTTCCAATTACTTCAGGTGGGGTCAAATTCGAGAGGACAGCATTTTGTCAATTCGCCCTAACCTATCAGCAAAGATGCCACCACAAGAGAAATCAGGCGCACCGTCATAAGTCATGTTGTTCCTGGTCCCCTATGCCAAGTCATTAAGTACCGCTACATGCTATATTCATAATAGTGAGTGCCCGGCCGTTAGGAACTTAGACACTACATCCCCCAATTCTTAAGTTCATCCAAACGATAGGTGATCAGTTGGTCAAATCGCACAAGTAGAAAGGGTCGTCAGTTGGTCATATCTTACCCTTCCCGTCTCAGTCCGCTCACCTAGGGTCAGTTGGTCATATCTCCTAGGCAATTGGCCTCTATCGCCATTCAAAACTACCGAACCAAGGGTGGCTACCAATGAACTATGCATGCATACACTTAGAAATAATTGTACGGATGTAAAGGTAAACGCAAACAAAACAATTAAGGAATCATAACTAGGCTAGCACCAAAAGGTGCTTAGCCGCTCATATTAATCATGCAAATTAATTCAATATTCAAAGGTACGAAATACATGAATTGAAAGTAAAAGAAATATAAAACGCTAATGCTTATCGTAGTAGAGTGACTTCTCCCTTGGAAACAGCTTTGTATGCTCCTCTAGACCTGCCTTGAGCTTTTTCCCACATTCTCAGAGTGTTGTGTGTGGAATGGGATGCCTAGAAATGCTGGAATTCGTGGGGTATTTATAGGCCAGATCTGGGTTACGGCGTAACCAATATAGGAGTTACGCCGTAACCTTCTATTTCTTCGTAAAATGCACTAGATCTGCTGGTTACGGTGTAACCTAATGAGTGGTTACGCCGTAGTCTTCAATAAACTCGGTTAAGTCGTAAGAGATGCAGTAGTTACGGCGTAAGTATCAGCGGCATGGAACCTCTTTTGACCTAATGTAGTTACGTCGTAACCTTTGGGAGGAGTTACGCCGTAACCTTCTGATAAGTTGGCATACTGAGTCATGCAATAGTTACGGCGTAATGTGAGAGATGATTTACGCCTTAACTTCTTCAAAATAGCATACTGTGATAAATCTTTAGATATGTTTCCAGTTCCGCGTCTCTTTAGCTTCAATGCTCGTAATTTACCTGAAAGTGGAAAACAATGGAAAACAAGCGTAAATCCATATAAATGATATAAATAACGAGCATTATCGGGGGAAATTGACACTTAATATTCAGGACTATTTGATGTTATCACCTACTTTGTTATGCCTTATATTTGTTGTGTTCTTGCATTTAGCCTTTATAGAAACAACTAGGAGAAGCATTTGCTAAAAAGTGCAAAGTTGCACATTTGCTGAAAGCCTTCTGATCTGCAGTAGGCGGATCCCTCCCAGAAGGGAACCGGGGGATCCGTGACTACAGATGAGCAATACAGACTTGCTTATATCAAAATAGCTCACTAGATCACCTCACACCAGTCAAACATAAGATATTAGAGCTAACTAAGTCTTCCTAAAATATGTGAAAGCCTCACAATCACCCATGGCCTACCTAGGATATATTTCGAAGTATTTTTTTTTATTTATCAACTCTTCAAAACTCACCATATTTCCGCTCCAATGCTCACACATTATTTATCACATTTCATAACAGTTGGTTTGGTATATCCATCAATTTTAGAAAATTGGTCTTAATCACTATTTACTCAAAATTAGGCTCAAAACTAGTTTTTTATTTTTTTCTTATTTTTTAAGATTTTAGTAAAATTCTCTTAAGTCATCATCTGACTTCTAGGACTAATTACCACCATGGTATCCTTTTCAAACACTTAGTTAGACTACCTAAAGTCAATTTTCTTACCCAAAACCATCATAAAGCATCATCACCCATTATGGTTGAGCATTTAAGATATCCAATAGTTAAAAACTTCATAATTAAGTCAAAACCTCGAAATACATAGGTAATAAACCTCACAAAAGCATACTCATTTCACCTAGAACCTGTCTGATAGGTGGATCCCTGGTTTATAACCAGAAGGATCCCTGATGAGAGGGATCCGCGGGATCCGTGGCTGCAGAAAGCTAAAACCAGCTTCCCTCTTCAATTTTAAACCACCTTTTGGTTGTCTAACCACTTTTAGCTTTCATTTATTGTATCTCTAGAGCTGATCAATATCCTAAGTGCATGCTTAATCCTCTTAGTGGCCAAGAATTTAATTCTCTAATTCAAATTACCCTTTATAAACCAAACACTCTTAAGGTTAAGGCACCACTCTCACTTATCTCTCAAATCAGCAACTAGAAGCTCATATAGCATCATTATCATCACCATGACTAAGGTTATTAGCAACAACTCCTCAACCAAAGGCTCATCCAAAAGAAAGGGTCAAATGATCCATGAAATCTCATCCACCGACTCATCTCCCATAAGAGATAACAATGTTAAGAGAACCGCAAGGATTAGCATCAAACCTTTTTTGACTAGAAAAGGGATCATCTAGTACAAAACCAAATATGGCTAGTTCTAGCAAGCCAACGAAACCTTCATTCCTTGAGAATGTACTACACTTTTTTAACGAGCCTCTTCCTCACCCAAATCTTTATTCATTAGAACATTCGTAACCAAGAACCGCCCACTCACCAACTTTCTCGTTAAATAGGGAACCACCCACAACGCCGAATAGTTCATCATGGGAAACAAGGAACAATCATGGACATGATCAAATGGAGGAATTTCCATTACCACCACCCTCACCTTTAGTAGAACCTCATCCCACACCTCAAAATGAAACCCCACAATCATTCGTAGAGCCTCCTCAAAACATCCATTTTCCTCCGATTCCCAATCAAGACAATAATTGCTCAAATTGTCTTATCACCCAAGGACTTGTTCAAGAAGTACGAAATGAGTTACATTTCATGTTTAATCATCTTCTTGAAATATTGGACCAAATCAACAAGTCTACTCATCCTTAGACTCGAGCACTTTGTTGCATTCTAGGCTTTAGTAACTTATTAGTAGAAAATGTATGGCTAGATCATTCTCTTAGTTTTAGAGATTTGTTTGATTATCTCTTGGTTTTATTGAATGATTACTTATATGCCATATTACTATGTGTTTATGCTTGCTAATTATATACATATCTCATCTCATTATTAGCATTGTTTGGCATATCTTCATTGCTGAAGAATCTGTCACCAGACAGACGGATCCCTCCAAAATGCCTAGACGGATCCCTCCGCAAAGGGAACCGTGGGATCCGTGGTACAGAAGAACATTTTTTCTACTAACTTGAGTCTCTGCAAATTATGCACTATACTCTTGTTTTCTAACCTTTATTTTGTAGATTTTCAAAATACACATGAAGATTTTGACACCATAAAGCTAGGGGGAGCTTTGTCTCCAACCATACATTGCAAATTCATTTGCAACATAATCCTTATTTGGATTACACTTCATGGCACCCCATTGCAACGTTGCAATCTTCAAGGGGGAGCATTTTCGTCACAAGGACGAACCATTTGCAAAAATAATTGCAAAACATTAGCTTACTTAGTTTTATGTACTTGGCGCCCTCACAAAGGGGTGGACTCGTCACGGGGGAGTTAAGACGAGAACCATTCCCGTCACTTACTCACTTTACATCTTTTCTTTTTTACATATTTTTCTTAAAAACTTTGTGTTAGTTTCTTTTCGACGCTCTTTTTGTTTCGACAAAAAGGAGGAGAAGAGAGTAAAAACTCCAATTCGAATTTTTACGAATTTTAGTTTTTCCTTAAAATAATTGTATGTTTTGTCATCAACAAAAAAGGGGGAGATTGTTAATATAAATAAGCCGTAAAAACGTTTATTTATATTTTACGATCTTCTAATGTTTTGTCGATAACAAACGTAAAATTATTTTAACGAAACAAATAAAATACGTAAACTGTTTGAGCCAATAGTTTTCTAACACACTTACGTTTTCACATAAAACACTAAAACAAGTATAAGTGATTTTATGATTTAGTAATACATATGTACAACAACTAGTGTTTACATATTTGGGTAAATATATACTTAAACTAGTATATACTAAAATGGGTAAAAACTAATAAATGGTATTGACCCATAACCCATAGTTTTATCCAAACCATTTGACTAGGTACATTGAACTCATGAGATACATTGTATCTAATATGAAACCCATGGATCAACCCATAACCCATGACCCATGATCAAAATACCCATGGGTAAAGAGGAGCGTCCCACTGATCCCTAGCTTTACGCTAGCCGGATCCCTTGTGGGAGGGATCCGTGGGATCCGGGGAACAATAAGTTTTCTCCTCTATAAATAGTGAGCCATTTCTTCCTTTTTGCTCACAACTTTCACACATACTTTCTTCAAGTATTGTACCTCTCTAACCACTGATCCTAAGGGATCTTTCTATGTAGTTTGTCGTTTGTTTTTGTGTGATTCTCTAGGTTCCTCTTAAAGGCGAGATCACCACTTCTTGAAGTCGAGCAAGCTCAAGTCCATGAGTTGCTATGCTTCGTCATCATCAAGACATTTGAGGTTCTCTTGTTGATAGTTCTTTCTTCCTCCGTAGAGATGTTGTGTTGAAGGCATTAGTGAAGGATGCCAAAAGAGTCAAGACGAAAGCATTAGTGAAGAATGCTTAACGTCCGTGTCAAAAAGCATTAGTGAAGAATGCTAAAGGTGTCAAGACCAAGGCATTAGTGAAAGGTGCCAAGCGTTGTGTCAAAGGTATTAGTGAAGGATGCCTAGGAATCAAATCAAGTGGCATTAGTGAAGAATTCCTAGGTCGTATAATCGATGAGGTGCATCGATATACATATAAGTATTTGTTTATTTCCAAGGATGGTGATATCCTTGATGGTGTTGTAACAAGGAGTGGATCTCTTTGAAATTAGGTGTTGTGTTGTGAAGGGTAGTAGTTCCTCCATAGTAATGGAACTAGGTGCTTATCCTAGTACCTAATAAAGGGTAGGCGACGTTGTGATAGGTGTAGTTCACCTTGGAGTGAAAGAACCCGGTGGTTAGCCTAGCACCGGAAAAAGAGTAGGCGACGTTGTAAAGTCTTCTCTGCCATAAGGAGATTGGTGTCGTGTAGTGTTTACGAACTCTCGAGTAGGTGACTCGGGGAGTGGAGTCGGGCAAGGAAGGTGTCCTTGTAGCCGAACCACTATAAATACTCGTGTCGTGGTTATGTGCTTCTTTCTCTTTATCTTTCATTACACTTTTATATATCCATCTATCAACGTCCAACATACACATCTAAATAGATTAACATAAGTCGATCTAAATATTTAAAAGTAAGTTTTAAATTGGTAAAACTATTCAACCCCCCTTCTAGTTTTCCACAGAACCCACTTTTGCAATTCTCAAATGGAGAAGATAATGAAGAAGTATGGTGTTCCGCATAGGTTCTCTACGGCATATCACCCACAAACTAATGGGCAAGTAGAGAACACAAATAGAGCATTAAAGCGGATACTTGAAAAAACGGTCCACCAGAATAGAAAAGATTGAGCATTCAAACTGGATGAGGCACTCTGGGCATTCAGAACGGCTTATAAAACACCCATCGGAACAACCCCTTTTCGCTTGGCATACAGGAAAGCATGCCACCTCCATATTGAGCTTGAGCAAAAGGCATACTGGGCCCTTAAGGCTTGTAATATGGATTATTCTGAGGCAGGGTCAAATAGGTTCTTACAGCTTCAAGAGCTGGATGAACTAAGACTTGAAGCTTATGAATCATCGATCACATATAAAGAAAGGGCGAAAAAATGGCATGATCAACGAATAAAGAATCCTAAAGAGTTTGTGGAAGGAGATAAGGTGCTCTTTTATAATTCAAGGTTGAGATTATTTCTGGGAAAACTCAAATCAAGATGGTATGGGCCCTTTTCGGTAAAGAGGAAAATGAGCAATGGGGCCGTGGTGCTACTAGACCATGATGGAAGGGAATTTATCGTGAATGGACAACGTGTGAAACATTATCAGTTGGACAATAATGAAATGGTCAACGATGAAGATATTGTTTTTGAAGAAGGTGATGGTAATGAAGTTACGTAGGGGCACGGCTTCGAGTCTAGCTACAAGACTCATAAATAAAGAAAAGCGCTTTGTGGGTGGCAACCCATGCTTAATTGTTTGCTTGTTTGTGTGTCATATATCTTTTCATTGATTGTTTATTCTCATGTTTGAATTTGTGAAAATGCTTTATTTTGTCTTTAACCTCGTCTTAATTACATATAAAGGTATTTTACAAAAAGGATAAGTGTAGGGAGGATTACACACGTTTTTAAAAGAACGTGAACATGAGAATTACGATTATTGAAAAAGATATATATGTGTGTTTGTTAGAGTCAAATGCTTGTATCGAGTCATAATGGATGTTTTGCAGGAATTTTTTCAGATTCTAAAGATGTAATTTTTCCAGAAAAACGCAGCCGACCAGTTTCTGTCAGGATAACCTGACGGCGTCAGGATTGCAACCTGACGACATCAGGAGGAGCAGAAACAGCTTATCTAAATTTCTCTCATTTTCTGTGCTACTTATAAATTTTTGGAATTTCTCATGTCTTAATTTTCCAGAAAATCTGTAAACATCCATTCCACAAGCATTATATCCTAGTTTAGTAGAGTCATATATAGTTTTACCGCCGATTTTACGCGAAGGTTTCGTCTATTTTCTTAAAGTGTGCAGGTTTTATTTATCAAGAAGAAGAAACATAAGATTGGATGGAGCTTTTCACGCATACATTCTTCTTTGAAAGAATTTAACCACTACTTCACATGGATCCTACCAAGCTAATCAGGGGAGTATTACTTTCTTTCTCTTTTAATTACTTTCCGTTATCATAACTTTGATACTTTCGGGGAACATTGGGGACAATGTTCAGTTTAAGTGTAGGGAGGGAGAATAGAACGGGAACTTTAAAACTATGCTTATCCTTGATTATTTGTCTTGTCCTATTTCATTTGTGTAATAAACCATGAGAAATATCGGTTAGGGTAATTTAGCACCAAATTTAAATTTTTTCATGACATGTAGGAGTGGGTCTTTAGTCTTAATAAAGCGTCTCATGGATAGGAAGTTATATGACTAGCACAAAACCCTTTACCACTCAAATTCCACCCCAAAAATGTGAGGTTCGCCCTTAGATTTGTAGGAGTTAAAGCATTCACCTTTAATGCTTTGAGAGTGTACTGGTAGTATAATAGATTCTAGAACTTGTTTTGTGATGCATCCCAAGATCGCTAGTGAGACTACACTTGTGTAGTTAGGAATAGCTAAATAATAAGAGGCATTAGGATAACCCTTGTTTGATACCCGTATTATAATTACTTCTTCCACATCGGTTGAGTAATTCCCCCACACCCTTGCATTGTACTCATCTTTAGTACACGATACCCCTATTTAACCCCTCAGAGCCTATCCTTTTCGCGGTTCTCGTGATGTTTCGGTTTTCCGGAATATCAATGAAGAACATTAAGTGTTTACAATCCACCCCCAAATGTACACCTAAATCGCCTTAGCCTACCTTGTATGCACTCACTTTTAGTGCATTATTGTTATCATACTAAACCCTTAGTTCAATTATCTAGTTACTTGCATAAGTTGCAAAGTTGAGTCATATCCTTTGTACACAGTTTTGGGATGATTGGGACTCATGGGTAAAGTTAAACTTTATGGGGTGACGGGAAAGAATGTTAAATTCAAATTCCCTTTATTTATGTAATAATGTACTCCAAGTGTTTTGATCTTTTCAATACGGGTCAAATTAGTGTTAGAGTAATAAAAACTCAAGTGTAGGGATGTGCCTATAAATTCCTATTATTTTGATATTATCGTAAAGGATGGTAGAGTAAAAGTGTATGCAAAAAATATATATATATATATATATCGAAAAAAAAAGAGTGTTGAAAAAAAAACAACAACATAATGGCTACCATCCTACATATATCTTTATATTTATGTTTGTTTGTTTCAAAGTTATCTAGAGTTTAGAGAATCGAGTCTTGGCTTAGCAACGCCATTCTTCACATGCTTGTAACATAAAGATTTTTGACTTGCCACCACTAAATCGCCTATCCAACCAAACCCTTTGTTTCCCTACCGTAAGCCTAACATTACAACCCTTTAAAAGACCTCTTAGATAGTTACTCCTAGGTGCTTACGCCAAAGCGGTGGAGGTTTGATCTAGTCTCAAGCTATGGTAATCTATGTACTATGACCGGTTAATGAGTGTTTATCTTCCATTTCCATTTGATATATTTCATATACACCCGAGAGATGAGAGTATCCAAACACCACTTGTGAGGTGCTAGTATATAATTTCCGTGCTTCTTATAACTTTTGCGGGGCTTATACTTTTGTGAATTATGTTAAACCATTGCATTATGCCCCCTAACTTATAAATTAATTGGCCAAAAGCACATTTGCTTGAGGCAAGCAAATACCAAGTGTATGGATATTTGATAAGGATTTAAAACGTACACTTTTAAGGGGTCATTTAAGCCCTTAATCGCCCACTTTTATATCCGCCACTGCTTAATTTTGTTCCTTTTCACTTTTTAGGTCTCTTGAAGGCAAAATGCTGGAATGATGCTTATTTGGACAAAAAGGAGTGAATATGTGAAGAAAATGATTGTAGTCCGTCTTGGACAGTATTTTAGGGTTCTAATACCCTATTTTACATCGAGATAAGTTATTTATTCCCTTGATTTCATTATGTCTTCGATTGAATGTGTGTATGCTTGCATGTTTAACATGTCTGGCTAATTTACTTGTGTGTTTGCTTAGATCTATGAAACCTAGTTATTGAATATTGATTGGTTGTCTCTTATCTTAATCGTAATTGGCTTAGGAGTGCTTAAAGCCATCGTTGTGTTTTTAATGCTTGATTAATCTTTGTTGAACCTTAGTTTATAGTTACTAATGGAATTGAAGGCTAAACATCCAAAGATAACCTTAGTGTTAAGTTTATGATTCCTAGAGATTTCATAGTCATTAACCTTAGGTAGCTTCAAAGAGTTAGGGATAAAAGCACACCCTACGACCTAAGAAAACATAACGCGTTAAGAATAAGGATGTGACAATTCAACTATCAATAAAAGATAACTAGGGAGTAATAATATCTAGGTAGACACATCTTTAGTCATCATACGAGCACACTTCAAAAAGACATAGACTACCCCTTAGCTTAAATAATTAGAATAGTAGAGTAATCAGTAGAAGTACCACCCCCCAAATCCAAACCCCGAGATCGTACCTTTAGTTTTCTAAAAAAAATATTAAAAAAGATAAAAAAAAATAATTTCCTCAATCTCAACCTTAGCGTAGTAAATTTCTCATTAGCATTCCTATTCCCCTAGAGAACGATATCAATCCCCGAGGCTTACCCTATTACTACACTACAACGATTAGGTTCACTGCCTAGGTGGTTGAAAAACTTGCTCGAAGAAAAGAAAGTTTCCTTTGACCCCGAACGCGCGTTGTACGCGTACCAAGTTTTTTACGCCGCTGCCGAGGAATAGAATAGCTAGTTAGATTTCCACCTCGTTTAGGTTCCCTTGCTTGATTCCTATCAAGTAAGCTTTTTTTCTCATTTTTAGCTTCCTCGTAGTCTATCCCCCTTCTTCGTGACTTTGTTCGTAATCCCATCACTTTTCATCATGGAAAGTGATAACCCACCACCAAACCAGCCATTTCCCCTCGCCAACTCCCTTAGACAACTTAGGACCCGTAGTTCCACCAAAACCCTTCTTGAGCCCTTTGTCGAACCCGAGAGAGAGCTGTATGAGCGAAGAAGAGCTCTCCATGCGTCGGAACCTCAAGGCACCACCATCCATTTTGATGAAGCCATAACTGACGAAGAGTCCACACATTATCTGGCATGTTGCTAGATGATAATAATAATAATAGTAATAGTAATAATAGTAATAGCAGAAGCAGCAACAACAACAACAACAACAACAACAACTACAACTAATATTTTCAAGGGCATGATAGACAACTCACATTTTCACTATACTTTAGTTAAATCTAACCTAACCATGTACCCTATTATTACCAAAGAACACACATTCAACTAATTACCAGCAACACACATTCAACCCTAATTACCAGCAACACACATTCAACCCAAATCACTAACAATGGCACAAAACGATAAGGAGTAGGCTTTGTACATTGGGTTGAGGAAAGAATATTGCTCCAATGATGAGCATTTTGGTGTTAAGAAGGACAAGCAAGAGGCTGTCGACATTGAGTTATCAAAGGTTAATGATTTGAAAACAAGGATTAAAAATCTTGAAGCTGTGTTTAAATATATAAAGGAAATGAAGGGGAGAAATGTAAGGGATGATAGGGAAAGTTGTGGGTCTAACTAATTGTATGTTTAGATGATAGAGAAGTTTTAATGGTTGTCAACATAAAATCGAGGAATAAAAATTTGGGTTATTATTTTAACTGATAGTGTTTGGTTGTGTGTTGGTAAATATGTTTGACTTAGGGAAGTCAAACATATTTTAAGTCATGGTGTTTGACTTAGAGAAATCAAACATATTTTTAATTGAAATCAATCAATACCGTTGTTGCTATTTAATAATGGCATGCTCAGAATATAAAATTGGGTTGTTATTGTTACTGATAGTGTTTGGTTGTGCATTGCTAAATAGGTTTGACTTAGGAAAGTCAAAAATCAAAAAGTTACAATTTGTGGCATTTGCTACATAGGTTTGACTTAGGGAAGTCAAAAATCAAGAAGTTACAATTTGTGCTATTGGGTTGTTCAGTCACACCGTCAACACTAACACCATACCATTTTTTTCATAAACAATACACCATTGTCAATACAATAAGATTAAATGCTAAAGCATTTGCATTTTGAACACATATTACATTATAACCATTGTGTTTGATTTTTCTGATAGAAAGGGTTTTTGTTTTTGCTGATAGAAACAGTACACCCAATAGCACAATATAAGAAGATTAAATGCTAGAACTTAGATTTATATTTCATCATAATTATAGTAGATTACAAGAACAACAAGAACTAGATCAAATCATCATCAACAACCAAACAAAAGATCCATTTACATACTCATGTTAACAACCTAATAATCCAAAACAAGCAACCAAAATACCCCATTTACCTACTGCCATCCAATATCCAAAAGTCACTAATTATTTTCAGCCATTTTTGCAACATAACTTTCCTAGTTACGGATACCAGCATCAGTTTCACCAAAAATCTCTATCAAACAAGCAAGTAGCTCGGTGTGACTGGCCTGGGTTTCTCTCAACGCATCCAAACTGTCAAGCGCCACACCACGCAGTCCCAAAGCTTCATTCTCCACAATCAGCTCCCTACGCTTGATGATCATCCTCTTTGATGACCAATGCAGACATGAATTAGCTTTTCAAAACATCCTTCTTCTGTAGCTTCTTGCCCAAACCACAAGCCCATACGCTCATGTAAGCGCGATGAACCAGCGACCTCCATTAGTTCATTCAACATAAGGAAATCTTCCATTGGAAATATGTGAAGAAAAGGTTTTGGATGGGTTTATTGGTTCGGGCGCAAAATAAATAGCGTGTCAGGGAAGAGACGGTCAAGGGGGCTAGTAATGAATTTGTTTTCACATATGGTCCCTAAATTTGTCTAGGTTGTCGTTGTGATACTTAAATCTCCCGCCCATTAATAATTTGACTGTTCACATTTAGTTCCTGAACTTGAAAGGACAACTTTATCTTTTCTATTTAGTTAATGAGTAAAATACACCATAATATTTGCATACACAATTTCTAAAGTCAAAGTTGTAAATCATATCCAAATACCCCTTTATAATTATTATCTCATTATTTTCTAATTTGTGTCATTTTTATGTATAATTTTTTGGACAACATTTGATCCAAACTGCAAATGCTAAATGGAAGTTTTGCCTCATGCCATTTACCATTTGTAGTTTGACTTTTTATAGTCAAACTGTAAATGCTAAATGGGACATCTGCCTCATGCCATTTACCATTTGCAGTTTGACTTTTTATAGTCAAACTGAAAATGCTAAATAGGACATGTGGCTCATACCATTTACCATTTGCAGTTTGACTTTTTATAGTCAAACAAGAAATGCTAAACGGGACATTTGCAGCACCAACATATGCACAACCAACAATATATACATAAGCTAAATTTAATCAAACGATATGCAGAAATAGAAAAGTACCATATATAAGATTAATTGTCATAGGGTATTCAACCTATACATAAACTACTACACTAAAAGAAGTCTATTGTAGCTGTGAGAGAAGCTCGAGGGAGTTTCAACAGCTTCCTAGCCAAATCCCTATTCATCTTGATATTTTCAGTTCAATCATCATTCAAATCGCGGACCCTGATATAAATTTTCTTCGGCAAGAGGGAATACAAAAGTATAAATTTTATTATATATATTTTATTGTATGATCTAGGAAAAGATTGAAACACCATACTCTTAAGTTGCAACGGCCCCATTGTGTTGATGTCTATATCAAATGAAGAAAGTTCCAAAGGTAGAATACTAAGCTTGTATGAAGCCTGCAAGTGAGATAGTATTGAGATGCACAACCATGGCAATTTAAGATTATTTATTTGATACATATACATTTCACTTACTCTGGTTTCTAGAATTTGCAAATTTGGAGATCCCCGAATCATTTCAATGATGAATGATACCATAATATTATTCCCAAAATCCACTCTGGATAGATTAAGAGTCTTGAGGCATAGAAAGGCGACATGCACATTCTTTCTAGAATTAGCTTATACCAACAACTACAAAAGTCCACATTTCGTAAGTTTTAGAGATTACTTTTCATAAGTGTTAGAGATTACTTTAACATTCTGTAATTTGAATTATAAATACTTAAATTGGTCTTAAATTGCAGTCCTAAAAAACCAATGTAAGCTTCTCAAGTTTTGGAAGACTTGTCAGCTGAAAGATATTGGAAGTCGTGATTGTCGTCGTCTGGTTCCAAATACCGAATGACAAATATAACTTCTTGATATTTCCGAGTTTTGAAATTTCCATGAGATCTCGTTTATAGTAGCAAGGTTAATTTTCAGAAACTCAAGTGAGGGACAACGAGCAATAAACTCCCAAAATGTACTGTTTTAAAAATTTACAGAACAATTCAAAGCTCAGTAGATTTGGAAAACTACAAAAACATTCCAAAGTAGGAAACGTACAATAATGAAGTTCCAAATGTTTCAACTCCATATGACAGTAAAGTTGGGTTGGCAACGTAACTGGTTCACCATACCAGTTTCTAATTGCCAGCTCCTCAATTCCTTACCGAGACAAAAATAAAAGCCAATCCTGAATCTCTTCATAATTCAAGCCTTCTTGTCAGCACAACATTTTGGGCTCTATGGAGAAGACAAACCTTCTTATGGGACATTTAAGCTGAAGTAAAAGTCTAGTTATATGCTTCCCATCAAAATTATTTGGTAAATAATAAAATAAATCCTCATCAACTATGAGATCTGTGAGCAAAGTCTACTTATACCTCTAGTTTCTCGTTAAGCTATCGGTCCTCACCGTATCTTTTATTGGCAAATGATTCAAAATATTAGTGATCACATTATCTGGCATGTTTCTAATATAATCTGGCATATTAGTGATAACATTAGCTCCAAACGACATGGTATTGTTGGAATTTGAGTTGGTTTTTTTAGTTCTCAAAATGAAGGTTTGGATTTGGTTTTTGATTTTGAGGTGATGGTCTGGATAAGGGTTTGGTTTATTAAAGTGTGGGTATGGGTTTGGTGGGTGGGTTTTTGGTTTGTGCGCAAAAATAAATAGCTTATCAGGGAAGATACGTTCAATTTGCATAGTCATAGATTTATTCTTATTTTACAGTTGGTCCCTAATGTTCACTTGCCAAATTCGCTTGGATTACATTTAAGTATAAAAATGGGAGTTGTCTACTATGACCTTGAAAATATTAGGCAAAACGGACGTTGACTGAGGGAAAACGGGTCAAGGGACTTCATTGACACCAAAACCATGAGGTTTAGATTCCCGGCGACGAAAATCCCAAGTTTTGTCCCCACGTGATGTTTTTTGGCAAGTTTAGGGACCAACGGTGTATTTTACTATAATAATAATAATAATAACAATAATAATAATAATAATAATAATAATAATAATAATAATAAACAATTTCTCTCTCGTTTGTGTGGGCGAATGGGACGTGATTCCACGTTTCTCCACGATCATGGGGTTTTGATCTGATTTCTACATGCTCGTCCATCTTCTTTCCATTCAACATTCACAGTTGAATTGCTCTTCGTTTTCTACAGTGTATGTAGGGTTGAGCATCAGTCTAAGACCAGACCGGACAAGCAAAAATCGGACCGAATAGAGATCGAATTAGACCAAAACCACAGATCGAGGATCGGACTGAATGTGTTCGGTCTGGTCCGGTCTAAGAAGGTGTAGCAACTGGTAATTTTCCAAACCAATTTTAATAGTAAAATATTATTTATTATTATTATTTTTTTCGTTTCGAACATTTCCTGAGCCAATTTGAATCGAAAACGAAGAGTTATCGTTTTTTTACATGAAAGTTGTACCCAATGCGTGTCGACACAACCGTTAACTCGTTAAACTATTTAAATTTTATTATTATAATAATTATGAGAATCGGGTCATGTGAATATTCGTTTTTATTGTAAGAATTATTTTAAACGCGATGGTGTAATTGTCGGGCCTTAAATCGAATGTTTATTAACCTAAATCCGTTCCGAAGCACTAAACTAACAAAAGATTTCAAAAATGCCAGCTTTGGCCCCTGTACTTACATCTACACCACTCACCCTTGACTTATATAAGCTTGTCACTTGGTAATAAAATTTTCATTATATATACACATTATAATTTAGGGTTTCATTTGATGAAAACCAAACCCCTAGCCACCACAATACAACTCTCATATCCTCTCTCCATTCAAGCCGGCAGCCACCACAGACCACCACCCTTTGCTCCTCCTCACCACTTGAGCAGCCGCCACCTCTCCATCTTCGGCCACCACTGTCAGTCACTCCACCATCTCGCCACCACTCTGTTGTACAACGCCATCACTGCCTCGGAAGCTCGTGAACATAGATCGGTTTTGGTTTAGTCGTGACGTGGGTCATGCATCAGGTTGTTGTGAGTTCGTGGTCATCCCTCTCCTCTCGATATTTCTTGTTGGTATGTCGATCAACACCCAACCAATTCCATTCTTTCTTTATTTTTAATCTGAATATAATCTATTACATATGTTTTCGTGGATTCAAGTTTGAATGAAAACGTTTTTTTCTTTAAAAACCAATCCGTGTGATAGAAAAGAAAATCATTAAAAAGGGTTTTGTCTGATTCGGTTCATAAACGGGTCGGTTCAGACCCATGTGAGTTTTGGATGTGAAATACAGGTCTGAGATTGGTGTCGTCGTTGTTGTCTTGGTGACCGGGTCGGGTCAGACTTGAAAGACCACGAGTCTGGGCTTGATGATAGTTTTTTTTGTTGTTCCTGATGTTGTTGTTGTGTTGGATACATGTATCGGGTCAGAATTGGTTCCGCCTTGTATTTGGAGTTTCAGTTATTGCGTTAGTCTCGAGGTTGATTGTGTTACGATTTGTTAATCTCATGTAATACTTGTGTTGATAATTGTTACGGATTAAACATCGAACAAACGTGGTCTATTTGGTTTTGGTTACTTGTAATATTAGTACGTTTCGGGAATTTAACCTAGATTGTGATTGAATAATACTATACTTAACAAACTTTAATATAAAGATTTGTGACATGACATTGGACTTATAATGAGTTGTAACATTTGGAAAATTATTGGATATTGTATCGATGTTTATTTGGACAATTTGGACATTTAACTTATATTGGATTATTGGACACAAGATGGATATAACATGTTAGTCTCGGGGCAAATCTTTTTATATTCGACTCGTAAAGGACCAAAACATTGAATTAGCACATATTAAATTAATAACGAGTTGTAAAACTCGATAAGTAATTTGAAATTCGATTAAATGCTAATACTATTTAGATTTAGTTAATTTATTATTGAATCGTGTTGGATTAACAAACGCGAACACATGTTGAAGTATAAGCTTGTTGAGATATATTGTTTTGGAAATCGAACTTTAGTAAAGTATAACGACTTGGAAAGGTTATATAAACGGGCGCGTCATGCTGAAATTTATAAAACTTTTAGACTTGTAATTTTATTTGAAAACCATATAGTTCTATACAACCCGACAAGAACCTAGATATATGTTTTTATTAAATTATGAAACCTTCATTACTAATTAGAGTTTTCTAGTAAAACCTAATCGATTTTCTTAAACTATTAGGGATTTCCGGGTAAATGTTTGAAATTCTACCAGTTACTTACTCATTACTTACTTGCTAATTGATCCCTACTTGTTTAATTTATTCTATATGTTTTATTGCTTTAGCGTGTGTTCTTGAGTCTTCGTCAGTATTTTCTTGAACATACCTTATAATGTATTGGGATATACATTATGCATTAGTGTGAGTTATGTTTGGCGTGAGTTACATGTCGAGTCTTTGTTTTCTTACTACCACATGAAACGTTGATACTAAACCATTCTTTGAGAAACGACACTAAACATTTTATAAACTATCGATATGAGTATTCCACGAAAACTAAGACACGTTGTCCTTCGGAAATTATTTCATTTTTTTAGCCGTATTTTGAGATAGTAAATTCCTATTAGGTTGTGCCGATGTTGTACCATTGTACCTGTACTATCGATATTGTTGTGTTAGCTTCTTGATGCCAGTTGTGTCCGTTATGGTCCTTGCGTTACTTCATATCGAGGTGAGTTCATGTCCCCTACTTTACTTGTTTTTGAAAACACTTTTGGGGGAGAATGCATGCTTGTTTACTAAATTCCAATATTTGCAAATGATTCTTGAAAACTTTATGTGTTTCGCTAAACAACTTATTCAATTATTTAATTATCATTACAATGACATTATTTCATACGCTGTGCTAAATTCATATTATTTCAATTTTGGACATATATGTGTATGCAATTGTGTGCATGAGTGTTTGTAGTGGTTGACAGATTTCATTTAGCCAACAGTCTTCGGGACTGGTTGGATATCCATGATTACATTTAGCCAACAGTCTTTGGGACTGGTTGACAGATTTCATTTATTGTTGGGTTCAGTAAATACCCAAACCCCTTAATCTAGGATTTGAATAGAAAATAGCCCAAGTATTTAATCCGAACACTAATCAGGTCACTGAGTGCATAGCCTCTCAGTGAGTCATCTTCGGGATACCCAGTACGAGGCGAAGGAGTCTCTCCACTCAGTAAGGCGGAACTTAATGGGTGAAGACTGAGTCAAGAAGAAGATGATGGATTCAGTGAGTAATGACAATAACTCACTGAATCCCTAAGATTCCTCTCCAACTTCTTACACTGAAGACAAACTGAAGTAGAAGACTGAAGGATATAAAGACTGAAGAAAGAGCGGGACAAGGCAGGAAAGTTTGAATCGATAAGACGAAGTCCTTATCAACCAAAGTCAACTTTCCCTGAATGGCAAAGATCGGCTCTGTCATCACCGAGTTTAGGAAAGTAGTCTTGTCTCTTACCTAGAATAGTCTTTGTAAAGAGACAAAATACATCAGTATTTTGTCTTCAGTATGATGTCGGTTGTCACTTAGGAAAGAGTCAAATATCATACATGTATAAATAGCATAAGAGATGGAGTGAAAAGATTAAGCTTGTGAATTGTAAAAACACATACACGCAAGCCATCTTTTCACTCCTCCAAATACAACTTAGTTCCTGAGATAGCTCAATGAGCTCTAAGAGTTGTGCTCAGACTTAGCCTGAGCTTAGAGAGGAATCACCCAACTTTGTCATTTCAATCCCAAGTACTATTTCGCAAGTACTTGGGTAACGTATTCTTTGTTGAATTATTTCTAATAAGAATATGACGTTGAAAATTACTAAGTGTGTTTTCTTTATGTTAATTTCAGTCATAGTTCACTTTTAACTTGTTTTAAAACTGTTTTAAACGATAGTGAACGGGAACAACAAGTGGTATCAGAGCAAGGCTAATTATAAAACTCATTTTTAAGCCGCTCTAAAAGTTTTTAAATTAGGATCCTTAATGGTGAAATTGATGTACCCCAACTAGTCGATAAAAAGGGTGGAGCTTATTCAGCTGTTGCCCCTAGACTTGAAGTTGGCAAATTCAACAAATGGAAAAAGCGAATGCTTTGCTATTTGATTGGGATGGAACCTTATTATATCAAGTGTATAAATGAAGGTCCATTTATCCCAAAGACTGTTGAAGGGTTGCCCAAACCTGAAGCTCAGTGGACCCTGGATGAAAGGAGAGTGGTCAACCAGGACCAAAGACTCAAAAGTATCATAATATCTTGTCTTCCCGACGATATTATGGAGTCTGTTATAAGCTGTAGTACAGCTAAGCAAACCAGGATGACCTAGTTCATAGTCATGAAGGACCATCTCGATACCAAGGAAAACAGGATAATGGACCGAAACTTGAGTATAACACCTTCGGGCTAAGGACTCGAAACTCTCTCTCAAACTTACACCGGATACAAAACTCTTTTAAATGAACTTTCAAATGATGGTGTTAAGTTGTCTAAGCATGAAATCAATGTTGGTTTTGTAAACAGTCTCCCTGAGAAGTGGTTGAATTTCTCTCGGGGACTCAGGAATGCTAATCATATCCAAAATCTTGAGCTTCCTGAAATTTATGGGAAATTTTTCTATGAGGAAAACCTCATCAACAGACGATACCCTGACTTAAAGAAGTCTCAGGAAGTCAAGAAGTCCCTGACCACTACCTCATCACCAATATCAACTGCTTTCTTTTCTAACAATGTAGTTCAAGATTTTTTCAAGAAAACTCGATGATGAGCCCGATGAGAGATCAAGTGAAGAGTACCTAAATGACCTGAATGCTGAATTTCAAGAAAGGGCACTCCTCGCTAACTCTCGAAGGTTTATAAAAAGAAACAAAGGTTTTTCAACTGCTAAAGCAACTGAAGACACTGAATGCTATAAGTGTCATAAAAGAGGCCATTTTGCAAAAGACTGTTTTTCAAAAACAACTTCTGAACCCTCTTACAAACCATCAGGATCAAATCAGTCTTTAGGATTTAGCAAATTTCAACCAAAAATCTATCAGTCTCATCAAAATGTTCAAAACAAATCCGATCTTAACAAAACCATTGATTATGAAGCTAAGTATAAGAAAGCAAAAGCTAAGCTTGCATTGCTTGAGGCCAGTCCCTCAGAAACAACAAAAATTGTTCAATCTGTGCAGGGTAAGAACAAAGGCCTTGTTTCTGAAACCTTTGACTGGGATGAAGAGCCAATCTCATCGGATGATGAAATGGTACATGTCAGTGCTCTAATGGCTCTCTCAGAAGAAGACAAGCTAGCTGTTGGGAAGAATCATGCTAGGAACGGGGAATGGGTCAACATCTCAATGAAGAAGGTAAACACTTTACTTTCTATGGATGATGACTCGATTGGCCTTATATGAATTATCTAAATGTTGACCTTAAGTTTGTAGAAGAGCAAAGACTAAATCTTTTTCTAAGTACAACAAGTTAAGTTTTGAATTGAATAAGTGTAGGGATGAATTGCTTATTTTAAAACAAGCTAAGCTTGAGGCTGTCACTTTGCAAATTCAAAACACCGAACTAGTTAAAAGAAATCAGAATCTTCAAGATGAACTTAAAAAGGCAAATGATGTTCTTAAAAGTTGGACTGCTAAGAATCCCAAGGTCTTTGATACTGTGGAGCCCCCAAGTAGCAAGAAAAGAGTCATAGGTGAAGATCATCTCCCTGACTCTCTCAACAAAGACCAGTCTCCTAAGCCATTTGTGTCTGGTGGCATGATTACAAGTATGTTGGCTGATTCCAGTTCCAGTGAATGGATTGAACGAGTCAATCCTGAGAGTAAGCTTCCAAACTTCGATTCTGGAAGGATTCTAGAGCTGAAAGTCAAGCTCTAAAGAGCATGCTTGGACTCCCGATGTGCCCAGTGGTATGCTGAACACATCTCTGAGTCAGCAGAATCTCAAGCACCGCTTCCACCACGAAATCTCTTGGTCTGCTCCAAGCTCGAGCTTACTCCACTACAATTCAATCCTCATTCACCAAAAGAAAGGTCCGGACTTGGTAGAACCATCCTACAAAGACAAGCAAAACTAATCCAACAAGAGTCTACTCCCACTGAAACTTCATCATCCACTGTCCCCACTGAAGCCGATCAAATCCAAAGAATCGACCTGAACTTATGAGGAAGCTTACTGAAAAAATGGAATCAATTGAAAAGGTCCCTGAACCAATCAAGGAGACAAAGTCAGCTTCCTCCAGTACCTCAAAGTCTAAGTCAACCTCCAAAACAAACAAAAGTGTGAGCTGTGTCATTACACCACCCATACCACTGACAACTGCTATAGAATCCTATTTTGCATGATCTGCAAAAGGATGATCACAGACGCAGATCATCCACAGATAAGATCAAGCAAACTATACCAAAGTTGGTCATCGGTATGCTTCATCCTCTAAAACTGCTCCAAAGAATAGAGCAAAACCTTTTCCCTCTCGCCTCACTGTGGGTTCAATGATCATCATCAGGATGATTGTCTCATGAATACATGCTGTGATATATGCGGTAATCCAACTCATGAGACATCCCAACATGACAGAATCATTCATGCAAGGAGAAATTCCAAACAACCAAGAGTCACTGAGTCATCCTCAGCCTCTAAATGCAAAACCTGTGGTAGCACCATGCACACAACTACTGACCATGAATCGATTGCTAAGTTCAAAGAGACCTTGAGATCCAAGCCCACTGGTAAGTGGGTCACGAAGAGAAACTAATTCAGTTTACTACTTGTACAGAGACATGCCGGGGAGCCTATCGGCATCTAGACAGTGGATGCTCAAGAAGCATGACTGGTGTGAAAGAATATCTGCACAAGTATGTAAAGGAACCAGGGCCCAAGGTAGTATTTGGTGATAACTCATCATGTCCCACTGAAGGTTATGGTTCAGTAAGCTGCAATGGAATAGTTTTCTCTAGAATAGCCTATGTCAACGGTCTCAAATACAATCTCATCAGTGTCAGCCAACTATGTGATGCAAAATTCATTGTACAATTCAATGATAAACAAGGTACCATTTTTAATGCCAACAAGGAAGTTGTGTTGATAGCTCCTAGGAGAGATGATGTCTATGTGCTTGACATGTCAACTCTCTCCCAAGATGGAACTTGTCTCTTTGCTAAAGCCACTGAAACTATCAATTGGTTGTGGCATAAGAGACTTTCACACCTAAACTTCAAAAACCTCAATAACTTGGCAAAACAAAACAAGGTCCTTGGCTTGCCATCACTGGTCTTTGCAAAAGACAAACCATGCTCTGCCTGTGAAAAGGGTAAACACCACCGAGCATCATTCAAAACCAAACAAAATTTCTCCATCAAAAGCTGCCTTCACCTCCTGCACATGGATCTCTTTGGACCTGTCACTCCCAGATCAATCCAGCATGAGAAGTATACACTTGTCATTGTTGATGAATTCTCAAGATACACTTGGGTATACTTTCTTTCTAAAAAGAGTCAAGCGTGATACAATAATGTCATTCATCGGGAAGATTGAAAACCGAATGACATAACTGTTAAACAAATCCGAACCGACAATGGCACGAGTTCGAAATCAAGAACTTGAGAGTTTCTGTGATGAAAAAGGAATTTCTCAAAATTTCTCATCTCCTTATACCCCCGAACAAAATGGGGTTGCTGAAAGGAAAAACAGAACTCTCATTGAGGCTGCTAGAACTATGTTAAATGGCCCAGCTCTCTCAAAACATTTCGACTGAAGCAGTAAAAGCCTGTTACACCCAAAACAGGTCTGTCATTGTCAAAAGACATAATAAAACCCCATATGAGATCTTCAAAGGTAGACTTCCCGACATCAGCTATTTTCATGTGTTTGGATGTCCTGTGTTCATTCACAACCACAAGGATCATCTAAGAAAATTTGATGCAAAAGCTGATGATGGATATTTTCTAGGATACTCACTGATCTCCAAAGCCTTCAGGGTTTTAACACAAGGAGACAACAAGTTGAGGAAACCTTTCATGTCACCTTTGATGAAAGCACTGAAAGCATCAAGTTCACCAACACCTCGGTGGAAGAAATAGGAATTGATAACTCATCAAGATATCCTCCGATGAGTACAACACGAACTCAATTCCTCATATCAAGCCGATGTGACATCTCATATTATGTCTTACCCCACAACCTACCTCAACCAACCATCAATGAGTTCATTGAAAATCTGTCTGTCCCTGCTGGGATATGTAACAATGATCGGAACACTGTAACTCATGTTCCTCAACCTGATCAAGACATCTCTACAGATGTTCTAAATGATTCTGTGGCCCTTGCACCTGAAATCATATCTGAACTCCCAGAGACATATTCATGCTCGGACCCAGACCACAAAGTAAGTGGACAAGATCTTAGGACATTGAGCTTGTAAACATCATTGGCGAACCCAATCGAGGGTATGCTCACTAGAAGCATGGCTGCTAGTCTAACTGCAGCTTCAGCCAATGAATGTCTATATGCTGATTACCTATCGGACATTGAACCCAAAAGTGTCACTGAAGCTCTAAAATACCCAAGCTGGGTTCAGGCTATGCAAGAAGAATTGCAACAGTTTGATAAAAACAAGGTCATGACCTTGATCAAATGTCCTCGGGATGTAGTAGTCATAGGAATGAAGTGGGTTTTTCGAAACAAAACTGATGAAAACGGCACTGTCATTAAAAACAAAGCCAGACTTGTAGCCAAAGGTTAGAGTCAACAAGAAGGCATTGACTATGATGAGACATTTGCTCCTGTTGCAAGAATGGAAGCCATCAGGATCTTCCTTGCATATGCAACATACATGAACTTCCGGGTCTACCAAATGGATGTTAAAAGTGCATTCTTAAATGGTGATCTCAAGTAAGATGTGTATGTTCAAGCAACCACCGGGCTTTGAGAGTAGTGAATTCCACGACCATGTCTGCAAGCTTGACAAAGCTCTTTATGGACTTAAACAAGCTCCCAGGGCATGGTATGAAACTCTCTCAGCCTTCTTGATACAAAACAAGTTTGTCCGAGGAAAGATAGACAACACACTGTTTGTCTATAGAACCCAACAGGATGTGATACTAGTCCAAGTGTATGTTGATGATATCATCTTTGGCTCAACAAACTACAAACTTTGCAAACAGTTTGAAAAACTAATGACAAAGAAGTTTGAAATGAGCATGATGGGGAACTCACATACTTTCTTGGACTACAAATCAGCAAACCGATAAAGGTATATCCATCACCAAGAGAAATACACCGAAATCTCTTGAAGAAATATGAGATATTTGACTATGCCTCAGTGAAGACACCAATGGTTCCACCTAACAACCTTGGGCCTGATCTCACTGGCAAATCAGTCAATCAAACTCATTTTAGGGGGATTGTTGGCTCACTGATGTATCTAACCGCCACTAGACCGGACATACAATTCTCAGTCTGTCTAATAGCAAGATATCAGTCCAATCCCAAAGAATCCTATCTCACTGCAGCCAAAAGAATACTCGGTACCGAAAGGAACCCCAAACCTTGGACTATATTATCCAATATGCTCGGGGTTTGATCTCAAGGGTTACTCGATTCGATTATGCTTTGGCCGCAACATGGACAGAAAAAGTACCTCGTGGTCCTGTCAATTTCTTGGAGGAAAACTAGTATGTTGGAGTGCAAAGAAGCAATAATCAGTGGCTATGTCCTCACCGAGGTGAATATGTAGCTGCAGCAGGATCTTTGTGCCAATGTATTATGGATGAAAAGTCAACTCGGTGACTATGACATCCATTATAAAATGGTGCCCATCTTCTGTGATAACACTAGTGCAATTGCAATCTCCAACAACCCTGTTCTCCACCAAAGAACCAAACACATAGATATCAGATATCACTTCATCGGGGATCACATAATGAAAGGAGACATAGAACTTCATTTCATCCCTACTGAATATCAACTGGCTGATATCTTCACCAAACCCTTGGATGAACCTACCTTCATGAGACTGAAAGCTGAATTGGGAATGCTTGACATTGAAAGTCAAGTATCTGAAAATCAATCTCAGTAAGGTCTCTGAAATGGTTCATCCTCCCTAAAAATCCAAAATAAACCTCTCACTGAATGAGTAAGACTCATTCAGGGTCCCTGACACTTGACAAAGAGCATTGAATGAGTAACTAATGGTCCAAGTATCAGTTACTTTAATGTCCTAGGTTGGTAACTATGCCAATTTAATAAAGGAATATATGTCTCTTTGTCTTATTGTCATCCCACTTGGCATTTAATGCCTCTCACAAAAATATCAAATTGATATTTTAATCAACGCAAAAGTGCACTTTTTACTGTGCCTGCAACATTCCCTTGAAAATCGGGATTTTTACTGCGGGTAATGGAGTGATAGCATTAAATGGGAAATTCAAAAGTCTTTCAAAAACCTTCTCTTAGTTTTTCCATTTGTGCACAAAACACCCCTCTTATCACTCTATAAATACCCTCTTCTCAAACACAATCAACACACACAAATCTTTTCTGCAATCAAACTCTGTCAAAATCATTTCAAAAATTTCAAAACATTTGTGTGTGCTCAAAATCTCTTTTGGAAAACCTTGTAAACATTCCCAAAAGTTTTTCTCACAAACTAGAGAGATCTAAACATTTCGATTGTTCTTGCCAAACATTTTTTTAAAAAAACCCTAAAAACTTCTTTAATAGATATGGCTAGAACTCAATCTCTCCGGTTTGCTTCTCATGGGTAGGGGATCTCACAAACGTTGAATTCAAAACAAACAATGTCATAGGTAATTTTGAATACCACGAAAATGTCCCAACCTATAAAGACATTGTAAAATTTTTGTTCAACTGCCCACTCAAAACGGCCTTTGTTAAATGTCCTCAAGTAGTATACCCAAACTACCTTAGGGAGTTTTGGGCTACTGCTAAAGCCTTTGACCCGACACCTTCAACTGATGAGAATAACCTTAGACCACTCGGGAGTATCTCATCGTTCAGTCTTAATGGGGGCAACAACATACCCTGGATTTCAAAACCTTTTGCACTTCAACAGGGTTAGATTACAACAAAGGTGTTTATGTCGCCCATCCTGAACCTTCCACAGTGAAGGATGGGTTAAAACAAATCGTTTTGGATCCCACATTTTTGGACAGGACCCCGGTCACTAAAAGTTCATTCCCCGTGGCTTGGAGGATCTTTTTCACTTTTGTGATTCAGGTCCTCGGCGGGAACCACTCATCCACTGAACAGGTTAACTCCATTCAGTTGATGATGGCATACTGCCTGATGAATGGGGTCACTGTCGACATAGGGGAGATCATTTACAGTGATCTTGTAACGAAGCTACAGAGCAAAACTAGGATGAAGTATATTTCGTATCCTAGGTTTGTCTCTTGTGCTTTACAATCGTTCTTTGGGTGCCAATTATACTCGGGATGAAAAATTTGGAAATTTAACTGGCATCCTGAGTCCTTCAAACTTTCAAAAGGACCCATCCCTTGTCACACCTATTGAATTGACGGCCCATATGGTTGCTGTAAACAACCGGGAGGGATCGTGTCTCCAAACCCCGCTCTTAAAAGGAAAAAGGGAAGTCTCAGGCTGGGACTAAGACTAAACCAAAGTCCCGGGGCCCCGAGGCTTCGGGAGCACCGCCTAAGAGGCACAAAAGGCCCGAGACCAAAAAGACACCCCGACCGGGCAACAACCACCCCGTGACAACGAAGGACACGATACATCACAGTCGGTGCCCTTGGTCACACCTACTACTCCCAAGATCCGAGGGAAACAAACAACCCCGGTAGGGAGCGCCTTCCACAACGCCCGGTGATGACATTAGCAAATCAAAGCCTTTGTCCGAGGGCACACCGATCGATCCCAAAGACTCGAGGGAATCAAACAACCCGATAGGGATACAACATTCACGACTCCGCTAAAGGCACTGGGAAACGCCCACCGGTGTATCGGGGTCATGGGGACAAAGACTCGGAGGAAAGAAACAACCCGCCGATACGGAACCCAAAACCAATCGACTCCGAGAAGACACTGGAAACTCCCACCGGTGTCCGAGGGGTCCACGGGGACAAAGACTCAGAGGGATCTATACCACCACGATATGGAACCCATTCCCACTCCCTTGTTAACGGTTGCGAGGTTCTTGAATTGCTACAATCGATGATGACCTTGCGAAAGTGATGATGAAATCTTATCAGTGGAGAAGAAATGGACGCCGAGGTTCAAGCCGAACAAGAACCTGGCGATCCACAGGAGCATACTAAATCACCGGTGCTAGCGCCAATGATGACTCCTCTTCATCCATGATGAATTTGCAGATTTGATAATGTTCTCCCACTCATGAAAGACGGCTCGTTCGTGGATCACCAAAGCATCAAGAAGGTTATATTGGGGTCACCGACACATTATGGGAGCAACACACTGAGGCTGCTGCGAGCTATGCTGATCTAAAGGTTGAAGTACATGGTTTTGATGAAAATGTTCATGAGCATAGGGATCTGATGTATGACAACATTCACCGACTGGATGAAAACATGGCTAAATTCCTCAAACATCTTCAGGGTGTAGGAACCACGATAGATGAAATCCGGGAGTTTGTCAAAGAAGACCCATCACTCAACTCTAAAGTCTGGCGGCTCTTGAGGCGACTTGAAACAATCCTCCAACCTTCTGAAGCGCTCAACATGCTCAAGTCTGCAAATGTTCAGGGTCTTCCATCCTCATTCCAGTCTCTTCAAGCTACATTGGACTCTATAAATACGCAGGTGACTACTTTAACTCAGGCCTCGTCTTCTATGGCTTGGAATCTTGGTCCACGAATGACGGCCTTGGAATTATCTCATGCGAACTTGGATGCAAAGGTCACTAGTCTTCAAGCAGATACTTGGACATAAAGGCCATGATGATGAAATCTATCGGCCTTCAAAGGTCAAACCGGGTCAGTCCCCTCATCACCTACTCCAACTCTTGCCCTCACCGACGCTACGGAAACAATTGAGGGGAGAATATTGCTGAAGAAACTCCTCTTCAAACTGAGGGGGAGCGAAGACCACCAGTCTCGGCAGCTCAAACATCATCATCATCAGCACAGTCTCTGCGGTACCAATCTCATCACTACCACCTCCGGCAACAACAACAGCGGACAGTCTTAGCACCAATCATGACAACAACACCTCCCATCATTGCATCATCTTCCTCAGGACAAAGTAAGGGCAAAAGCATACCGATCACTCTGAACACGAGAGGATTCCTACAAAATCGGTGACACTGAATATCTCTTCACTCCTCAACAGCTAACGAAACACCTTGCTAAAGAAGAGAGGAAATTGAAACAAGCTGAGGATGAAAAGACAAAGGAGGCATTGACCAAAGTGATTGCCGAAGAAGCTGAAAATGTGGGAATAGATGCAAGCAAGCTAAAAAAGGGTCAGGCAGACGAAGTTCATGGAAGCTCAGTCGCTCAAATGGTGCAATGAGAGCTCAGTATGAAGAAAGAGAAAGAAAACTGAAGCTCTCGGGCAAAGCAGTAATTAAAGAATATAATCGACAATGACCAGCCGAAGGCTTCCTGAAAAAATCACTGATGTCAAAATCATTCCCAACACCAAACCTTTGGCTATGAATGTCTGAGAGGGATGACAAAAGACACTTTGAAGTTCATGATCCATTAAAATTCAGTGACTTTGGGATCACCGAACTTGATGAACTTGGTCCGATCATTGGAAAGAAGCAAAACAAGGTGGTCAAGGAGCTGATGAAGATGCTTAGCAAAAGATATGAAAGGCTAAGGGAAGCACCAACCCAACTGAGAATTCAGCCTGCCTTGACTGCACCTCAAGGATCTCAACCACAAGCTTCCACTGGCAAAAGGAAAATAGTTGATTTCCAACCGAGATCAAAGTACCGGCCTTGAATGCAACAGAGAACTGCCTGAGGGAGTAAAGTTTGTAAACTGTCTAGTGATTGAAGAGCCGAAGAGGGCTATTCCACATTGATGTCTACGGGAACCCTGCATTTCAAAGATGGAGTGACATTGATCAGGATGGAGTGGCTGCAATGATCAGCTATATTCCTGTGGCCTCTCAGATCCAATCCCCAAAGCGTCAGGTTGTCAAGACCGAATGCCAAGATCGAGACCATCCGACAGGGAAACACTCATCACCAAGAAAGTGAAGCTTGAAGCACTGGGTATCCATCTGGATTGACATCATTTTGTTTTATCTTTTGTACTAGTGATAGGAACTATGTAATCCGATCAATAAACGATGTATGTTTTATTCATTTACTCAGTGTTCCTTATTGTATTCATTAGTACATTCAGTGTAAGAAGAAGCTTTTTTGCTCACTTACACGATCAACCACTTAGGCTATTTGTATATCCAAATAGGGGGAGACTGTTGGGTTCAAGAAATACCCAAACCCCTTAATCTAGGATTTGAATAGAAAATAGCCCAAGTATTTAATCCGAACACTAATCAGGTCACTGAGTGCATAGCCTCTTAGTGAGTCATCTTCGGATACCAGACGAGGCGAAGGAGTCTCTCCACTCAGTAAGGCGGAACTTAATGGGTGAAGACTGAGTCAAGAAGAAGATGATGGATTCAGTGAGTAATGACAATAACTCACTGAATCCCTAAGATTCCTCTCCAACTTCTTACACTGAAGACAAACTGAAGTAGAAGACTGAAGGATATAAAGACTGAAGAAAGAGCGGGACAAGGCAGGAAAGTTTGAATCAGATAAGACGAAGTCCTTATCAACCAAAGTCAACTTTCCCTGAATGGCAAAGATCAGGCTCAGTGTCATCACTGAGTTTAGGAAAGTAGTCTTGTCTCTTACCTAGAATAGTCTTTGTAAAGAGACAAAATACATCAGTATTTTGTCTTTTGTATGATGTCAGTTTGTCACTTAGGAAAGAGTCAAATATCATACATGTATAAATAGCATAAGAGATGGAGTGAAAAGATTAAGCTTGTGAATTGTAAAAACACATACACGCAAGCCATCTTTTCACTCCTCCAAATACAACTTAGTTCCTGAGATAGCTCAGTGAGCTCTAAGAGTTGTGCTCAGACTTAGCCTGAGCTTAGAGAGGAATCACCCAACTTTGTCATTTCAATCCCAAGTACTATTCCGCAAGTACTTGGGTAACGTATTCTTTGTTGAATTATTTCTAATAAGAATATGACGTTGAAAATTACTAAGTGTGTTTTCTTTATGTTAATTTCAGTCATAGTTCACTTTTAACTTGTTTTAAAACTGTTTTAAACGATAGTGAACGGGGAACAACATGCTTGTTTACTAAATTCCAATATTTGCAAATGATTCTTGAAAACTTTATGTGTTTCGCTAAACAACTTATTCAATTATTTAATTATCATTACAATGACATTATTTCATACGCTGTGCTAAATTCATATTATTTCAATTTTGGACATATATGTGTATGCAATTGTGTGCATGAGTGTTTGTAGTGGTTGACAGATTTCATTTAGCCAACAGTCTTCGGGACTGGTTGGATATCCATGATTACATTTAGCCAACAGTCTTTGGGACTGGTTGATAGATTTCATTTATCCAATAGTTTAGCTACAGCTGGTTTGCGATAATAACTGATTGGATTCCTATTGTGCACGGGACCACGTGGTGGTCGGATTTCATGATGTGGATTACATGATGTGGATTGCATTTCATTTTACTACTTGCTCAGCACTATTACTTATACATATGTCCTACTCGTATATCAATGCACAACAAAACTGATTTACTACTTTGTTTACAAACCTATGAACTCACCAACCTCGTGTTGACATTTTAGCATGTATTTTCAGGTTTATCGTGACATCTTACTTTGGAGGCTTTTGGCATATGGCATGGCATGGTCATAGGATACTTGGACATTTTTGGGACCGCTTTGTTATTATTATTATGGGCCTGTATTTTCGCACTAATTTTGAATAATGTAAACCTTATTCATTTGTTTATAAAGTTTCTTAATGCAAAACCGTTGTTCTATACTTTGTATTGTGATACCAATTAGTAGCACCCCATTACCCGAATGCTTCCGATGTGCCAAATTTGGGGGTGTTATAGTTGGTATGAGAGCCAAGGTTATAGGGAACTGGGTAATTTTCTAAACCTAGACTATAACCTCTTTTACGAAAAACTTAACCCTATGACCGACATGTGCCTGCCTGTCAAGCTGATGCCTCACTTGTGACTTTGATTGCTAACATATTTCGTGAGATGTGTGCCTTACTATTGAATGTGTATATCCATTTATCTTTGCTATTTCCTATAATTATCTTCGACATACTTATGCTTACGCATCGCACTTATGGTAGCGTTGCACCACTTTCTATACCCAATCTCATCTTTTGACTTTAAGTTTGGACACTTGTTTTAATCTTTTGAAAATGGATTTTGGAAAGTGAAAGACATGATGCTAGAGTAACTAAGTCAAGTATATCAAAATTCATTGAACCTCGGGTGAATATAGACTGATCACCTATATTCAGCCGGGGATAGTGGGACATAGACTGATCACCTATGTCCGACTCAGAGGTGAATTTTGCGATACTTGGACTAGTTATAATAGTATTATGTCCGGTTGGCTTTTGGTTTGATTTCAGGAAAAGGGTAAAGTTTTTGGCGTGTGTATACGAGCTTTGAATATATAAAATTTACCCCTACATACGCCACACTGGCATCACAACTCTTGTTTATCATGATATTTATTTTCCCCTTGTGTGGAATTCCTCTTGTGTGGAACGCTTTTCGTCACCGCCTAGTCATGATATGACTTCGGATTACTTTTGAAATCGTGGGAACCGTCTGGGTATGTCACCTTCACACCTACCTCGGACCTTACGCTCACTCGATGACTACTCTTAACGTAACCATTTGGATCCGTTGACGTCTACTTATATTTTGAATTTGATTTGGTATTGATTGATAGTCGTATTACTTTTGGAATTTTGAATTTGTACTCGAACGTTGTACTTTTCTCGTTGAGTACTAAATACACTGCTGAGGCAACTAACTGATTTGCTAGTAGCAATCGACCTCTCATTCAGAGTCGTACTTTATACTTGTTAAACTATCCATTTGGTACAGATTCTATGCTCAACAGAAACCTTAAAACCCTAAGGACTAACCTGAACCGCTATCTCGGGAATAGACGCCAAATCCTTTGCTCATCCCTTGGGAACACCAGTTATCTTTCCAACCCTCTTATATAACAATAAATTGTGTCACTATTAAAATGAAAATTGTTTTCAATCATTCCCCAAAATATTTTGCGACCCGATTTTGCGATCACCTAACTGTTTTACTAATACATCATGAAATCAAATTTTTTGATCGTATTGCTGTTTCATAAACAATGAATTGTTTTCTTACTGCCTTATAAACTTTTTTACAAATCACTTTTCGACCTACTTTATTATTTGGCAATAATCTGATTTAATATCTTATTTTATAAAACAACAAACGTTTTCGCTAGCATTTTGTAAAATACATTACAATTTCCCTACAAGTTTTACTACAACTTTATGAACTATTTTACTCCCATATGAACCGCATTGTTACTAAATCACAAAATAAACTACAACCTTACTACCATTTTGCAAATAAGATTTTTTTTTCTTACCACTCTAAACCGCTCTACAAACCATTTTATTAACTATTTACCCTATTGAAAAGTATTATATGCTACTACCTCATAAGCTGAAGAACCAATATGTGCCTGAAACTATAGATAACCATCTACCCAGTCTCGACCACTACTGCATCATTGTACAAGTTACCCTATTCATTCTATATAATAAGATTCCCTTATTTGTTGCCCGTATCATCACCTCTTTTGAGACACTACGCTATCGAATGCCATGAATTGAATCGCGGGGACGCGATTCCTTTTAAGGAGGATAGACTGTAGCAACCGGTAATTTTCCAAACCAATTTTAATAGTAAAATATTATTTATTATTAATTTTTTTTACATTTCCAACATTTCCTGAGCCAATTTGAATCGAAAACAAAGAGTTATCATTTTTTTTACATGAAAGTTGTACCCAATGCGTGTCGACATAACCGTTAACTCGTTAAACTATTTAAATTTT
This sequence comes from Chrysanthemum makinoi, assembly GCA_910596185.1. NCBI lineage: Eukaryota > Viridiplantae > Streptophyta > Magnoliopsida > Asterales > Asteraceae > Chrysanthemum > Chrysanthemum makinoi. Next base: position 279,640,019 of record OU343221.1, read on the forward strand.
ATTATTATAATAATTATGAGAATCGGGTCATGTGAATGTTCGTTTTTATTGTAAAAATTATTTTAAACGCGACGGTGTAATTGTCGGGCCTTAAATCGAATGTTTATTAACCTAAATGCGTCCCGAAGCACTAAACTAACAAAAGATTTCAAAAATGTCAGATTTGGCCCCTGTACTTACATCTACACCACTCACCCTTCACTTATATAAGCTTGTCACTTGGTAATAAAATTTTCATTATATATACACATTATAATCTAGGGTTTCATTTGATGAAAACCAAACCCCTAGCCACCACAATACAACTCTCATATCCTCTCTCCATTCCAGACGGCAGCCACCACAGGCCACCACCCTTTGCTCCTCCTCTCCACTTGAGCAGCCGCCACCTCTCCATCTCCGGCCACCACTGTCAGTCACTCCACCATCACGCCGCCATCTCGCCACCACTCTGTTGTACAACACCATCACTGCCTTGGAAGCTCGTGAACATAGATTAGTTTTGGTTTAGTCATGACGTGGGTCACGCATCAGGTTGTTGTGAGTTCGTGGTCATCCCTCTCCTCTCGATATTTCTTGTTGGTATGTCGATCAACACCCAACCAATTCCATTCTTTCTTTATTTTTAATCTGAATATAATCTATTACATATGTTTTCGTGGATTCAAGTTTGAATGAAAACGTTTTTTTCTTTAAAAACCAATCCGTGTGATAGAAAAGAAAATCATTAAAAAGGGTTTTGTCTGATTCGGTTCATAAACGGGTCGGGTTAGACCCATGTGAGTTTCGGATGTGAAATACAGGTCTGAGATAGGTGTCGTCGTTGTTGTCTTGGTGACCGGGTCGGGTCAGACTTGAAAAACCACGAGTCTGGGCTTGATGATAGTTTTTGTTGTTGTTCCTGATGTTGTTGTTGTGTTGGATACATGTATCGGGTCACAATTGGTTCCACCTTGTATTTGGAGTTTCAGTTATTGCGTTAGTCTCAAGGTTGATTGTGTTACAATTTGTTAATCTCATGTAATACGTGTGTTGATAATTGTTACGGATTAAACATCGAACTAACGTGGTCTATTTGGTTTTGGTCACTTGTAATATTAGTACGTTTCGGGAATTTAACCTAGATTGTGATTGAATAATACTATACTTAACAAACTTTACTATAAAGATTTGTGACATGACATTGGACTTATAACGAGTTGTAACATTTGGAAAATTATTGGACTTTGTATCGATGTTTATTTGGACAATTTGGACATTTAACTTATATTGGATTATTGGACACAAGATGGATATAACATGTTAGTCTCGGGGCAAATCTTTTTATATTCAACTCGTAAAGGACCAAAACATTGAATTAGCACATATTAAATTAATAACGAGTTGTAAAACTCGATAACTAATTTGAAATTCGATTAAATGCTAATACTATTTAGATTTAGTTAATTTATTATTGAATCGTGTCGGATTAACAAACGCGAACACATGTTGAAGTATAAGCTTGTTGAGATATATTGTTTTGGAAATCAAACTTTACTAAACTCTAACGACTTGGAAAGGTTATATAAACGGGCGCGTCATGCTGAAATTTATAAAACTTTTAGACTTGTAATTTTATTTGAAACCCATATAGTTCTATACAACCCGACAAGAACCTAGATATATGTTTTTATTAAATTATGAAACCTTCATTACTAATTAGAGTTTTCTAGTAAAACCTAATCGACTTTCTTAAACTATCAGGGATTTCCGGGTAAATGTTTGAAATTCTACCAGTTACTTACTCATTACTTACTTGCTAATTGATCCCTACTTGTTTAATTTATTCTATATGTTTTATTGCTTTAGCGTGTGTTCTTGAGTCTTCGTCAGTATTTTCTTGAACATTCCTTATAATGTATTGGGACATACATTATACATTAGTGTGAGTTATGTTTGGCGTGAGTTACATGTCGAGTCTTTGTTTTCTTACTACCACATGAAACGTTGATACTAAACCATTCTTTGAGAAACGACACTAAACATTTTATAAACTATCGATATGAGTATTCCACGAAAACTAAGACACGTTGTCCTTCGGAAATTATTTCATTTTTTTAGCCGTATTTTGAGATAGCAAATTCCTATTAGGTTGTGCCGATGTTGTACCATTGTACCTGTACTATCGATACTGTTGTGTTAGCTTCTTGATGCCAGTTGTGTCCGTTATGGTCCTTGCGTTACTTCATATCGAGGTGAGTTCATGGCCCCTACTTTACTTGTTTTTGAAAACACTTTTGGGGGAGAATGCATGCTTGTTTACTAAATTCCAATATTTGCAAATGATTCTTGAAAACTTTATGTGTTTCGCTAAACAACTTATTCAACTATTCAATTATCAGTACAATAACATTATTTCGTACGCTGTGCTAAATTCATATTATTTCAATTTTGGACATATATGTGTATGTAATTGTGTGCATGAGTGTTTGTAGTGGTTGACAGATTTCATTTAGCCAACATTCTTCGGGACTGGTTGGATATCCATGATTACATTTAGCCAACAGTCTTTGGGATTGGTTGACAGATTTCATTTATCCAATAGTTTAGCTCTAGCTGGTTTGCGATAATAACTGATTGGATTCCTATTGTGCACGGGACCACGTGGTGGTCGGATTTCATGATGTGGATTACATGATGTGGATTGCATTTCATTTTACTACTTGCTCAGCACTATTACTTATACATATGTCCTACTCGTATATCAATGCACAACAAAACTGATTTACTACTTTGTTTACAAACCTATGAACTCACCAACCTCGTGTTGACATTTTAGCATGTATTTTCAGGTTTATCGTGACATCTTACTTTGGAGGCTTTTGGCACATGGCATGGCATGGTCATAGGATACTTGGACATTTTTGGGACCGCTTTGTTATTATTATTATGGGCCTGTATTTCCGCACTAATTTTGAATAATGTAAACCTTATTCATTTATTTATAAAGTTTCTTAATGTAAAATCGTTGTTCTATACTTTGTGTTGTGATACCAATTAGTAGCACCACATTACTCGAATGCTTCCGCTGTGCCAAATTTGGGGGTGTTACAGAAGGCATTACTGGTCGGTTTGTACGTAAGACCGGACTGAGACCAAAATAAGGAAAATTTTGGAACCGAGACCGGACCGCTGGTCCTTCGGTTCGGTCGGTCCGTTCGGTTTTGGGGTCTGCAATGGTCATCCCTAAGTGTATGTAATCTTCTTCGTATAGTTTTTTTAGGGTTTTGTTTTGAGACATGATGACATCAAATAATGACTAATTTATAGCATCATTTATCCTGTTTATATTGCTTGTTTTATATTATTTTATATTGTTTTATATCGTTTTATATGAGAATTGATACTTAATCGCCTAATTGTGTATTTCTCAGTTATTATCAAGCAACTGGTAAAAGTTAGCGAAAATAACGTGTTTTGGAGCTAAATTGGTGAAGTCAAGAAAGTCTGCTGGATCTGACATCAATACGGCGTATTACTCTACACAACTACGCTATGTACCAAGACTTAGGTGAATTCAAGACCATTGCCTAACTATGATGCATACAGCGTATTTCCAAATGGTTGATGAGAAAACCTATATTGGAGTAAGTGCATGAACTCCAAATTCTCGTTAACAAATTGAATGTGCTTTCTATTCCCATTCTCGAAATGCTACAAGTTGGCTCCATTGCATCAAAGTTACCACCTGCATGGAACGATATTTCAAAGAAGTTGATAAATAAGAAAAATGATTACTCGTTGGATGATCTCTTGGAGCATCTTCGCATTGAGGAAGAAGCTAGGAACAGGGATAAACGAGTGAATCATGGGTCTACTGCTCATCATGTGCAAGTCGGGAACTCTTCGAAGAGAGCTTCCCGAAACAGTCCAATGAAATTCAGTTTGGGGATGAATCGTGACAAATTCAAGAAAACCGGATCGTCAAAGAGAACCGAAAATGCCATGTTTGTGGAGAGGCCATTATGAACGTGAGTGCAAGTTGAGGAAGTCCGAAAATTAAGGGTTTACAAAATTTGGATTCACAAAAAAAAACCGAAAACCGAAACCAACTGAACCGAAAAAACTGAATCAAATTTGTAACCGAACTGGATTTGCCAACCAAATTAAATATTCGATTTGGATATGGTTTTAGCAAAATAAAAACTGAACCGAACTGAACCGAAAATTGAATTCACATAAGTATACATATTTTTTATATATTTATTCACAAATTCAAAAAAAAAAAAAAAAAATCTTTCATTTATATAAATATAATATTTTTAACCTTGAAATTATTTTCTATTTAACTATAAATCTATATAATTAAATAAATAAATAATTAAAATGAAGTAATTTGGATTATTTGGTTTGATTTTTGGCTCGGTTTAATCCAACTTGAATTTGGTTTGGTTCAAATTTTCATTTTTACTTAGAAAAAATGATTAACCAAACTAACTGAACTGAATAAATAGAATAACCGATAAGGAACCGATAGAACACCCCTACTGGAATTGATGATGTTAATGTGGTGAATGGTTAATTCCAAAGCCTTAGAGAAAATATACAAGCCAGTCCTTGGCCCAAACTTCTGGCACTTAACGTAGATGATAACAATTAATTACTTGAACTTATTTTTATTAGGTACTCGTAATATACAAACAAATCCACCCATAATCACTAACTATTTACTATATATTTTCTTAGACATAAATTGAAATCCCTCATTTTGCTGGCCATGTTAATTAAAAACGTGTACAGATTAATTAGATGTATCTCACGAAATTTATAAAAAAAATAAAATTTGGTAACGATAAAAGTACATTTTCCTGATAAAATGGTTGTTTTAACAAAAGGAATGAACATACACAAAGGAGTAAGGCCACGTTTGGTAGGGGAGAAATTTAGTGAAATGAAATGAGATAAACATTAGAAATAAAGAGAAATGGAATTGACGGAGAATTTTTGTCAAATTCCAATGTTTGGTTGTCAAAGAGAGTTTACAGAGAAATCACAAAAAATAAAAGGAGGAATTTCATATATACTTTAGGAAACTTCAAAAATTATATATTTCCTCAAAATATAAGTTTTTAATGCATGATGTACAATGCTATTAAAGCATGCTTTGGGGAAATATGTAATTATTGAAGTTTGGGTGGGGATGTATGTAAATGCCCCAAAATAAAAAAAAAAAAAAAAAAAAAAAAATACTCCCTCCGTCTTTAAATAAATGTTCACTATTACTTTTTAAGTCTTTGTTATTCAACTTTGACCTTAATTTATTATTTATTTGTATTATGTAATACTTGATTCAAAATATATGAATGGATTGAGTTTTAAATGTATTTTTAGTGGTATAATTTCCATTAAGTATTGCATAACACAAACAAAATAATTTATTATCAAAGTTGAAAAAAAAAAAATTTGAAAGTCAATATTAGACATTTATTTATTTAAGGACAGAGGGAGTAGATTGCATCAAAGTGAGATCCAATTTAGAGAGAAAAAAATAGAATTATATAGGTATAATAAATTCATTTTATACAAGTCACAACTCTCTATATTTAGATATCGTAGAGGAAAGCGTTTTACGAATCACTTTAAACAAAAATTCCAACTTTGACAAGAACCACGAGTAGATCTGGACATTTGCAAAGGATAGAAGGACCAATTCCTATGAATTATTTATAAAACTCACAAAACCCAAGAATCTAGAAATATATATATTGATGATGGTGAAAGGCACACAAATTCTATAAGCTTGATTCTTAGAAGAAATAGTTGGATTATCAAAAGAGGAGCTTCAATGCCAAAAGATACAGAGCTAGATCTGAAGTGTTTTTCAAATTATTGTTCTTGAATGTGCATGTCACGTGTGACATTTTTTATACCTTTGATTTGAGGGTGGTAAAACCTAAGTTTTTTAACAATAAAATATTTGAACTCTCCGTATTCTAGTTTTTGAAGATTCTATTTCCATTCTTAAATGGATGGAAATCATTTTACAAAGGATTGTATTCTCGAGAAATTAGATATCTCCGCTCCCTCTTTTCTCAGATGTACCAAACAAGAGATTTTATCATATTTCCAACTCTCAACTCTCATTTCTTGCTACCAAAAATACCCTAAGGGGATGTTCGGTGTATTGGTTTAGTGGGTGGGTTTAGGTTCAAAGCTTTCCAAATTAATTGTTTGATATCATTTCTTTTGGACTCAAGTAAGGGTGTGTTTGGTTCACAATTTTGTAATTCATGGTTTAAAATTATGGAGTATTTTAAATGTTGAAGGGTTTAAAATACTGCTATTAACAATTAGGCATCATGTTTGGTTGACAAAATATGTGTAAAAAGAAATTGCAATGTAAATAATGATAAATGACAAAACTGTCCTCATGTTATCTTGTTTGTTTCAACAGAAAAATATATATATATGTCTGTGTTCTTCAATAGTGTACAGGCGGAGACTTTTTACATTGAAGTAACAAAACACAAAATCAAACAAAATAAAACATAAGTAACCAACAAATATTTGCTTGAACTATATAGTGGCATGAATTGTATAAACAAAAAATCGATGGCCAAATAACCTCTTGGTTTAATTTCTTAAAATAGAACAAAATCAAAGTATCTATCTATCTATAGTATCTAATATAACACGCTTTTTTTAGCCATCTATTTAATTTTTTCTAAATATAACTCTTAACCAGGAGATGACACATGGCATTTAGAAAAGTCAGACTTTGAACTCCAACATGTGAACAAAAAGATCATCCCTTTTAATTTGCATTCAAAAGTGAGACTCTTTGACCGAAATTAATATCTTCCCCAAAACATCTTAAACAATAAAAAGATCATATCTCCTCAAAATCATATCTTACCCAAAAGTCAGACTCAGCCTGAGTCACTCAGGGTCATCGCCGATGTCAAAAACATTTGCACATAAGTTACACTAATAATTTTTTTAGGTTTTGATTTGAATACATTTCAATTTTTTAGGCTGTTCAATAATTCTTAATCGTCGTTTTTAATATTTCTTTTCTTTATAATCGTATCAGGTAATTTATTTTGGGCATTTAATCGGATTTTATTTATTGTGAGGACTGATATAATTATTTAAACTTGATTGTAATTGGTTTGTTATGAAAATATTCTTAAGAATAGATTACGGTATTTTGTTTTCTTGATTGCCATTCATGCTATCTTCTTTTGTAAGACACTCGCTAAACTATCTTTTCTTTGCAAATCTTTTTGGGTCAAAAGATATGAAATTTATAAATCTCCAACTTATTCTCTCTTTAGTATTCTTATTTACAAGTCTTATATTAGGTAAATAACCCTTATTCAAAAGGATCGATCGTGCGATGCAAGGATATAGTTGTGTTATTTTTGGTGGCCTAATCCATCTTGATACACACGTCATCAAATCAGTGGTTGTTGATGCTTAGCTTTGTTATTAGTTAACTAGCAGGGTACCCGCGCGTTGCAGCGGCGGGAACCCTGAAATAAAAATTTTTGATGAATAATGTATGTTAGTTTATTATGTTCTTTTTAACAATTAATTTACGGATATCAAGAATTTCGTATAGCCCGTGCCTGTTCGGGCTCGAATCCGTTGGCCCGTGTCTGCTCGGGCTCGAGCCCGTTTGGTCCGCGCCGTTTCGGGCTCAAGTCCATTCGGCCCGTTGCCCGTTCGGGCTTGAATATTTGTATAATGTGTTTTATCATTTGTAGTAGCGAAATTTAATGCAGGAATTGTGTTTAATTTGGTTGTACAATATGCTTGATAATTTGTATTTCTTATGTAAGGGGTGTTTTAATAACTGTATTAATTGTATTTATTGACCAGTTAAATAATTGACTACATTAAATAGCATTAATGTGGTGTTTTGTTGTACACTATGCTTTTTGTCTTGTACGTCTGAAAATTATGTGCATTAAAGTGTTGTACACTATGTTTCTTTTCTTGTAAGTAGTAGTCATTATAGTCATTAATAACATTGACCACTTTAATAGCATTAATGTTGTAAGTCTGAAAATAAGTCTGAAAATTACATTGTAAATCTGAAAATTGGTTGCAGCTATTGTACATTGTGCTTAAATAGTTGTAATTTTTTGTGAATGGGTGTTTTTAATAGCATTAATGTTGTTTGATATAATTTTGGTCTCAAAATGACACCACGCATTATTTTGTTGTATAATATGCTTACTTTGTTGTAATTATGAAAATTAAGTACATTAAAGTGTTGTAAATCATGTTTAATTTCTTGTACGTCTTAAAATTAAGAGTGAGGTGACTTCGTGCATTATAAGTAGTATAGATAAATAGGTAAATTAGTAATTGTGAACTGAGTTGGAAAGGATTGTGACAGTTGGAGAAATTTAAGTAATTGTGGATTGAAGTCGTTGAGTTGTATAAAACTTTCACCATATTACTTATAATTGCAATACTAACGCAACAAAGATTTTTTTTGAATGAAAGTTAGTATTGATGCAGTAGGGAACAATGAATAAGCAAGTTTGTACATGTTTATGAATCATAGCTTTTTTGCCTACTACTGACACAAGTTTTGTAATCGTGGCTATGTAGGGCGATAATTGATGGAATCAAAATTTGATGAAGCTCCAAGAGACATTATAAAGAAGACACTTTCTAAGTTTAAGGTTCGTACTTTTATGTTAGTTAAAATCAAAACTGAGTTAGACTAAAGAAGGTTAAAATAGATTATTTATTTTCCTCTTACTATGACATTAGTAATCGAAATAACATTTGTTTAGGTCTTTCTGAACTTCATGAAGCTGATTGTATATATACTTTGAATAATTCAAAATGGTGATTTGTGATTATTTTGATAGCACTAAATATTTAACAGGTAGAAATTAAGTTATATCATTATATTCACTTATGTAGAAGTTAAGTTCATCGTGTAAATGTATAGTGGTTGCTAATTGTAAATAGCTTTTGGTTTGATAAGCTAAGTTTAGTAATGTAAGTAGTATAATTCTTAGTAGAGTGTGGTTTATGATAATTGTTTGTTGAATGTGTGTGTCATCGTGTATTAACGGGTTTGAATGATTCTATCAAGGTAATGTAGAAGTTCATCATGTATTACGTGCATGGGTCGCTTATTATAAATAGGGCAAATGATTAAAAAAAATATCATACTTCTCACTATTTTTTTTTGTGGGTAGTGAACAAAATTTTTTGCTTTTGTGGGTACTCTTCTTTCAAATTCAACCTTTTTAGGGTAATATGTGACATTTTTATTTTTCAGAAAAAAAATTTCTATTAGCTAAGAGGGGCAAAAATGTCCAAAAATTTCGCAAAATGCCTTAAAAAGGATAAATTTGAAAGAAAAGTACTTATAAAAGCAAAAAAATTTGTTCGCTAACCACAAAAAGAAATTATGGCAAGTATGATACTTTTTTCAATCATTTGCCCTTATAAATATATAAGTTTAGTAATGTAATTGTTTGTTGTTTTAAGTTGGTTACTCAAAACAACTTATTTGAGCAATCAGTCTAATACTTGAGTGTAAACCTGATAAATGATACTTACTCAGTTACTCGCTATAAGACCGGGTGTGTTCCATTGGTGTAGATATGTGCAATTTTATTCATGGGTATTTTTATGTGACTGAAAATGTTGAAAGGAGTGCACTTATTCAAATGTAGTAGGCGTGTTTGGTTATCTATCTGTTTGGTGTAGAGCCCTGAAAGATGTGTCTAAAATGCGGCAGATTTTAGAACCTAATATATGTACTAAAATCAATTAAGTTACTGCCATCATGTACATGGTCACACATACGGTCAAAAAGAGTACAGGTGTTGTGTTAATAAATGATCATATTCATTAACAACCCAGCATTTTTACAATTACTTATACCAGATGCTCTCTGTACAGAATCGTTATTGGCCTTTGAGATAGACCGGGCATGGCATGTACGAGTCCTGTAGAACTAAATCTTCCAAAATTTTAGGTAAAATTTTCGTGTGTTTGTGAATGCCCTAAACTTCTTTGTGCTTAGACTTTTTCAGGTTTGTGTCAAATGTATTCCCATTTGAATCAGTAGTATAGTGTTTCAGTTTTAAGCAACCCATAAATATACTGGCTTCATTCTCTTTTAAGTGGCCGCCTCTAATTTTTTGTACATTGATGAGCGGTAACAAAGGTTAGTTATATGACTTACTTAGAGGTGTGTATGATTTCTTAATGGAACTCGCTATGTTACTTTGAAATAAGAATGGACTACATTTGTTTTAATATAAGGTAGTGCAAGGATAGTGTTTGGATGTAATTATACACCTTTAACTGTATTAGTGTTTGAGGATCCTGCTTATTTGTGACCCAATAAGCAAATTGAATAAGCATCCCCTAAACAACTTATTTAATAGTTTTTATTTTACCTTTAAATAATAAAGATAATCACAAGCCATTTGTTACTATCGAAATACTCAAGATTGTCATCGAAACGCAATAAGCCTTGACCAATTTCAATTAGCAATCCCAAACAACCCTATAAGTTTTGTGCTAATTTAATTAATTTTAGTACATATATTATGTTTTAAGTGCATAATGTATGCCTTCCCATAGAGCCCACATTTTATCACTGAAGTGACATTGTGTTTCGATTGGGTGCATTAACGTGTTCCTTTCCTAGCAATTATGACATGCTACAATGAGGGGTGTTTGGATTGTATTATTAAATAGCTCAGAATGCTTAGGCATGTAGGGGTTGTTTGTTTGAGATTTTATAAGGGGCTTATGAGCTTATATAACTAAAATAAGCTCGCATGAATGTTTGATTAAACTTATATGAGGGGGTTTTTATAAGCCCAAAAATTGTGGATTATACAAGGATGTGTGAGCTTATTTGAAATGTCTCATATCAAAAGACTTTTATTCCCCTTATTAAAAATACAGCTTATAATATACATGTATTTTTATTTATTTTGTCATTTTACCTCTTTAGCTATAACAAGCTATCCCAAACACTAAAAATGGGCTTATAAGATTATTACTTATAAGCCATAAAGTGCTGCTAAACATAAGCCTAAGCCCAAAACATAAGCTTAGACAAACACTCCCGCATTAATCATTATGTTCGAATGGAGGATAAAGTAATGTATATTTATTGTCTATTTAATGGTTTAAACTAGGCCCTTAAAAAACCCACACGATGATCGCCTTTCTAAAGGTATAGTTTTTTTATAACATAAAATCTCAAACAACCCCATATTGTGGCTTAATTAATTTGTACCAGTTAGACTCTTTTGAACTTTGTTGTTGGATGTTTAATGACTTTAGGAAATAGTAGTATTATTGTTTGTAATGAGCGGTAGTCTAATTCATCTAAGTGTTGCCTGAAAGCGAACATGTAACAATTTCAAATTTTTAACAAGGACTAGATACCAAATTGCAATTTATATGCCATGAGAAATTAAAAAGAAAAACAAAGTGAACCTTTTTATTTGCCCATCGTCATAGAGTTTTTTTGTCGTGACTGTTTAGTCTATTTAACCTTAACTTTTGTTTTGGATAATATTAATGACACATGTATGACATCTATATATGTGCTCTTCATGTTTGGTCAACTATATGTGGTCGTATGTCAGGTTATGAGCGAAAAAGGATTGAAAATGGTTATTTGCGATGAAGAAGGCAAAATCACGAGTAATATAAGGAACATGGTCTACAAAGAAGTTCTACAAAATTTGTGATCATAAGGAACCAAATTTACCTAATTATTTACATACATTAAGATTTTTTTTTTTTTTAATCATATGTATTGAGACAAATCTTCTTAATCTAATACATAAATATGTCTTAATGGATTGCAGGCACTTCATGTATATGTTTTATTATTAACGAAGCCAAAGGGACGTCCACAAATGGACAATAGGCAATACGAACATGAGGCAAAAAACAAGATCACTATTTTTCTTTTGTGTTATTTGACCATTTTGTTTGATAAAATGTATGTTAATTAGTACCAACTATCTATATAGAGTTGCGAATACCATTGCGGTTTCGGCTATTGTCTAATTTCATAATGCGTACCTCATTGTATATTTTTTTATCGTATCTTTAAAATACCCGTGAATTTCACGGGTCTTTTAGCTAGTTTATACAAATAAAACGCAGTTTTTTGCCTCTTACTTCATAAATGTTTTCTAAATTTAACTTTGCATCGCCTTTTGCCACGTGTCCGAGTCCATGCGTTTTCCAGCTATATTGGTTATTTTAGTTAGAAAATGTTAAAAATCATTAATGTGTCGGTGGTCTAACATTTCAATGATTGATATCAATAAACAACCACTATGTATATGTTTTAAACATTTGCTATAGAGAGCCATTAGTTTTTTTTTTTTTTTGAAAGGCGAATTTTATAAACACACAACAAACGACGGGAGATCTCCAAGGCGGAGATTCCCTAACCAAGTTACATCACATCAAAAGAAAAATATTGCCAGTCCCTCCAACCCACCGTACCCTGTTTACAACGATTAGAAAACCAAAGAAAACTTAACACTTTTATATCCACAATGATCTCTGTCACGTTTCGCCTTTCATTCTTGAAGATCTTCTCATTCCTAGCTTTCCAAATACGCCAGCAAGCAATAATCATAATACCCTTTATAATCAATCTCTTACTCGGCGACCATGAAGAGGACGTGAACTCATGAGCAATATCGGCCACAGAGAAGAAGAAGAATGGTTGGATCTTCAACCACCTAGCAATCCCACTCCACACTCCATTTGCAATGATGCAAGCAGAAAACAAATGATCGACACTCTCCTCTTGGTCTTCACAAAGCGTACACAAGCCATCCCCACAATTTATGTTTCGCCTAGCTAACGCTTGCTTTGTCGGGATTCGATCCATCAACATTCTCCACATAAATATGTTACATTTAATAGGCACCCATTTGCTCCAAGTAAACAACGCGTTGCTAGTACTAGAGTAACCACTATCAATCCATTTCTTTACTTCAAAAACTGAGAATCGCCCGTCTGTACCTCCATCCCAATACCACCGATCGTTCGACTCCTCCAAGACCTGCCCCTCGATCAGCTGCAGACACGCCTGCAGTTGATCACTTTCCATTGCTCACCATAAAGCCGATCCCCCACCTTGCATCCGTTATTACTTTCTAAGGAAAAAAGATCCGGAAATAGGCTTTTAAGAGGACTTCGAGACACCCAAGGATCAATCCAAAAACGAATATTTCTACCATTACCAAGACGGCCCCGGATCATACTAATGGAGTTGACTTCACCCACTTTAAACCGAATCCCATTATTAACCACCTTAGTCCACGTACCCGTAAATGTTGAGCTCTTTGGATAAACTTCCCATTTTCTATTAGACCCATGTATAGAATCAACCACCCTCCTCCAAAGAGCGCCTCCTTCTTGACGATACCGCCATAACCACTTAACCAGAAACGAATTATTGCAATCTTCAAGATTACGAATACCCAAACCACCTTGGTTCATAGGAGTAGTAACTTTGTCCCAACCCACCCAGTGCACTTTCTTAACATCCTCACTACCTCCCCACAAAAACCTTCTAATCAATCCTTCCAAAATATTCACTACTCCCACCGGAGCCTTAAAAAGAGAGAAATAATACGAAGGAAGGCTTTTTAAAACGGATTTAATGAGGGTCAACCTACCTCCAATCGAAAGAGTTTTGGATTTCCATTTGGAGAGTCTCGTTTTTAACACCTTCACCACCGGATCCCAGTTATTAATCCTAGTCATATTTGCACCTACCTGAATCCCCAAATAATTAAAAGGCGTTTCACCCGAACGACAACCCAACCCACTAGCCATAAGACCCACCGCCTCCCTGTCGACTCCCACCCCATATAAAGTAGATTTATGAATATTAATTCTGAGACCTGAGCACATATGAAAAATACGAAGCATCCGTCTCAGACAAGTAAAATTGTTTTCCGACCACTCCCCCATCACCATAGCGTCATCTGCATATAACAAATGAGACAGAACCGGACCCTCCTTAGGAAGCCCAACCCCCCGAAAAGTACCAATAGAACACGCTTTCTTGATGATACCTGAGAGAGCTTCCATGACTATGATAAATAAGAATGGCGAGACAGGATCACCTTGCCGGATGCCCTTCTCACAATTAAATTCAAAAGTCGGCGAGCCGTTAACCAGAACCGAGGACCGAGCCGACCGTAAAACCCCTTCTACCCACATGCACCACAACTCCGGGAAATTCATTTGCCTCATAATTGATATCAAAAAGGCCCAATTAACATTATCATAAGCCTTTTCGAAATCAATTTTAAACATAAAAATCTTCTTTCCGCTTCTTTTTGACCAAGACAACACCTCACTAATCACCAACGGACTATCCAGAATAAACCTACCCGCCACAAAACCTGACTGAGTCTCGTTAATTATACTATCCATCACCGGCTTCAATCTGTTGGCCAACACTTTAGATATAACTTTGCTAACCACCCCAATCAAATTTATAGGCCGATATTCTCCTAAATTAACCGGATCCTTAACTTTTGGGACCAAGGTAATAAAAGAAGATGCGACCCCGCGATTTATCTTACCAGTAGCCTCAAACTGCCGCAAAATATCAACAAAGTCAGCCGAAAACAGATCCCAGTACCTCTTAATAAACCTGAAATTAAATCCGTCCGGGCCCGGGGCTTTATCACCACCGCAACTAAAAACCGCCTCTTTTATTTCCTTCTCCACAAACGGACTAATGAGTAAATCCGCCTCAGCCACACTTAATTTTTTCAAACCAAAACAATTAAGTTTCGGCCTATCATGCATATCTTCAACGAATTTGCGACTAAAAAATCGCAACACTTCTCTTTTAATCTCCTTTGGATTTGTCACCCACTCACCATTAACCGATAAACCCATTATATTATTTGAGACTCTCCTAGCATTAATCGAACCATGGAAAAACTTGGAGTTCTCATCGCCATCTTTCGCCCATAAGACTCTAGATCTCTGTTTCACATCCTTTAACTTTAAAAAATTGCAAATGCTTTAACCTCGAGTTCGCTTCTTGGAGAGTCCAACATTCTTCTTCTGAAAGATCTCTCTCCTCCAATATCCGTTCCAGATCATTAATCTCAGTATGCAACAAATCTGTTTCCTCTAGCTCACGGCGCATAGACATATCTTTCCATTCCTTGATTCTAGTTCGAAGCATTTTGAATTTTTTCAGTAACTTCACGTCTGGATCACCATCAACGTCCACACTAGCCAAAGTATCTTTAATGACTTCATCAAAACCATCCCTCTGGAGCCAAGAATTAAAAAACTTGAAAGGCTTAGCTCCAAAGTTCCTGGACACAACTTTTAACAAAAGCGGGAAATGATCGGATTCCTCCCGTTTTAAAACCCGATACTCCGCATTTGGCCACTCGTTAAGAAAATCCCAATCCACAAAAATTCGATCGATTCTACTCATTTTATCTCCCACTAAATAAGTAAATTTCCGACCCTTCAACGTGAACTCATGTAAACCCGCCTCATCGACAAAGTCGTTAAATTCATTCGTCTCTGCTGCATTGAAATACGAGTTACGACGTTCCACACTATCTCTAACACTATTAAAATCTCCCCCCACCACACGAAAACCATCATCAACCGAAACCAAAGATCTCATTTTTTCCCATACCATCCGTTTATCGTTAATGCGTTGAGGACAATATACATTAATGCAAGTTACCTTTCTACCATCGTTCTTAATCAAACCAGACACAGCCAAGATGTTTCTATCTTTATAAACCGAGCACTTAGCAAAAATCCTCGGATTCCATAAAGAAATAAGGCCGCCAGATCTACCCGTCGCATCTACATATTCAAACTCGAAGTCTTCCGAACCCCAAAACCTACTAATATTAACATTATCCAATGACTCAAATTGAGTTTCTTGGATCATGATAAAACCCACCTCATTCGCAACCTTCAAATTCTTGCACCACGAGCCCTTAGAATCCGAACCCATACCCCTAACATTCCAAGACATCACATTCATTGGTGCACTGATTGAAAACCTTCATCTTGAATGACCTTCTCCACCAAATCCGCATGTTTATCATAATCTTCAACACCCAAGTCTTTGCCTAAAATCACTGTTTCTTTCACTTCCATCGCTACATTACAACTAGGATCCGCCTGTTGAACTTCATCATCCAACCCATTCAAATCCGGAGTCAAGAATTCTTCCTTGTTAGAATGATCCACATTACCATACAACCTCCTTGCTTCCTCACCATTAACCGCAAAAATAAACCTATCTATATCGAAGATATCCTCTCCATCTCGCGCCCTTTTCTTCGGTCTTTCTAACCCCACAGGAGAATGTGATTTCTGAGCTCTCACTTTCTTGCGATAACTTTTCCTCTTACTAGATTTCACGGCAGACACTTGGACATCATTCGGCTCACTACTCACCTCTACCACTGGCTCCTCATCCCTATTCTCCGAGTTCTCCTGGTTAACCATCTCATGATTATTTCCCAAGTCATTGTTCAAACAAACATCCATCTCCTCAAGTTTATCCTCCTCTTGACGCCCCACTTCAACCTCTTCTTGGGAAAAATCCTCCAAACAATCCGGTGTCCAATCCCCCAACTCCTCTTCCACCAACACCGAAAACTCCTTCTCCTTCCACAAAACCTTCACTACCTCATTAACTCTCGGACCCGAGTCCCTTAACACTCCCAGCATAACATATGACAAGTCATTCTCCATATTATTAAAGTCAGCCGATTGAATAACTGAGCCGAATAGACCACCTATACCATCCACAATCTCTTTATCATATAAGCATAACGGAAGTCCAAATACCTTCAACCACGCAATGCGTTCATTAGGGATCAGTTGGCCTTCCCATATCTCCAAGTTATCAAAGCAAACTTTCCACACCTCTTTAGCACCCATGAATCCTTCCAAGCATAACTCAGACTCAAACACCAATAAAACCCACAGACCACCAATGTACTTTATCCCAACCCTAGTTTGTCCAATCGATTCTAACCATATACGAAGCTTAGATAATTTCTTGAAATCATAGACTCTGCCAACCGCCCCACAACCGATCCATGACAATCCTCCATTATGTTTCGAGTTGACCACGAACTGTAAAGGCTTCTTGATAATCACCGATTCAACATTAAGAAGTTTATCCCTAAAGCTTCTACCCTCTTCCAAACCTTTCCCAACTTTCTGACCATCCACCAACGGATCCATCTCAATCTCCTTATTCCCAACATCAACTGGAACCCTATCTGTTTTCCTTGGAGTCCATCTCTTATCACCCTTCCAGTTCATCCTTTCTCCATCCACAAACCGAGCCAAAACGATAAAAATTTTATATGATCCAATCCAGACATCCTTCATATCTTTCTCTAAGGCCAATGGATCACTAACATTCACGAAAGAAACAAATCCAAAACGCTTACCTAACCTGTCAACCTTCCTGGCAAATGGCAATGTAAGTGTTATGGATCACCCCAAACCCTTTTAGCGCCGAAACCAAGTCAGATGAAGCACACCCACCTGGCAAGTTGGAAACAAAGAACTTCGTAACCGCGACATCATTCTTCTTAGACGATTCTCCTTGAAACTGACGTGAACCTTTCCTTTGCGGAGCATCATACCACGTGCCGATCTTATACTTCTCCTTACCCGCCATTAACCCTCGATCGTGATTTAGATCTTTAAAACTAATCGCTTCTTTCCGATTAATCGTCGAGCCACATAAAAAATTGTAAGTGACATTCGAATCTGATTGAATCAGATGAACATCCAATTACGAGTTTTTATGCAGCGAATGGATATCGGCAAAGAATTGAGGAACGATTAGAAAAGGTGAGAGTTGTTGTTATTGGTTTGGTAGCCGAGAGCCATTAGTTAACATGTATGCAATATGTTAGACATAGATATCTATATAATCTCATTAGTTACATATATTATGTTGAAAATAATTTGATTTTTCTATTAGGATTCAATGTAGGATCGCTAAAATTTATTATTTATAATTTTTTGTTGTTGTAATACTTCGTTTCCATAATACTTTAACTTCTTCGAATAAATTTGTAATTAAGATATTTACATCTAATTGCTTGAATTTCACACACTCGTATAGATGTTTTTCAACAATATTCTTATGTTTATCCAAGTGATCATACATTAACAATATGTTGCATTAAACATACTACAACAAAATCTATGAATATCTAAGCTGCTTAAAACCAGAAGTATTTTCACAAATATATGTGTGTGACCGCATAGTTTGTTTTCCTTTTCTTTGATTAGTATCACATTTTATTCTTACTACCCCATTTTTTTTAAACATATATAAAAACAAACGACGATCCGTTAATGAAAAGTTGCATTGACGTCAGTATAATCAACAAAAGCCATTTTAGCAAACGATTGCTTGTCGCAAGGGTGAAAATGTCACCTTCTAATAAATGTTTGTCGTTAAAGATTATAAGGAAGCGGTTCTCCGTGTCCGTCTCTTTCGTTATGACAACCAACAAAAGTCATGGACAATCTCTCGGGCAAGGTGGTGTGTATTCGTCACGACCTGTTTTTACACATGGCTATCTATATGTAGCTGTCTCTCGTGTTAGGAGCAAAAAAGTATTAAAGATAGTTATTGTGACAAAGACGGAAATTTCACTAATACCACCACCAACATGGTCTACAAAGAAGGGCTACACAATTTATAATGAATCTACGTGTACATGTATCTCGCATTAGTAGAAATAAATGATTGAAAATGTTTATTTTCTTTTTTGGATAATTTGACTATTGTGTTTCATATAATGTATGTTTGATTATTACCAACTGTATACTTTACGTTTGTTTATACATATGTAATTCTTTCTAACTTATAACTTCATAATAAACAATGTCATTTACTATCTTTTTCGATGTTACTTAAAAATACCCGTGAAATTCACGGGTATTTTAACTAGTATAAACTTATATACAAGACTGAAGCAATCAAATTCTATGAATAAAAAACACTATTTTCCAATCAATTAATATGTCCCCAAATCTTAGATCCCTGAAGAACAAAATTAATCAATCAATAAAAATAGCTCTAGAAATTGAAACATTCAAGACCAAAACTGAACAAATACAACCGATTTTAGTTGAGTACCCGGCTGTGTTCGTAAACCCAGAAGTTCATCGGAGATAAAAAAAGTCAAAAAAACAATCTTACCAGTAGATTAACAAACATAAATAAAGATATGAAGAGTTGAGGATTAAAAGGAAACTGATGATGGAAAATGGAAGATTTGAGTGATGTGTTTAGAAGAGGGGTATGGTTTTATTTTGACTAGTGTTTGTGTGTGACATGGGAAGAAGGACAGAAATGATAAGGGTGGGGGTAACTTTGTCCACTTGAGACACTTTAAAGTCCTACATTTAAATTCTCTCATCATCCACTGAATTAAAAAAAACACTTTTTTTGATGTATTTAAAATTTAAAACTTTCTCAATTTTTGAACCAAACACGATGAAAGATTGTATTTAAAATTCAAAACCACTAAAAACCTCCAAATAACTTTCAACCAAACAGCCCCAGAGGGTGTGATGCCAAAATTTCAACCCCACTTGACTTGTCAGGTGTTTGAGTTTAATACCAAATACACCTTAAAAAGTGCTCAAAAATAATCGTATAATGTCATAAATTTAAACTTGGTGATGGCCAAGTTTCTTTCGGATATCATCAACAAAGTATGAAATATCCTAGAATGGTCATGCCAAATTAAAAAAAAAAAAAAAAAAAAAAAATTGGACTGTACTCGATTTGAATTTATGTAACACTCGATTCAAGCTACTCTAATTAGTTAACCAAAAGACTGAAAATCTTAACTACCTGATAGGAAAAGCATCGTTTAAACAAGTCGTTAATCTCTATAACTAAATAAAGTTCAAGTATTCTTTCCGTTTCACATTAAATGTTCATATTGCTAATTTGAGATATCTCATAATAAGCGTTCATTTTTATAATTTAAATAAAAATAAACATTCGGTTAGAATAATATTTGACTGGTTGAGAGTTAAGTATACGATTTTATTTTTTATTTTTTAAGAAATAGAAGAAAGTCGTGACAAAACCCTAGTTGTCAACTTGTCATCACACATAATAACATAAACCCCTTTAGCCTCCCTCCCTTCTTCAACACCATAAACCCTAAATTGAATTAGCATAAACAAAATGTCTGCTAATACAATTGATGAAGAATTGAAACAAAAAATTAACCAATCAATCCTTAATTACCTTCACCGCAGTGGGTTCAACAAAACCCTCAAAAAATTTCAGTCAGAGTCCAAGATTCAGGTATCTTTTATGCATACTGTAAATTACGTATCTTTTAATGATGGGGTAACTTTAATTTGTGTTTTTGATAATGGGTTTGTTTTCAAATGAGGTAAAGATTGTAGCTTTAGCTTTTTGGCGTTAGTTATGACAAGGTAACATTGAAGGTTTTTAGCTTTAGGGGGTGTTTGTTTAAGCTTATAAGCCCAAATTTTCTGGCTTAGTTTGAGACTTAGGAGCTTATATAAGATTATTATGACAAAACTAATTATATAAGCCTATAAATCTCAAATTAAGCCAGAAAATTTGAGCTTATAAAATATAAGCCGAAATCAAATAAGCTCATAAGCCCACATTGGAAATAATGGTTGGTATTTGATTATAAGTATGTACGGTAGCTGTGTTGACTTAAAGTATTGACTGTTTACACATTAGTTTGCAGAAGTTACTGTCGAAATGTCTTAGCTAAAAAAATGGTATAAATATACGTTTTGTAACTGGTTATATGTCTGTAACATTTGCATTGCTTGTAAAACTCGCTAGGCGGTACTTGAGCTGGTTGGAAATTCTAAATATAAATTTTAAAGTTTATATGAACATAGAAGTTGTTCACAGGACCCTGGAACAATGAATAGAAACATTAACACAATTGTTTTAATACTTGAAAACGAGTTTTGACCGAGTTAACATTGAGTTTTGACTAAACATTTTTTTTATGCCGATTTGGCTTAAGTCGCCTCAGTCGCTGACATTGTAGAGTTGTAGCGAGTAATTGTTGATTACTGGCCTTTTAATCCGAGTTTTATAACACGGACATTGGCTATGCTGAACTAAAGAACCGTCCATCCATACGTAGTTTGCAGTGATAATGGTGAAAATGTCTTAGCTAGAGCATTGCTGTTAGTTAACAGTTTACCTTTTGTAAATGATTAAAACCGTGGGTAGTCGTAATTTCTTGAGCTTTCTGACAATCGTAGGAAGAAACAAAGATGCTAGCTTTAGCTTTGTTGCTTTAGTTGTGATAATGTCATATGGGAACTTTATGTATGAGTGTTGATGGTAGAGACTCATAGTTGCCAAAATGACTTAGTCACGGCCACTAAACAGGAGTCCGAGAGCGCAGCTCCTACAAGGGTGTTTGGCATTGTTTTCATTTATTATGTTAGATGCTTAGGCTTCTGTTTATGTATAAGCAGTCTTTAAATAAGCACTTCATGAAATTGTGTTTGCAATTTGCTTGCTTCATGCTTATCTTTAATTAATTTCTTGAGTTGAGACTGAGATGAACATTAGAGGGCTGCAAATCTGTTACAAGAATTTTTACGTTAGATATGCTGGTACAAAACTACAAATGTAATTGTAGTTTGATCTCAGTTCTCAAGTAAGCACTTTGAAATAAGCAGGTCCGAACAAATTAAGCAAATAAGCAGAAACATTTTGAATGATCCAAACACTCCAAACTAGGTAGCGAAGCACAAAAATTAGCAAGCCCAAACTACTTGTAGTTGTAAACCTATACTTCAGATTCGTGAGTAAAATATCCTCTGTAGTTTGGCCGTGGACGTAGCACTATTACTCTGACAGTCTGACCGTGTGAACCACAGTTGCGTGAACCGCAGTTATTCATTGTGTCGCTCATTTTTCCTTTTTTGTTTGTTAATGTGTGTTTTTGATGTGTCGCTCATTTTTCCTTTTTTGTTTGTTAATGTGTGTTTTTGATCGCTTTTCCTAAACAATATGTGTATAAGTAATATCTCTTTGAACTAGCTTACATGGTTTTCGTTTGGCCATTAAAGTTGCACATTATTTTTTTTTAACTTTACATTATTATGCATGCTTTTTCATTACAACTTGTCTTCCATCACTAACTTTTCTTCTTTTTGGTCTAGGCTTGACTTTTTTTATAATATTTCTTGTGTAGTTTAGTCATGACTAACTTTGAAATATTAATGATCCTGCTTTATGTGCAGAGCGGCGAGTGGAAGACTTCATCTGATCATTTAGAGGATATCTATTCCAAATACGTAAATGCCAGGTAGGATAACATCATGAAAAGACAAACACATGTTGGTTTTTTGTTAATCGTAATTTGGTCATATATCAAGAGCATTATAAGATCATTATGAAACTCATAGATATAAGTGAATTGTTGAACATTGTGGCTAATGTTTTTTTTTGGTTATGCAGTCGTCCCACTGAAGAAAGTGCGGTTGCTGAACCTGAAACTAAATCTAAAAAGAAGAAGAAAAACAAACAAGATTTAGCTTCTGGTGGTGAAACCGAAGAAGTGAAAGTAGATGCACCAAAGAAAGCGGTAGATGACACTGTGAATGAATCGGAGGTAAATGAAACTAAGAAAAAAGATAAAAAGAAAAAGAGCAAAAGCAACCAACAAGACGCTGAAAATGGGGATCTTCAACCAGCTGAGGTCAAGGTAGATGCGCCAAAGGAGGACATTGTGAATGAATCGGAGGTAAATGAAACCAAGAAAAAAGATAAAAAGAAAAAGAGCAAAAGCAACCAACAAGATGCCGAAAATGGAGATGTTAAACCAGACGAGGTCAAGGAAGAAAAGAAGAGTTCCAAGAAAAGGAAACGAGTGTTGGCTGATGAAAACGAGAACGAGTCTGATAAGATTGAAACTAATCAAACTGTTGAAGAATCTAAAGAAGACAAGGTTGTTGAAACTGATAAACCAGAGATAGATGGAGGGGAAAAATCTGTTACTCAGAAATCTGGAAAGAAGCAAAAGACTGGCTCAACTGAGGTTTGTGTATTTTTTTTCTTTCAGTGATCTAGATAAAAATAGTATATGTGGGCAGTATGTGCAGGTTCGATAACGCATCTTAAAAACTTTTTGATTGATTGTGTTATTGCAGCCAAGGACGATTAATGCATTTCAAAGGGTGAAAATTGATCAAGTCGAATTTGCTCATGAGAAATTGCAAGATAATTCATACTGGGCTAAGGTATGATCTCTTTGCCATACACACGAGTGCTTACTTTTCCAAAGAGAAAGTTACGGCTTTGGTCATATACACGTGTGGTTATTCAAAACTGTCTTATGAGCATAGGTTTTTCAATCCTTGCCACTAGGGTGCATGAAATGGCGTTGTACTTGTGCGATCTCCGCCTGGACGAATGATACAATGGCACATATAATGTATAAAACTTTGTACGACCCAAACATAGTTCAATATATTATGATCAGGCCACGTGTCAATGTGTGGTTCATCCATGTGGAGGTCGCATGAGTGCATTGCCGTTTTGTGCGACATGATGTACCAAATTGAACGTCAGTTGGTTTCGGGCCTCTACAGAATTGAAATTTGTGCTTGATTACTTATAACTAAATAGGACCTATGAAATTGAGTAGTTACAATACATATACTTATGTTTAATTTGCACGCTGCAGAGTGGTGCAGATGTTGGATATGGTGCTAAAGCAGAAGAAGTTCTAGGTCAAGTGAGAGGGAGGTATGTGTCTCCTTGATGCGTTTATACAATAATCACAAATACACACTATATTGATGGCATGAACGCGAGAAAAAAGGGAGAGTATGCTGCTCGTGTTTGCATAACTGATCTAAAAAATTGTTAATTATGTCGTATGCAGGGACTTCCGCCATGAAAAGACAAAAAAGAAGCGTGGAAGCTACAGGGGAGGTCAAATAGATTTACAGTCGCACTCTATAAAGTTTGACTATTCTGACGAAGAGTGAATCTCAAAGAGATTGCCAAGGGTTATAGTTATGAAAAGTCAGTTTGTTAAAGTATTGTTGCCCGGGTATCTTTATCAATCTTGTGTTCAGATGATCAAGATTTAATTGGATAATTTGTGTATCCGCTACAATTTTGGTCCAGATTTGACCTTATTATTTGTAACCCAATGCTACAAATTATTTTTTTTCTATTTGCAAACTTTTTTACCCATGAATGATTTGTTTATCAACTTTTTCGCATTGATCTTCTTCTTCATCCTTGTGTAGAATACTCAACACAAGGTTCAACCATATGATGTGTTTGTTAGTTTTCCATAGAGTAAACTGCAAAATACATCCCTGTGGTTTACAGTTTTTGACACCTTACATCCCTGTCACAAACTATTGGCTAGTTACATCCTTCGTTAGCCAAACGTTAGCCATTATACATCCCTGGTCACTAACTCCGTTAGTTTTCGTCGTTAACTGCTAACGGGAGGGCTATTTTGGTCTTTTTACGCATACGAGGGATGTATTTTGCAAATTATTTTTATACTTTACTTTTTTTTTTTTTTTTTTTTATTCCGAAATGTTTGTAAAAAAAAAAATCCGAAAATTTTGTAAGAAAATTCCGAAAATTTTGTAAAAAAATTCCGAAAATTTTATAAAAAATTCCAAAAATTTTATAAAAAAATTTATAAAAAATTCCGAAAATTTTATAAAAAAAATTATTAATAATTCCGAAAATTTTATAAAATATTCCGATAAAATTTTTATAAAAAAAAAATTCCGAATTTTTATAAAAAAAAAATTCCGAATTTTTTTATAAAAAAAAAATTCCGAATTTTTTTATAAAAAATTTTCTTTTTTCTGTTTTTAATACTTTTAGACGGAATTTTTTATAAAATTTTGCGCAAAAGTATTCAAAAATATATATATATATATTTGTCGAAATTTTTTAGAAAAAATTTCGGAATTTTTTATAAAATTTTTGGAATTTTATAAAAATTTTATAGAAATTCTGAAAATTTTATAAAAAAATTTATAAAAATTTTATAAAAAATTTTCGACAAATATATATATATTTTTTTGAATACTTTTTGAAAATTTTATAAAAAATTTCGTCTAAAAGTATTCAAAACGGAAAAAATAAATTTTTTTATAAAAAAATTCGGAATTTTTTTTTTATAAAAATTTTATCGAAATATTTTATAAAATTTTCGGAATTATTAATAAATTTTTTTATAAAATTTTCGGAATTTTTTATAAATTTTTTTTATAAAATTTTGGAATTTTTATAAAATTTTCGGAATTTTTTTACAAAATTTTCGGATTTTTTTTTTTACAAACATTTCGGAATAATAATAATAATAATAATAATAATAATAATAATAATAATAATAAAAAAAAAAAAAAAGTAAAGTATAAAAATAATTTGCAAAATACATCCCTCAGTATGCGTAAAAGACCAAAATAGCCTCCGTTAACAGTTAACGACGAAAACTAACGGAGTTAGTGACCAGGGATGTATAATGGCTAACGTTTGGCTAACGAAGGATGTAACTAGCCAATAGTTTGTGACAGGGATGTAAGGTGTCAAAAACTGTAAACCACAGGGATGTATTTTGCAGTTTACTCTTTTCCATATAAAGAAACTAGTGCTACACTAAATAAACAGAAATTGTAGGAGCGCAGAGTTTGAACTAAGCAAAACTGTACTGTATAGCCGAAATAGAACCAATAAATGAAAATAATAGGTACTAAAACTAAAATTCGAACTGATATTAATCCGCTTACTTTGGGAATCGCGTATATATCTCTCAAAAGCTCTATAATTGCATATATATCCAACTTAATCTAAAAATTACATATATATCCTTTAGAAACATAAAAAATAACATATATATATTCAAATCCTTTACTTTAATATAATGAAAGCTTTTAAAAACACAAAAGTTCTTATTTAACTTTTGATTGACTATTATACCCTGCTTCTTTTTCTATATGATAATTATCCTTCTTTAACAAATTTCTAAATCCAAAACGTTACTGTAATTTTTTTTGTTTAACACTAAAGTGAGGCTACTGACAAAAATAAATGACATACACATGGAAATATGATGCTATGTTTTCTAATATAATTCGTTTAGTTTTTCTTTTTCGTCATTTTTTTAGAACACACAACGTTGCAATTGAAATATGAATGAAAAATTGTATCTATATTACTTTATAATGCATTTAGGCCTTCTAAAATTAGAAGGCTTAAAAATTAAGCCTTCTAATTTTAGAATGCTTAAAATTAAGATAAGGAGCTCCAATCATGAGATGACATGTGTCACTTATTAACAAACTCCAAGCCTAACTTCTAACAAACTCCAAGCCTAACTCCTAACCACCAAAAATTAAGATAAGGAGCTCCAATTATAAAATGACATGTGTCACTTCCCAACTAAAATTCATCTTTATTTTCAAATTAAAATATCTTTTTATCTACTTATTTATATTATAATCTAATTTCACCATATTTTTTAAAATTTTATGCTCTTTAATTCAACATCCATTTTAATATATTTTTATGAGTTTTTAGTTTTTATATTTTTAGTGCGTTTATTTTATTTTAATTCAAATTTTTACAACTTTAACCTTTATTTCATTTATTCCAATCATATTATAGTCATCGGGTACCCGCCGCCGCATTGCGCGGGTACCCTTCTAGTTATCTTAAATGGTCTTATAATCTTAAAAGTAACCACTATAGCATCAATTGGACCACAAACACCAACAACAAGATTAACCAATTGAAAACGCACAAGAACAGTAAACAAAAAGAAATATACTAAATTAATACAATCAATTATGAAAATAGAATAAAAAAATTATTGTTTATAATCAGAGGCAAATATTTGAGAAATAATTGTGTAGTAAATCTTACATAACTGTTGACGGAATAATAAGCACGAAGAAGAAGAAGAATGATGGGCAAGGGTATAATGGTCAATCTAGTATTAAATAATAAATACTCCCTCCGTCCCAAATTATAAGTCCATTTTGACTTTTTCAAAGTCTTTTTGTTTCAACTTTGACTTTCAATATTTTTTTCGTGTTATATAATACTTGATGAAAAAGTATACCAATAAAAAATGCATTTAAAACACAAGTCCATTTATATATTTTTCATCAAGTATTATATAACACGAAAAAAAATATTTAAGGTCAAAGTTGAAATAAAAAGACTTTGAAAAAGTCAAAATGGACTTATAATTTGGGACGGAGGGAGTATAAGTATACTTGAAGGTTTCATTTATATTTATTTAGGAATTTGGATATATATGCAATTTTTGATGTTTGGTAAGGATATATATGTAATTATAAATTAGGTTGAATATTTATGCAATTATGAAATTTAGGAGGGATATATATGCAATTCCTCCCAGTTTCGAAAGATCATTAACTGGATAGATATGTGAGTTTATCTCTAAAACACTTGTTTCAAATTTGGAAAACATGAAACTTTAATTGTAGTGTTTGGACTCATCGAACGGAGAAGTGATTTCAAAAGACCAACTAAAAACTATGTAGTGGTCTTAAAAATACTTACCAAATGGTCACTAGTTCGATGAAATTTTCATTAGAGGTATGGTCCTAAACATAGCTAATGGTATGTGAGTAGTACATAAACCAATAGGTTCTGTGGTCTTAAACATAGCTAACGGTATGTGACTAGTTACATCAACCATTATTAGACGATAAATATGGCTCAAGGCCGATTGCGAGTTTGTGTCCATTATGATTTTATGCTATGTGTACTCTATATATAGACCAAAACCACATGGCATATACACCGGTTCAAACTCCCTTTGCTTTGCTTTCATTTAGTTCAACCTCCTTTTGCGTAATTTGTTCTCGAGTCTAAATTTAAAAAAATGGAAGGGAATAGGATGGAAAGGGCAAAGTAAGAGATGACATTGTGAAGAAAATGATTATTGCAATTTGTGTTCTTCAGTTTGTATTAAGAAAAAGGAAAAGACATGAAAGCTAACAAAATTACCAATATACCCCCTGTATACCAACCCATACAAACAATAATCCTATAAACATATAAACCAGATTACATCCAATACTTCCAAGATGTATAATATTATCTACTATATAAAGGTTGTGATGACCCCATTATTTGCTTGTTTGAAAACAAACTGCAATACTATTGTTAAACACTACTAATAGTAGTTGTACCAAAGGTGATTCTAGTTTTCTAATAAGAAAAGTTTTGATCTGACAATCCTCATCCTTCTACAAGTTTTCTAATAAAATCGACCTATCTATGAATAAATAAATAAAAAAATGTCTTTATTATTTATTTTCCATTAACGCTTTGATCTATCCAGCCACTTTGGTTCCTGCACAAATGCACAAGTTCTTGGTATTTTACCACACTAATGCTACATCCACTCAAATTCATCCACAAAAGAATCTCACACGCTGAGGTGGCGCGGGATGATTGGTTTTTTGTGGGAGTGGCTCCCACAAAAAACAAATCATTCGACGACACCTCAGCGTGTGGGATTTTTTTGTGGATGCATTTGAGTGGGTGTATCACTCCTCATTTTACCAACTCGTTTAGCATGTCTTTATATATATTTGTTTTACTGCTGCACTATGATGTCTAATACTCCCTCCGTCCTATAATAAATGTTCACGTTGACTTTTTGGAGTCTTTCTTGTTCAACTTTAACCTTAAATATTTTTATTTTTGTTATATAATACTTGATGAAAATTATACCAATGAAAATACATTTAAAACCCAATCCATTCATATATTTTACATAGAATATTATAAATACACTTGTTTCAAATTTGGAAAACATGAAACTTTAATTGTAGTGTTTGGACTCATCGAACGGAGAAGTGGTTTCAAAAGACCAACTAAAAACTATGTAGTGGTCTTAAAAATACTTACCAAATGGTCACTAGTTCGATGAAATTTTCATTGGAGGTATGGTCCTAAACATAGCTAATGGTATGTGAGTAGTACATAAACCAATAGATTCTGTGGTCTTAAACATAGCTAACGGTATGTGACTAGTTACATCAACCATTATTAGACGATAAATATGGCCCAAGGCCGATTGCGAGTTTGTGTCTGATTCGTGTGTATGAGTGTGGTGAATAAACACAATATCAATTATATCAAATTAAACGTGAAATTCGACAAATCAACCTTTTAGGAAAAGGGTTAACATGCCAAAGCTCACGAATGTGAATAAAGTGATACCGGGAAAGTGGTTTCCCCGGGTCGTGTCCCAACGAGGTGTGAAATTGACGGTGTCGTTGAGTTTCGTGATTAGGACTTGAATTGGTTTAACGAAATTTTGGTTTTGTGATTACGTTATTCTACAAATTAAAGAACGGGAATGAAAATAAAGCATGTAAAACAATGTAAACACTAAATAAACTACAACTAAGCCTAAGGAACAATAAAACGATACTAAACTACATCCTAGGGTTCTATAATGCAAAAAGCGTGAAAACCGGGAACTCACCGAGCCCCGAAAGTGAAAAGGATGCAAATTAAGTCCTACGAGTACAAAACTAATTTTCCTACATTCTAAATGACTAAAAATGATTTTAGGAAAAAGCCGGGTATTTTTTTTTCGACCTTTAAATTATTACTTACGAATTAAAAACTATTTTAAACTAAATTAACTATTAAAAAAAATGCTAAACTAATTTATAAAAATGTGAGAAAATTACAGAAAATACTTTTAATAAATCTAAACCTAGGAAAAATATTAGATTTGAAAAAACTACAGTGGATAACCTGTTTATAAGCTAAAGTAGCTTATTAAGGCCTAAATGGAAAAATGGTTAAAAGAATTAAGGGGGAAAGTTATAACGTGACAAAAGACTTAGCATAGTTGGTAAAGGTGTGTGAGCGTGGGGCGCTGGTATGGTGACTGAACTGACCCAGGTTTGAACCTGGGCAGTTGCAGTTTTGTTATTTAATTTTTTTGATTTTTCAACTTTAAGCTTTAGATACTACAAACTAACCAACTAATAAATAAGCTAAACAAAACTTTATTGAAAACTTTTTATATGAAATCAGATTAAGAGC
Organism: Chrysanthemum makinoi; assembly: GCA_910596185.1. Classification (NCBI taxonomy): domain Eukaryota; kingdom Viridiplantae; phylum Streptophyta; class Magnoliopsida; order Asterales; family Asteraceae; genus Chrysanthemum; species Chrysanthemum makinoi. The sequence goes on from OU343221.1 coordinate 279,670,200, forward strand.
AGATTTTGAAAACAGATTATCAAGAACATTTATGATCCAAAGAAATTTAAAACAAAACAAACACTCCTTAAATAATCCTAATGCATTTAAAAACTTTTTAAATGAAAATTATACCACTAAATATAAACTAACAGCAACCTCTAATCCAATCTATCCTATAAATAAGCTGTCAAGATGGCTATGTGAGACTGCTGATGCAGGGCAGAATGACAGAAAAGAAAAAGTGCCTACAGGCAGATTGGAAGGCGACTATCTAAGCTACAAGGCACCTCAATAAAAAAAACTAAACAAGTAATTTGTTACACCTAATAAGCTACAGGGAATCTTGAATAAGCAGGAAAAATAAGCACTAAGATCTAAAAACTATTCCTAAGCTATGGTAATCGTAAACTAGGTGAATGGACAAAGAAATAAAGTAAGCTATAAATGAGCACTTGGTAAGCAAAGTGTTCAACTAACTTAATCTAACTTACCTAATAAACACTAACTAACCTAAGCTAATCCTACTTGATAAGCATGGAAACTAGGAGAAAAACCAGGACACTAACCTGTGGCAATGAGTTCATCAAAACAGCCCACTGTGGGCTTTTGAGTGACCATTTACAACCAGCAACCTGATTCAAAATTCCAAAACTGATGTTGGGGCTGTTGTACCAGGACCAAAACAGTCCCTTGGGCTGTTTGAGCTTATTAATAAGCTATTGTATCATTAACTTAAACAAGACTACTTTAAGCACCCAACATGGGTCAAAATGGATTTTTGACCCAAGAACAATGCAAAACCAAACGCACCTTCTGAGAGGAAAACAGATTTGAATAAAAAACAAACTAAGGATTTGAATCTTGTAAAATTTGTTTTACAAACTTGAACAAAAGCTCACAATAACTTAAACAAGCTTAAAACAATTACTAACAGACTTGAAAGGTGACTGATTTTTGAGAATAGAATCATAAACTAAAGCAAACTGGCATTAAAAGCATGAAATAAAATTGCATTAAAATTAAAAGTTACAATAAATTTAAAATGACAGGAAAAATAAAGATGGAGCTAGAATATTCAAATTCTAGACAAAGTTAAACTAAGCCTATCTCATTCTATTTATACAATGATTAATCTGCCTTCTATCTTCTCTCTTCTGCTTTTGTGTTTGTTTGGTGAGACAAAACAACAAACTAACATCCTTGTGCTTCTTTTGACATAATCTCAGCCGTCCAGTACCAACAAGGACTCATCCAGCCATAGATGGAACTTTTGCACTTTGGATTGCCAAAGTGGCAATGGGTAACCCGTGACATTGCATTGGTTGATGGAGTGAGTGGGTTGGGGATATGGGAAAGTGATGGAGAGAGGGAGAGGGAAATTCTTGGCGGGTAAAAGTGGGTTTTGGGTTTATTTTTTAGGTTTTCTGGTTTTAGGATTAAAGGAGGAAGAAGGGTACAATGAGAGGGGTTAAGTAGGGTGAAAGGGTGAATTGGCAGGGGTCATGGGGTATGTGAAAGGTTAAAAAGATGTAAAAGGGGTTCAAAGGGATAAGGAGGGGGTCCAATTGGTTTAAAAGGGGTATTTTGTGTTTCGGGGAATGTTTTAAGACGGTTTTCCCAAACCCACTCCAAAAATGTGTCCGGGTCCTCAATTGATCAACGATCGTAGAAAATCACATCCCGGCACCGGCTTCTCAGCACTTTTCTGATTTCAGCTCGACTTTGCCCGTTTTCGCTCTGTTTTCAATCCTTTTGTACCTGCAAGACATAAAACACACTCCGAGGATATTTTTGACATATTTTGATCATATTTGGGTGTTTTTGGTCATTTTTGAGGTCTTAGGTGGGTAAAAACGATGAGTAAATAAGCACTCATCAAATCCCCCCACACTAGGCAATTTCTAGTCCCTAGCAATCAATCATGTAAAGTAATGAATTAATCAAGAGCTCCCCGTTTCGACTTTTTTATTTGATGCGACAAATTTAAACTAGACTGAAAGTAATCAACGTGCTTGATTAACAAAAAATGGTATCATGGAACGGGATTCACACAAAATGGGTGTCTCCAGGGAATTGTAATCGTCATCCTCTTTTTTATACTCTCAAACTAAGTCTAAACTTATTGTGCAAACGTTTTGACAAAATGCTAACACTACTTATACAAATAATCTATGTAAGTCGAGACTTAACTTTTTACTCCCACAGTTTATACAATTTAAGTTCGTGTGCTCATTTTTCAAAAGTTTGACCATTGAAACCGACCTTGTTATGGTTGTTATCCACTTAACTAAAATCTTAACTTCCCGGAAACTACGAAAGTCTAAGGATCGAAAGGGCCTCTTCCATGTAGCGGCTTTCTTCTCGGCACATCCCAAACCAGTTGGCTTTAGGTGACCGGGCTTTTGACACCTCACGGAGAATAGTACCGGAATTAGCGGGAATTCGATTCCAAAGATTTACGAGGCTACCGTTAAGTTAAAACTAAACCTAAATGGATAACAACCGACGATAATTTAGAAGTTCGAGATTCAAAGGTGAGATCACTTGTAGCGACTTTCTTCTCAGCTTGTCCATTTAAGGAGGCTAGGTTTTCACCCTTGAGAATAGTATCGGAGCTTTCGGGGTCTTTGACTTCAAGAATTTCTAAATCACCGTCAAGCTTTTAGACAACTTTGACGAATCCTAGTTCAACTTCCGATTTAAATTCAAGAAAAAGCAAGCTTCGCACATTTATTCATAAGCAACATAGTACTTTTATTTGAGGACTCATATTTTTTTTTCAATTTTCATTTTTCAACTTTTTTCATTTTTTCATTTTTTTTCATTTTTTCACTTTTTTTTTTTTTTTGACTTTGACTTGCAATTTATTTTTGCATCATTCAAGCACTTTTACGATACTTTCATTTTGCAACATTATTCCGATTTTAATGAAAGTATGCTTTTCCAAAAATTTAAATAAAAAGTTGAACTTGAGCTCTATATCAATTTTGCTTAAAAACTTTTTGTTGTAACAAGACGATTTGAATGTTCAAAAGTTTGACAACGAGCACGTATTTTAGGTTCAATTAAGAGCTACTGGGAGAAAAAGCCATATATTACTTATATAAGCTCTAAAGAGAACCAACTACTCCACGCTTAGCATTTTCATTTGCACAACTAGTAAAAACTTAGCCTAATTGTTAAGAGAGCAGCTAGATCAACACTCTAGCAGAGTCGGGATTCCCTTTGTTCTAACCTAATCAAGACTAAACTTCCATTAACACCGAGGCATTAACGCTTTATTTTCGTGCAAGATTTTTTTAAATTTGGGTCAAAACGGGGGTACTAGGGACTAAAGGGTACAAATGTGACAAAATTCGACAGAATTCCCCCCCACACTTAGAACTGAATATTGCCCTCAATATTCAAAGTCCCGGCCGAAGCCGATACTATCGAACGGAAAAAGGTAATACCACTAACCAAGTGTGTGGACGAAATCTGTTATTTTACACAAAAAGGATTTTTGAAAACATATCCCCAGATAAACGTTAGTAAAATGATCGGATATTGGGCGGCTAGATTGAAAACAGGCGCATCAATCATCACGATCAAAGGGATTCCTGAAAACAAGAGCAAACACACAAGAAGCAAACACTGTGGAGGTTTCCCCCCACACTTAGTTGTTAGAAAATAGAAAGAAGTCAGAAACATGGGTGAAAACCCATGGAATGCTACTGTTTTTGTTAACCGAGTCGCTAGCTTGACTCGACCCCGAATTCATTGGTCCATGGGGGAGCAAGTGGAAGAGAAAATCTCCATCGGACTTTCTGAAAGTTCCACTCCGATGAGATACATCCGGCTTAGAAGAAAGAGAAATGCCGGGGTCAAAGATGGTATCTTCACTCCTGTAGGAGTTAAGATATGGAGAAGAAATGGGAGGAGAAGGCAAAGTGACAATGAGATGACAACGGGTGGGATGGGTGGGCAAAAGATAAGATTGAGGAACATTGAGCGAATGTTCAGAAATCTTATCCACCACTGAAGCAATGAAAACAACCGTGTCAGGCTTAGAAGAGGTTCCATCATCCGGCGATTTAGCAGGCGGACGAGTGGATGATAGACCTAAGCCATAATCGTCACTCTGAAAACCCGAAGGTATCGATTCATCCGAAGAAAGAAATGAGTCGACCTCTTTCATACGAGTGTCACTCGACGAATTATCAGAAGACCAATTGTAAAGAAGATTTTCTAATTCGGTAAGGTCGGCTTCAAAGTCGAAGTGAGCATCATCATCTCCCGGTGGAGAATGATCAATAAGAGCGAGTTTATCGGCGAACTCCTCGAGAAGGTCCAACGTCGAAGTAGGATTGCCACTATTCTTTTCTTCGGGTAAGGAAGGAGATGTAACGAGGCTCTCCATGTAAAGGTCACTATCCTCATTCTGAATGTCAAAGATGGGATTATCCGAAACTAAAGTGAATTCAGAATTGAAGTCAAACAGAGGATTAGTGAACGTCATAGCAAAAGGTTTCTCGGACACAACGAGAATATCTACATCATCCATTTCAAAATCAGTGTTCATATCAAGATCTTCAGGATCAACATCTCTCACTTCCTCCAAGCTGACGAGCTCAGAAGGTATCTCCTCCACATACTCGATGTCTCCACACGATAAAGAATCGTCAAACGACGTATAATCATTTTCAGACTCGGCGATCACCTCAATAGAATCGTTTGGGGTGGGAGAAGAATCATCATCGAGAGGCTCATCACACATATTACCAGAGATAACCTTGGATTCGCTTGGGGTTGGGACAAGGTTCTCAACACAAGACGGTTCCGTTTCCGGAATAGTGTCAAGATGCTCGTCCCCCATTAAAAGGTTATCCGAAGGTTCTATGGTGGATAGGCAATATGAGGGCGGAGAGTGGACATGTGCGGTACTTTGTGGGCTTGAGATATGCACCTTGTCCTTTGTCATCTCCCAATCCTCCTCATCCTCATCATCGAGACGGCAAGCTTCGTTAAATAGGAGACGCTGTTGAGCAGCTTCGTTCAATAGGAGAAGCTTTTGAGCTGCTCGCTCATCGGCCAGAAATCTTTCGTTGCGAGCAGCTTGTTCCTCGGAAAGTTCCTCAAGAATCATATGAGGAAATGGATCAATGACGGGAAGTTGTGGGGGTTGGAAATTGTCAAAACAAGGAGTGTTATAACAAGGGTCAGGCCCATAGTTTTGATTCCATGATTGACATTGATAATCATCATGAGGACCCCCACACTTAGCACAATGAGGGTATTGGGGAGAGAAGTTCTGAAACGATGTATCATTGAATTCTTGATAGTACGGTTGTGGCTCGAATGAATTTTGTGGAGGGTAGTTGAAATCGTTCTGAGGATAATTGAAATAGTTCGGGTTAGAATCATAAGCGAATGAATTCTTGGCACAAATCGAACAACATCCATTGACAAGATAGCTCCCACACCACTCTCACATACATTTGTAACAACGGAAACCTTTCGGTAACACGTCTCCACAACCGTAGCAATACTCTTGATCGAACGAAGACATCTCGGGTTCGGGAGTATGAAACGAGGATTCACATTTGGCAATTGCCGAATTTATATCTTCACGAAGTTCATTATAGTAGTTTTTAATTATGTTCATTCCGGCCCTAAGGAAATCATCCTCGTTTGAGAAACGTCTTGAAGATTCCGAAGGTGGGACAAGTGGTGTGCTCTCAGAGCTAGCAATTTCCACCACTTCCGTTTTAGTCTCCGGTTCTTGCTCTTTTCTCTTAACCTTAACCATAAATCGCAAAAGATTTTGATCAATTCTGGACGGTTTGGGCTCAGAAACAATAGAAGAAATATCGGGTTGTGGCGGATGGTCAGAAAAACTTGGAGAATCATCGAGAGAGTTTTTATCGGATAATTCGCACCAATAGCAATATTTGCTCGCACCCATCCTTCCACATCGCTTACATAAACAATCTTGATTTTGACAATAAAGTTGATCCTCTTCCATACGGCTTTTGCAGTGGAAACAACGACGATAATCGATCGTCGCCATGAGAATTAAACATGTAGAGGGTTAAAGGAATAGAATTAAGTGATCGAGAGGAATGAGAAGAATATTTTTGGATTTTTCGAAAACGAGTGCACATGCACCTTCAAAAACAACACTTTCAATTAAAACAAGACCGAGGCAAAACACAATGAACTTAAACCAATAATCACAAGCGTATTCACGCAAGTGACACAAAGGCAAGTTTTGAATCTTTGGTTCGGGAACTTATAAGGATAACACTCAAGTTTAGAAGTGTTATATTGATTGTGTGTTCTATTTATTTAAAACAACAAGCAAAATCTTTTTGTATTTTTAATCTTATACATATATACAAAGAAAAGAAAAATATTTTTGTATTTTTTGTATTTTTATAAAAAGCAATAACCTCACGAGGAAGGATCTTCAAGTCACTAATCGCAAAAACTTCACAATATTGTCGCAACACACCTCCCCGGCAGCGACGCCAAAATTTGATTCGTGTGTATGAGTGTGGTGAATAAACACAATATCAATTATATCAAATTAAACGTGAAATTCGACAAATCAACCTTTTAGGAAAAGGGTTAACATGCCAAAGCTCACGAATGTGAATAAAGTGATACCGGGAAAGTGGTTTCCCCGGGTCGTGTCCCAACGAGGTGTGAAATTGACGGTGTCGTTGAGTTTCGTGATTACGACTTGAATTGGTTTAACGAAATTTTGGTTTTGTGATTACGTTATTCTACAAATTAAAGAACGGGAATGAAAATAAAGCATGTAAAACAATGTAAACACTAAATAAACTACAACTAAGCCTAAGGAACAATAAAACGATACTAAACTACATCCTAGGGTTCTATAATGCAAAAACGTGAAAAACCGGGAACTCACCGAGCCCCGAAAGTGAAAAGGATGCAAATTAAGTCCTACGAGTACAAAACTAATTTTCCTACATTCTAAATGACTAAAAATGATTTTAGGAAAAAGCCGGGTATTTTTTTTTCGACCTTTAAATTATTACTTACGAATTAAAAACTATTTTAAACTAAATTAACTATTAAAAAAAATGCTAAACTAATTTATAAAAATGTGAGAAAATTACAGAAAATACTTTTAATAAATCTAAACCTAGGAAAAATATTAGATTTGAAAAAACTACAGTGGATAACCTGTTTATAAGCTAAAGTAGCTTATTAAGGCCTAAATGGAAAAATGGTTAAAAGAATTAAGGGGGAAAGTTATAACGTGACAAAAGACTTAGCATAGTTGGTAAAGGTGTGTGAGCGTGGGGCGCTGGTATGGTGACTGAACTGACCCAGGTTTGAACATGGGCATTTGCAATTTTGTTATTTAATTTTTTTGATTTTTCAACTTTAAGCTTTAGATACTACAAACTAACCAACTAATAAATAAGCTAAACAAAACTTTATTGAAAACTTTTTATATGAAATCAGATCAAAAGCAGATTTTGAACACAGATTATCAAGAACAGTTATGATCCAAAGAAATTTAAAACAAAACAAACACTCCTTAAATAATCCTAATGCATTTAAAAGCTTTTTAAGTGAAACTTATACTATTAAATATAAACTAACAGCAACCTCTAATCCAATCTATCCTATAAATAAGCTGTCAAGATGGCTATGTGAGACTGCTGATGCAGGGCAGAATGACAGAAAAGAAAAAGTGCCTACAGGCAGATTGGAAGGCGACTATCTAAGCTACAAGGCACCTCAATAAATTTAAAAAAAAACTAAACAAGTAATTTGTTACACCTAATAAGCTACAGGGAATCTTGAATAAGCAGGAAAAATAAGCACTAAGATCTAAAAACTATTCCTAAGCTATGGTAATCCTAAACTAGGTGAATGGACAAAGAAATAAAGTAAGCTATAAATGAGCACTTGGTAAGCAAAGTGTTCAACTAACTTAATCTAACTTACCTAATAAACACTAACTAACCTAAGCTAATCCTACTTGATAAGCATGGAAACTAGGAGAAAAACCAGGACACTAACCTGTGGCAATGAGTTCATCAAAACAGCCCACTGTGGGCTTTTGAGTGACCCTTTACAACCAGCAACCTGATTCAAAATTCCAAAACTGATGTTGGGGCTGTTGTACCAGGACCAAAACAGTCCCTTGGGCTGTTTGAGCTTATTAATAAGCTATTGTATCATTAACTTAAACAAGACTACTTTAAGCACCCAACATGGGTCAAAATGGATTTTTGACCCAAGAACAATGCAAAACCAAACGCACCTTCTGAGAGGAAAACAGATTTGAATAAAAAACAAACTAAGGATTTGAATCTTGTAAAATCTGTTTTACAAACTTGAACAAAAGCTCACAATAACTTAAACAAGCTTAAAACAATTACTAACAGACTTGAAAGGTGACTGATTTTTGAGAATAGAATCATAAACTAAAGCAAACTGGCATTAAAAGCATGAAATAAAATTGCATTAAAATTAAAAGTTACAATAAATTTAAAATGACAGGAAAAATAAAGATGGAGCTAGAATATTCAAATTCTAGACAAAGTTAAACTAAGCCTATCTCATTCTATTTATACAATGATTAATCTGCCTTCTATCTTCTCTCTTCTGCTTTTGTGTTTGTTTGGTGAGACAAAACAACAAACTAACATCCTTGTGCTTCTTTTGACATAATCTCAGCCGTCCAGTACCAACAAGGACTCATCCAGCCATAGATGGAACTTTTGCACTTTGGATTGCCAAAGTGGCAATGGGTAACCCGTGACATTGCATTGGTTGATGGAGTGAGTGGGTTGGGGATATGGGAAAGTGATGGAGAGAGGGAGAGGGAAATTCTTGGCGGGTAAAAGTGGGTTTTGGGTTTATTTTTTAGGTTTTCTGGTTTTAGGATTAAAGGAGGAAGAAGGGTACAATGAGAGGGGTTAAGTAGGGTGAAAGGGTGAATTGGCAGGGGTCATGGGGTATGTGAAAGGTTAAAAAGATGTAAAAGGGGTTCAAAGGGATAAGGAGGGGGTCCAATTGGTTTAAAAGGGGTATTTTGTGTTTCGGGGAAGGTTTTAAGACGGTTTTCCCAAACCCACTCCAAAAATGTGTCCGGGTCCTCAATTGATCAACGATCGTAGAAAATCACATCCCGGCACCGGCTTCTCAGCACTTTTCTGATTTCAACTCGACTTTGCCCGTTTTCGCTCTGTTTTCAATCCTTTTGTACCTGCAAGACATAAAACACACTCCGAGGATATTTTTGACATATTTTGATCATATTTGAGTGTTTTTGGTCATTTTTGAGGTTTTAAGTGGGTAAAAACGATGAGTAAATAAGCACTCATCAGTGTCCATTATGATTTTATGCTATGTGTACTCTATATATAGACCAAAACCACATGGCACATACACCGGTTCAAACTCCCTTTGCTTTGCTTTCATTTAGTTCAACCTCCTTTTGCGTAATTTGTTCTCGAGTCTAAATTTTAAAGAATGATAGGGAATAGGATGGAAATGGCAAAGTAAGATATGACATTGTGAAGAAAATGATTATTGCAATTTGTGTTCTTCAGTTTGTATTAAGAAAAAGGAAAAGACATGGAAGCTAACAAAATTACCAATATACCCCCTGTATACCAACCCATACAAACAAGAATCCTATAAACATATAAACCAGATTACATCCAATACTTCCAAGATGTATAATATTATCTACTATATAAGGTTGTGATGACCCCATTATTTGCTTGTTTGAAAACAAACTGCAATACTATTGTTAAACACTACTAATAGTAGTTGTACCAAAGGTGATTCTAGTTTTATAATAAGAAAAGTGTTGATCTGACAATCCTCATGCTTCTACAAGTTTTCTAATAAAATCGACCTATCTATGAATTAAAAAAAATGTCTTTATTATTTATTTTCCATTAACGCTTTGATCTATCCAGCCACTTTGGTTCCTGCACAAATGCACAAGTTCTTGGTATTTTACCACACTAATGCTACATCCACTCAAATTCATCCACAAAAGAATTTCACACGCTGAGGTGGCGCGGGATGATTGGTTTTTTGTGGGAGTGGCTCCCACAAAAAACAAATCATCCGGCGACACCTCAGTGTGTGGGATTTTTTTATGGATGAATTTGAGTGGGTGTATCACTCCTCATTTTACCAACTGGTTTAGCATGTCTTTATATATTTTTGTTTTACTGCTGCACTATGATGTCTAATACTCCCTCCGACCTTTATTAAATGTTCACGTTGACTTTTTGGAGTCTTTCTTGTTCAACTTTAACCTTAAATATTTTTATTTTTGTTATATAATACTTGATGAAAATTATACCAATGAAAATACATTTAAAACCCAATCCATTCATATATTTTACATCAAGTATTATAAACACAAATAATAAAATTTAATGTCAAAGTTAAACAAGAAAGACTCAAAAAAATCAAGTTGGGCATTTAATATAAGGCGGAGGTAGTAGTTCATTTTGCTACATTGGTTGCTAGTATTGCTTGCAATTTTGAACCATTTATGAATGTGTTGCTATCTTATCTCAAATACTTGTAGTATTTCACATAAACATCGCACAAACATCAACAACCATTATAATCATAGTTGTTAGGATCCCGATCTTATGATCATACGATTTTACGATTCTGCAAAGCAAAAATGATCCGGGTCTTACATAGGATCTTTGCAAGGTTAAGATTTTATAGGATCCCGATCTTAAACACACGATCTTAAGATCTAATCCGATCCAGTCTTACTTTTCTTAGATTACAAACTAAAAAACTACAAATTTATGGGTTGTTGTTTTGTAGAATTCAAAAAACAGCATGTTAGTCTTTTTAAACATTCCATAATGATAATTTAGGACAACATTTCTATTAAAAATTCATAGTATTTTGTGTTCAAAATGCATAGTAATTTGTGAATTTGGATAATATTACAAAAACTATCAAGAAATAACATTAGAATAGGATTTTAAGTTTCCGATCCGATCTTACGATCACGGTCTTGCAAAGACGAAAACGATCCTAGATAGGATCCCGATCTTGAAAGCCTTGATTATAATACTTGTAATGGAGCAACATCTTTTCTTAACAATCAGAGTGAACCAATCCCAAACAAAACTTATGCAATCCTCGAGTACTATTCCTTATAAGTATGTTCGCTTAACCAGTTAACCAACTTGTTATTCGAACGTGAATGGACAAAGCCTGTTTGGTTTGGCTCCAGCTTGGGCCTTCGTTTAGATGGTTTATCAGGTACTATTTCTTATTGTGTAATATCTTTGTTACAGCCTTTCCAGTCTAAAGATGCTTCTACAAAGTTCTTGTCTTCTTTTGCCACACTTTCATGGTTTATTTGGAAAACGAGAAATCGCTACATATTTGATCAAGTCAATATTTCTCCTCCTAGTGTCATTTTGGAAGCTCATATTAATGATGATGTTTTTCAATCAGTTGCTTCTTCTAATACCACTTCTATGCCAAGTACCAATGGCGTCTCGCATGAAAGTTCACGTAAGTGGATCCCCACCACTTATAATCTCATGAAGCTTAACTGCGATGCCTCTTTTAAAGGCTCATCTGCCGCTTTTGGGATTTTTGCTCGTAATTGTGTTGGCTCTTTGCTTCAATGATTAGGTGAAAAGTGTCGTAGTGAATCGGTTCTTGCTATTGAGTTGAGTGCCATTCGATCAGCTTGTATCCTTGCTGCTACAAACGGATGGCATCATGCTTTTATTGAATCTGATTCTCAGTCGGCAATTTCGCTTGCTTCTACATAAGATGTGCCACCCTGGTCTTTAGCGGCTTTGGTTTCCGATATTCAATATAGTAAATCTCAAATGAATTTGCAGTTGTGCTGGGCTCCTGGGTGCATGTAACTTTGCGGCTCATCATGTTGCAAAAGTTTCTTATGATTCTGATGTAAATTTCATTTGGGTTCATAACTTTCTTTGTGATATTACCTCCATAGTGAGGAGTGATGCTTTGTAGTTGGCTTCAGTTTCTTTTAATATACTTTAATGTTCAAAAAAAAAGTTAACCAACTCATTCCAACACAAATCCATTCTATAACATTTATTTTTACGATTTAAGATCAATTGCATACCAAACTTTATTTACATATCAAATGACCAATCCTCACCGTTCATCTTCATTTGATGAGATTAAACCCAATATTTTAACAAACTTATTTTCATCCATTTTTTTTCAAATATTAATATCTCCTAAACCTTTAATCATTAAGCGAAAATACATATACCATCACGACGAACATTTAATGATCTTTCTATAGATATGCACTTTGATATACTTTTAACAAACTTTTTTTCTCCGTTTCTTCATTTTTTTTCCTCGATGTTGAAACTTGCATGAGATTAAACATTAATTTGAATATTTATAATAAAATCACATGTGATTTTTTTCACACGGGATATCAATCACATGTGATTTTCATAAATGAACTCCTATAATGTATACAATCACATGTGATTTTATTACAATATTTAAATTAGTATTTAATGAAATGTGATTTCCCATGCTATTTTCAAATACGAAAAAAAAGAAAGAAAATAAGATGAAAAAAGGTGAAAAATAAAAGTTTTTTGAAAATATATCAAAGTGCCCGTCTATACATAGATAATTAAATGCCGATCGTGAAGGTATAATTTGTTTTGTCTAACGATTAACTGTTCATGAAATATTTAAATTATAAAAAATAAGTGAAAGTATAAAATGTTTTTAATCTCAATTATTCATTTCTTTTTAAATGGATGGTGGAGATGAGTCCCTCAATATGCAAAGAATGTTTGATATGCAAAATAACTCTCCTTGTAAAATACTGTTCAAATCAACTCCCATTTAAAACCTCTATTGCTAAATATTTTAAAGCTTTGGGTATGGTAATACTCATCCCTCGTTGTTCCATGTGGACGGCTCGCCGTCGCTCGCCACCCCACCCCCCACCTTTGCCGTTGCCAAACTCCTCACCTGCACGACGAAGCAAATGTTCTGACAAAAGGGAGGTTTGTTGGGGCCCAACTTGATACAAACGGTAATATTACCGTTTTTTTTTTATTTTAAATAAAATTTTTACACACTATAAATATTTAACACATTCTAATCCAATTCTACACAACTTTTATTTCACAACACTTAACATATAAAAGCAAAAACATCAGGATTCATCTTCAGCCGATGAATTTGATCTCGAAGAGATATCGGAGCTAGAGATGATTCTACAAGAATATGAGTTCGAGCAATCGTTGCAACAACAAGAAGCCGGAAGTTCACACCGTCGTAGATACATCCCCCGTGAACGTCAAGTTGTTGAAGAAAATCTAATGGATGACTATTTTGGTGAAAACCCAAAATATATGAATGAAAATTTTAGGCGTCGCTATCGTATGAGCCGTGGGCTATTTTTAGAAATAGTGCAAGGTACAGAAACATATATTCAAACTCATTATCCTCTTTCCAAGCATTTTGATTTCTTTCGAGTCCGACCTGATGCTACGGGTGTAATGGGTTTTAGTTTGATTATGAAATGCACATGTGCCTTACGCCAATTGGCGTACGGCGTAACAGCTGATGCAGTAGACGAGTATTTACAAACAGGGGAACATTATACACGCGATTGTCTAGATCATTTTACTATGTGCATAATCCAATTGGATACGCGTGAGTTTTTAAGAAAACCAGATGAGAATGACATTAAAAGCTTATACTAAACACATAACGTGGTTCATAAGTTACCGGGAATGTTGGGAAGCATTGATTGTATGCATTGGGAATGGAAAAATTGTCCGGTCGAATGGCAAGGGCAATTTCACAAGGGTGATAAAAAGTATCCAACGATAATGCTTGAAGCTGTTGCATCATATGATTTGTGGATTTGGCATGCATTTTTTGGGGTAGCGGGTGCGAATAACGATCTTACTGCTTTGAATAATTCTCAGTTATTCGATGACCTGCTTGATGACATCGCCCTTGAGGTTCCGCTTGAAGTACAAGGGCGTACATTTAAACACGGGTATTATCTAGCTGACGGAATTTACCTAGAGTGGTAATCGTTTGTCAAATCATTTACGGTTGAACACAACCCCAAGAATGCCGTATTTAAAGTGAAACAAGAAAGTTTTTGAAAAGATATCGAAAGAGATTTTGGTGTCCTCCAAGGACGTTGGCATATTATTGCACAACCGGCGCGTGCATGGAGTGTTGACAAGTTACGAAGAATCATGTACTCGTGCATCATAATGCATAACATGATTCTAAAAGATCAAAAATTTGCAAAATCTGAAATTAGGGAGATGTATATTTGTCCGCGAATAAATTTACAGCGTGAATGGGTGAAGCGATGCGAAGTGCAACAGAAGAAATCAAAAGAACTTCGTGATAAACGCAAACACGGTTTGCTTCAACGAAATCTCATCGAGCATGTTTGGCAACAACATCAATGGGAACAATTTCAACAACAACAACAACAACAAAATAATTAGTTTCATTATCCCATTATGTATTTTTGTAGTTGCGTATTTTTTTCGTTTCTTTATTTTATGTTTCGTAAGGTTTTTTTTAATATGTTGTAATGTGTTTTTATTTTGAAAAGTGAATTTGAATTTTGAATAAATCCTGGCCGTTTTAATTTGAATTTGAACTTAAAATAAATCCCGATCATTTTTAAATTTCGTAGCGTGTTTTTTTTCAGTATCGTTTTTTGTTTTTCCGTATCTTTATTTTATGTTTCGTAAGGTTTTTTAGTATGTTGTAATGTATTTTTATTTTTAATGAAATGAATTTAGTCTATTTGATAATTTGAATAAAAAAATAAAATTGTAAGTGGTAGGCCTCAAATGAGTAAGTTGAAGTTAGTTGTAATAAGGGCTTTTATAGGGGTTGTAAAAGGAGGTTTGTTAAAGTAATGTGGCACCCCGTGGGCCCCAAATAAGTAGTTTTGGGCAATCACTACACCTTAAGCTCTTAGGGGGCGTTTGGTTCGCAGTAATTCGTTGTAATTGTAATCTGAATTACATTCCAATCATGTTTGGTTGGCAAGGTGAAAGGAATTGTAATTCAG
>OU343221.1:279687784-279983357 GCA_910596185.1 Chrysanthemum makinoi
ATTATAAAAAAAAAGTGTTGTTATTAAAATAATAATAATAATAATAATAATAATAATAATAATAATAATAATAATAATAATAATATAATAAAAAAATAATAATAGTTAATAAAATAATAATAATAATAATACATTATTTAATAATAATTATAATAATAATACTTTTAAATATAATAATAAATAAAAATCATAAATTTAATATAAAAATAAATATTAAAACATTAATTATATACTTAGATATTTATATATAATATAAAACTAATTATTATAACTATTATTTATTTTTTAAAGATTAAATAATATATTAATAATAATGATAAAAGGTAAATACTGATGTTTAACGGGTAAAATTTTGAATTATAACGTAATTTAACACATTTCATCAAGTTTGCTATATAATCTGAATTACATCACTGGACGTAATTGGTTGTAATCCAATTACATTTCGTTGCAAACCAAACACCCGATGTAATGTAATTTGAACTACACTTCCATCAATCATGCTAACCAAACAGGATTGTAATGTAATTCAGAATACAATTACAACATATTACATCGAATTCCATCAAACCAAACGATCCCTTATTATAATCCTTTTTACAAACTAGATACTACAATAGTGTAACAATTAAATCTCCGTTGCTATAACATGTTTTGGAAACAAGGGACATACTTGTGTTGAACGAGTGGTTGGTTGATAAAATGTTAAACAACATATGTGTTACTATGTTAGGATGGTGAATATGTTGGGATTTAATACTCATAACAATTATATAAATCAAATAACATCATCAAAGCATGCAGCGGAAGACTAATAAGGAATGATATATGTAATTAATTAACCAAACAAGAAACGCGTACCTTTTAGCAATTCAAGAATCAAACGTTGATTTAACCAGAACCAAAAACCCAAAACCCTAACTTAAGGGTTTAATTAATTCGACCCTAAGGAGATCGACCACCAAGGATTCACAAGCTCAAGCGTGCTTGTCCTTCGTTCTTGTACACACGTACTAATAGCGATTTGATGTGGAAAAGCTAGTTCCTTGAATCACAAATAAAATCAAATACTTGTTTCTTTCACTTGGAAAAATCGATCCCTATGTGGAGGGGGGTGTACGACCGGCCAAGCAAAAGAGAGAGGAGAGGAGAAAAGAAATTAGGTTATTGGTGATCCAAGATTAGGTTTTGAATGAATACAATGAATTGTATTTATAGGTAACTTAACTTGGTGACCAAGTTTGTGTGGGATTGGGTTTGTAAACCCCAACCGATCGGCCTAGGCTCCCAAAAAGGATTCTAGAACCTTCCCGACTTCTAATTTCATTCTTAGTCCTTCTAGTTAATATTTAACGATCAAGTTAACCAACCTCGTTAATTATTTAACTATCGTTATGTTTTATTTCGCGACTAATAATTAATAATAATAACGTTTTATTTATATTAATTATTTACATCAATTCTCATGCGTAATGTGTGCAATCCGAAGTCTCGAAGTTCGAATCCGGACATACATATATTTAAATATCCATAAAACCTTTCAGCTCCCACTTGGATATTACTAAATATAGTAATGACATTGGTTAGTCTAGCTTTCACACACCAACGCCCCCCGATTGAATCGAGTATGGTCTCCTGGAAAACCATTTAATGATTCATCATTTTTACTTATCCTTTTGTTACTAATACTATATTAACTATGAATATGGATCAAGTCATTTCATAAGTTAACATTCTGCTTCTCGTTGTATTTGATTGAACAAGATTACCAAATCATCTCAACGTATTCCAGATAGATCTTGGGTATGGCCATACAAACATCTTGTCAACCCTACGAGGGCCCAAATATAGTATTATGCTTTGAAACAAATTCAAAGGAACAAATTCTCTTGACTACAAACATAACTCATGAACTTTGCAACACTTCCGAAAACAGCCCTTATAACTACCAGTTACGGATAGCGTTAGACTATTTTACACAAATGCACTACGTTCATATCAGTTATCCGTATCTCAAGTCTCAGAGGATAAACACTTCATGATATACTTAATGACAAAAATCCATAAAGTATCATCATGTAAAGTTGGGATGAGTCCTATATTCAATTCATTGAATATCATGTGAATCTGGTATGTCCCACGCATCAATATACTTTAAAAGTATATTCTACCAAAACTCCGATTTGTCTTAATTCAATGACATTCCCACATCATTGATCGACAACGGACTATTTTGAATAACATAAGTTATCCATGGATTAAACATGCAAATATAGGATATAATATTAAGAAAATGAAAAATAAACATAAACAACTATTTTATTTCATTAAAGTAATATTTGTTCATAACATCCTTTATCCAAATACTAATCACAGACCTGCATGAAACTACTAGCTAAACGAAGTCCTATCCCATCAGCATGGTCAAGAAGTTTTTCTTTTGGCAAAGGCTTCGTAAAGGGATCAGCTAGATTATCATCTCTATGAACTTTGAGTAGATTGATTTCACCTATGTCGACTTGTTCTCGAACATAGTGATATCGACGAGGAAAATGTCTGGCGCCCTTCATGACTCCTGTGCTCATTGGCAAATGTTATTGCAGCAGAGTTGTCACAATACACATTTAAAGGTAATTCGATTGAGGGCATTACTCCGAGTCCCAAAATGAATTTCCTAATCCAAACAGCTTCCATCGCAGCTTCTAAACAACTATGTACTTTCTTGTAATAGACATCACAACCGTTGTTTGCTTCTTGCTCTTCCAAATAAGCTCCTCCATTAATGACAAAGACATAACCCGTTTGAGACTTCGTATCATCTTTATCAGTTTGGAATGACACATCGCAAAAACTTGTAACATCAAGTTCTGATCCGATTTCTCCATACACTAGAAACATTTCTTTAGTAGCCCTTAGATACTTAAGAATGTTTTTATTAGCCTGCCTTGTTTCACACTGGGTTCTGTTGATACCGACTGGTAATATTTTGTGCAAACGCCACATCAGGCCTTGTACATCTTACAACATACATGATAGATCCTACAACCGAAGCATAAGGAACTTTCTTCATGTAAGCCACCTCTTCAGTGTGTTACGCGCATAGTTTATTACTTAAGCCATGTTCAACTTGCATCGGCAAATATCCTTTATTGGAATTTTGCATATCAATCTCTTCAATATTTTATCAATGTAAGCACTTTGGCTTAGTCCAATTAACAGCCTTGATCTATCTCGATAGATCTTGATTCCCAGAATAAATGCTGCTTCCCCTAAGTCCTTCATAGAAAAGTACTCTCCAAGATAAGACTTTACATCTTGCATACTTGGAATGTCTTTTCCCATGATCAATATGTCATCGACATATAATACAAGGAAAATAACATTACTCCCACTAGCTTTGTGATACACACATGGCTCATCAAGATTTTGAGTGAAACCAAATTTCTTGATTTCTTCATCAAACTTCTTGTTCCATTGCCTTGATGATTGCTTCAATCCATAAATGGATCTTTGAAGTTTGCATACACGCTTCGGATACTTTGGATTCACAAACCCTTCAGCTGCGCCATATAGATGTCCTCATCTAGGCGCCGCTTAAGAAGGCAATTTTGACATCCATTTGCCATATCTCATAGTCATAGTACGCAACTATGGTTAAAAGAATCCTAATAGCTCTAATGTCTCCAAGCATAGAGAAAATGTCTCCTCGTAGTCTACCCCATAGGTTTGAGTATACCCTTGGGCTACAAGACGAGCTTTATAGGTGTGTGCATTGCCATCCATGTCAGTCTTTATCTTAAAGAGCCACTTACTTCCAACTACCTTAGCATTTGGAAGTAAGTCAACCTCTATCCGACTTCGTCTATCTTCATGGATTGCATTTCCCCATTTATTGCAACTCGCCATTTCTCATTTTCAGGACTCATCATGGCACTTTATAGTTAGCGTGTTCACCAAGATCCCCTAACATATTTTCCTCCTTCTACGTTGAGACATAGACGCCAGTGCACGCCGTAGTTCTTGAAGATCTACGAATAGGAACCACTTCAATCTCAGGTGGAACGCCTGACTTTCGTGTTCTACTTGAGGTTGGCTAGTGTTTTCAGAAGGTGTTGTATCTTCTAGATCATCTTTCAGCTCATAAACTCTCCCATCTGGAATTCATGAGATATGAGATCCCTTTCAAGGAATTCTCCATACCTAGCAACAATTACTTTGTTTCTGTGGAAAGTAAAAGTAGTAACCCATAGTTTCCTTTTGGTATCCTCTAAGATACACTTAACAGATCTAGGGTTGCTGTCTTATCGTCCAGAGTCACGCTTAACAAACGCCTCACAACCCCAGACCTTTAAGTAAGACAAGTTGGAGCTTTCCCATACCACACTTCATAAGGAGTCTTATCAACCTTCTTAGTTGTAACCATATTCAATATGAACAGAAGCTTCAAAGCATAATCCCAAAGGATAAAGAGTTGTAAGATTAAACATCGATCGCACCATGTCTAACAATAATGTATTCCTTCTCTGATACACCATTTTGTTGTGGAGTATATGGAGATGTGAGTGCTTTGACGATACCACACTGCTAGATAATCTTTAAACTTTGGCTTAAATATTCACCACTATCTGGATCAAGAGCTTTAATCTTTTCCTAGTTGCGCTTCTACTTCACTCTTAAAAACCTTAAATGTTTCAAAGACTTCATGTTTATGTTTAAGTAAATAAACATAACTATAACGACCGAAATCATCATAAGAGGTTAAGAAGGCTAGCACCCCTTGACACACATGTCTTAGTGGTCCACATACGCCAAGATGTATCACACCAAGAAGATCAAGCCCTTTCTAAACTATTTTAAAAGTTTTTGGTCATCTTCCCGTATATGCAAGATTCGCATTTATCAAATGATTCATCATTGATGTCTTGCGAAAGCCCATCGTGTTGCAAAATTGTTGCATGCTTTCTTATGCATGCAAGTCTACAATGCCAAAGAAATGAAGAATCCAAATCTCCTTTGATTCTTTTATTATTGATGCTGCTAAAGAATTATTTTTATCAATCACATTATCATGCAAATCAATTTCAAACACACCATTTAATGGAATAACATTAAAGTAAAAAACACCATTTAAAGAAACGTAATTCCATAATCAAGAAATGTATGAACTGAAACCAATATCTTTTAACAAGGAAACGTAAACGACACCCCTAACAATGGAAGTGCCGAATGACAATCGCTTAATGAAAGTATTAGACCCTAAGGTAAAACTAAATCAAACGCACTATAGTTTCAACGACCGCATGTGCTCCATTACCCACGGTGGTAAGTCCCATAGGCAAAGCTTCCTGTCCTCTAAGTCCCTCAAGGTATTAAATGTGAATACCACATCCAAGATCATATACCCGTGAATTTATTTTATGAGGAAAAGCAAATAATTCTATCATCAAAAGAGTACTCAAGCATCGCCACAAGGATTTTATACCTCTTTGCTAAAACTCATCAAGGTGCTGGACAATTCCTCTTGTCCAACCTCTGCAATGACAAGCCATATCCTTCTTCGGATTCTCACGCTTGAAGGGTACTTTGTTCTGCTGATAAGTCATAACTTGTTTTCCTTATCAATCTTACTTCCTTTACCTTTCTTGTTCTAGCTGCTTATTAGGCTTAGAAATTCTACCCTTCTGATGGTCAAACCGCAGTGTGAGGCTTCTTGGGCAAACCTTTTTCGTAATCAATGAGCATTGCATGTACCACCGACCGCCTTCCCTGCAATGCATATTATAATTAAGACAAACCATCAAACTCCTTGTTAAGGGATCGTTGATAAGGCCACTTAGTATTGGTCAGGGTATATAAGACGCCCACTGGTCCATGTAACTCATCATTTCACCGGCGCTGTGTTTCCTTCTCCTTGCTTGCAACGAAGAAGCATCTATCAAATCATAAAATTTCTCAGTCACGTGCTTTTCAAACAACCTTGCAATTCTTTCAAGCATGAGATTAGGGAAGTAGTTCTCAAATTGTTTTGCAAGCTTGAGTTCATACTCCCAGCATAATAAAGCACTCATTATATTACTTGTCATACTCATTGTTACAACTCGTGCTTCAAAGAAGAGCATCACTGGCAGGTTCAGAGGAGGCGTAGTCAAATAATTGAGTCTTTGGCAACCCTCAAGACAATTTAGTCCGATACCAATCATTTAGCCTACCATTCTCTCGATCAAACATAGATTTGAACCATTTAGGCTAGTGTGCAAGAGATTCGCCTTTGCCATTTCTACAAAATAAAAGTTCAAAAGTTAGTACTTTCGATAAGTAAACATTCAAGAAAATAAAATTACCCTTTGGTCAATATTCATATTAACCATAGAATTTACCTTGAATTTTGGATCCTCATTATCATAGTTTCACCATCGCTTGATCCTGCTAGTGGTGAAAGTATAGAATAGGTAATCGTTGAAAACGATAATTGACAAACAAGTTTTCAATTCCAAAAATTTATGGGATTTACAATTTTGCCAAAACAATTAATGCAAAACGTAAGCATGTTTCATCCCATCTTATGCCTTAAGTCTTAGGTCTCACTAACAACTTAATTAAGTTGTCTAATTTAGAAACTGCAAATCATAAAGCCGAGGTCTCACACAACAAAATAATTCACCTCGTTATTGTAATCTAGATCAAGGTCACACATAACAATTACAACTTCAAGTTTTCATATCATTAGATGGCATAAACTTAAATTTAAAGGGTAATTTTTTTGACGATAATCAAAACTTATGTATAAAGAAGCATGCATACAACTTTATAACATAATATTTTTCGTAAAAACTTACATAAGATTTTAATTGCTAAGATTGAATTCTACAAAGTTTTAATCGATGCGTTGAGAAACATACAACTTTGCACTAAGATGCTTCGTACATAGAATGGTTATACTAGGTATAGCTCCAATCGAACCCTCGTAAGAGGACCGATAAAGCGAAAGCATAACCTGAAGATCCTTTCATCGTGAGACCTGCCACTTTTTAACAACCCCTTTACAGTTTGTTCTAGTGGGTGAGCCGTTTCTAACCATTTAAAGCAATGATCAACCGCATTAAAAGTTCAAGAATAATTCTTAGATAACAAATCGATGCCATTATTTAGTCCATTTAATTTTCTATTCCAAAAAACCCTTTTTGCTTACTAACATGTATAACAATTTATAAACAAAAGGCACTTTAATAAAAATTAAACACACTCAAATAATATATACATATAACTAAACAATTTTAACATATGTAAAAATAATTAGCCACATGCATAATTATTTCAATAAACTCTAATAAACAATTCTAGGCGTAAATAATGCATATATTAACTAGGGCTTTCACCTACAAGGTAGATGAACCACATACATCGACAAGTCATCGTAGCCAAAGTTAACAATATACCAATTAGCACATAATCTAATTTTTATTAGTTATAATTGAGGTCTTTCCCAATTTGATAATTATTAAATAAATAAAACATGTGTGTATCAACTAAACAATTTATAGCATAACAATACTCCATGGCAAAACATGCATGTTCCACCATGGATTTCGCATAACAATTATCACCCAAGATAATGATATATGTATGGCACATAACAATTATTCATTAATTAACCACATAAAATTAGCATGCAATCCTAGGGTTTCTACAAGTTTTACAAAATTAAACCTAATTAAATAAATAAAGGGTAATCGATCTATATATAGAAAAAATTAGGGTTTCGAATTCAAAACCCTAGAAACCATAAAAAGCATGCAAATAATCATAAAGATTCATATTTTATGTGTTTCGTATTAATTACATCATATTAACTACTCGATGATGTATCGTTGGATTTAATATTCATAACAATTATATAAATCAAATAACATCATCAAAGCATGGAAGACTAATAAGGAATAATATATGTAATTAATTAACCAAAAAGAAACGCGTATCTTTTAGCAATTCAAGAATCAAACGCTGATTTAACAAGAACCAAAACCCAAACCCTAACTTAAGGGTTTAATTAATTCACCCTAAGGAGATCAATTGGATTCGTCAAGCTGTTCCTTCGCTCTTCGCACACGCACTTAATAGCAATTTGATTGAAAAGTTTTCCTTGAATTACAAATAAAATCAATACTTGTTTCTTTCACTTGGAAAAATCGATCCCTGCGGAGGGGTAAACGACCGCCAAGCAAGCAGAGATGAGAGGAGAGAAAATTAGGTTATTGGTGATCAAAGATTTGTTTTGAATGAATACAATGAATTGTATTTATAGGTAACTTAACTTGGTGACCAAGTTTGTGTGGGATTGGGTTTGTAAACCCCAACCGATCGACCTAGGCTCCCAAAAGGGATTCTAGAACCTTCCGACTCTAATTTCATTCTTAGTCCTTCTAGTTAATATTTAACGACCGTTAACCAAACCTTGTTAATTATTTAACTATCGTATGTTTTATTTTCTACTATTAATAATAATAACGTTTTATTTATATTAATTATTTACATCAATTCTCATACGCAATGTGTGCAATCCCGAAGTCTCGAGTTCGACTCCGGACATACATATATTTAAATATCCATAAAACCTTTCAGAATATAATATCAATACTTTATTTGCTAAATAGTGTGATGTGTCGAGTGTGCCTTCCAAATCTCAACAGAAGTGTATGCTTTAATTTGAACTCACAACTTTTATGTTATAATCTGTCTAGCTTTAAGATTAAAGATAGAGCTTAGTTAGCTTACATATGATAATTTTTACATTTTCTTCTTCTCCTTTGTACCCATAGTTTACAAACACTTGAACTGTTACTCGTTCTTCACTGAAAATCATCAAACTTTTACTCGTTTTCACACAACTTGTTTTCAGTATTTTCTTTAATGAGCCGCGTCACGTAGACGTTGACATGCTTGTATTAGTTTGTAAGGTTTTGTTATTTGTAGTCCTGAAGGTTACATTTAATAATTAAAAACGTGTATTAAGGATGATATATTTGATCGGTTGAGACTTAAGAGTAGTTAAATCATAGAAAAATGATTGTTGTGCCTACTAATTATGCTTACAAATGAATTTAATGATTTGATTGGTTGATTTAAAAAATGATTGATGGGAATTTGAAGAAAGAAAGTATTTAATACAATTGTACAAATAATTTATGCATTAGACATATATTTAGGCTTGTGTTGTAGGTATAAATAACATAAATCTAAATCGTAAATGCAGAAGGTGAGTGGTTTATTCTCGATATACAAACAATTGCATGTCTTGATATTTTAGCCATAGCCATAAAGGTGGTGACAACCATGCCTAACAAGTTTTTTCATGCCTAATCATCCACCAATAATATCATTCCATCTCATCTCATACCAATCTCATATCTAACAATAGATTTTTGCCTAACCCATACTTCATCTATTTTTTTTATTTATTTTTTTTTAGCATGCAACGGCTCTTTTTTAAATGCCAACGTTCACATTTGTTGCCATGCCAAATCGGTAAATAATACCGAATATCCACACCGATGCTCCAAACCGAACCATGCCGATTTAGTGGCATTGCATACACCGATCAGCATTCTTCATGCCTAAGGCATGCCGAACCCCGTTGCCTGTCCCCCAAGGGCTCTGAATAGCAAATTTCTACTTTGTAATATATAAAATTATAAAAACGCAAAACCATAATTCCTTTTATCCAAAGTCTTCGTCGTTGTACACTTGTACGTGCTATGCTCTTTCCTTGAAATTTCTGGATACTAAATCAAAGCACGTTTGCAACATTATTCTGTCAGTGGCAATTATTTCTTTAGTAACTATAGTCATATTCATTAGGGTCATGATAATGAGGCATCTCATAGGCGTGTTTGTATTTTTTTTGGGGTGCTTGTGGCGGTGAGTGAAGGGGGAATGTTTTTTCTCGATTTTCGTGTCGAATATTTGTACAAAGTCTTGAAAGGTTTATGTTTTGTGTTATAACAAATTTTTGTACAAATGTTTTATGTTTTGTGCCAAATGTTAAATCAGTTATAAAATGTTTTTTTACCAGTTTTTTTTGTTTTTTGTTTTTTTGTTTTTTTTTTTAACTTTTTTTACAAGTTTTTAGTTTTATAATTTTTTAAAAAAACGTAGTTTAAAAAATTTCAGATTGTAATGTTGAGATTTTATCTCACTTACCGCCCATTCTTTCGTTATCATCATCGCCTCAAAAATTTTAAGGCTCAATTGGAGGTTGTGAGATAAAAATCTCACTTTACCGCCCATTCGCTTTATCATCATCGCCTCACAAGTCTCACAAGTTCAAATCGCACAAGTCACAAGTTCACAGGATTCTCAAACTACACAAGCCTCACAAGTTTAAATCGCACAAGTCTCACAAGTTCAAACCCACAAGTCACAAGATTCTCAAACGCACAAGTCACAAGTTCTCAAGATTCTCAACGCACAAGCCTCACAAGTTCAAAATTCACGCTATTTTCAATGTGGTGGTAAGTAGGATTCCCAAACGCGCAAAAGTTCACAAAGAAAGTAAACAAGATTCTCAAACCCAGCAGCTTAGGCTTATAATGCCACAAGAAAGCAACAACACCAACCAAAGAACAAGCAACAACACAAACTGTAAGAAAGCAACAACACCAACTAGCAAATTCCACCAACCAAGAACAAGCAACAACACCAACTAGCAAGAAAGCAATGTGTCTCAGCCCACCACAAAGAAAGCAGACACAAGTGTCACAGCCCACCACAACAAAGCAACGAAACAAGCAATAGCACCACAAGCAACAAAGACCACAAGCAACAACACAACAAACAACAACACCATGTCTAGTTCACCATTTGACACACAAGAGGTAAAAACTTAATAGGCTCGGGATTATTAGTTCTATTATGTTATCGAATTGAATGTTGCAAAGTGAGATAGAAACTCACTTTACCGTCCATTCAAATTTGTCATGCCAAAACTCCTAAGTTTTTATAAAAATCATCATTGCCTTTTTTAAAAATCATTATTTCATTGAAGTTGCAAAGTGAGATAAAACTGCTTATTTTATAAAAATCATCACTTTACCATCCAGTAATGAAACTGCATAAGTAAAGTACAAAGACCCCCTAATGTGGTGTTGCATTACCAAACAGAGGGGTAGTCTAACGAGGCAAATCATGAGGTGACTCATTAGAGTATCACCTGCAAAACATCACCACAAAAAATAAGTCATTACCACAGAAACATCACCACCACAGAAACATCTTTTAGATCTAACAAGTTTTTAGATATAAAACCAACCTCAAAAGTTTTCATCTTGTTTTTAAGATCTAAACAATTTTCAAGATCTAAAAACTTGTTAGATCTAAAAAATAAGCAACGAAACCAAACAACTCATTTCACAGAAACATGACCACCACAAAACAGATACCACCACAAAACTTTTTTAGATCTAACAAGTTTTTAGATATAAAAAAAATAAGTCATTACCATAGAAACAGATACCACCAACCTCAAAACTTTTCATCTTTTTTTCAAGATCCAAAAACTTTTCAAGATATAAAAACTTGTTAGATCTAAAAAATAAGCAACGAAACCAAACAACTCATTTCACAGAAACATCACCACCACAGAAACAGATACCACCACAGAACTTTTTTAGATCTAACAAGTTTTTAGATATAAAAAAATAAGTCATTACCACGTAAATGATACCACCAACCTCAAAACTTTTCATCTTTTTTCAAGATCTAAAAATAAAGAACTAAACCAAACAACTCATTTCACGTAAAACATCACCACCACGTAAATGAGATACCACCACGTAACTTTTTAGATCTACAAGTTTTTAGATATAAAAAAATAATTACCACGTAAACAAATACCACCAACCTCAAAACTTTTCATCTTTTTTCAAGATCCAAAAATTTCAAGATATAAAACTTGTTGATCTAAAAATAAATCCGAAACCAAACAACTCATTTCACAGAAACATCACCACCACAGAAACAGATACCACCACAGAAACCACCACAAACATCACCAACTAATAACAGAAACCAAGTTTTTAGATCTAAAAAGTTTTTAGATCTAGATCTAAAATACTAACAATCAACTCAGAGAGAGAGAAAGAGAGAGAGAGAGAGAGCTTGTTTAGAGAGAGACAGTGAAATAGAGATGTGAGATAAGAGTGAGAACAAAACCATTATTAACACCGGTTTTAACACATAGGAAACACAACCATAAGCAACGCGTTTTTATCTTTTATTTTATTTTATTATTATTATTATTATTTTGTGCAAAAGTTGTTAAAAAATGTTGTATAGAATTACAAAAGTTGTATAAAAGTTGTTAAAAATTATATAAAAGTTATATAAAAATTAAAAATGTTTTTATAAAAGTTGTATACAAGTTAAAAGTTAAAAAAGTTGTTAAAAGTTGTTATAAAAGTTAAAAAAGTTGTATTTTTTATAAAAGGTACAAAGTTTTTTTAAAAATTTGTAAAATAAAGTTGAAATGTAAAAAAGTTATAAATTTTTTATTTTTTAGGTGTTCCCTGATGAAGATGTTTTAACTAATTGGGTGCAATCTATTGCTTAATCGAACGGTTTTCTTATTGTTAAAAGAAGAACTAAAAACGAGGGCTATAAGTACTCAATCAATTTAAGTGTCAAGATGCAGCGCCTCAGACGCGAAGGTTTAGAAGATAAACTTCAACGGCAGTACCGCTAAAATTAATTGTCCATTAAGACATCGGCGATATATAGGTCAAACTAATGGTTGGATCTTGAGGGTCAAGTGTCCGAGGCATAATCATCATTTTGTAGACTCGTTCCATGGTTTTCCACAGGCAATGCGATTAAAATAAAATGAGTTAGTTTTGGTGGAGCAATTGACAAAACATAAAGTAGCACCACTTTATACTTTCGCCACTAAAAGAGAGCGATTCGATAACGGCTAACATTAAAACGATATATAATGCACAAAAACAAGATACGCCACGCCATTCGGTGATATGACTCATAAAGTCCTTTTAGCACATTTGAGCGCCAAGGTTATACATATTACCCCAAGGTAAATGACCGCACTAATGAGCTTGAGAAAATATTTTTGTTCACCACCATATGCCCTATGGACAACATTCCCGTAAATCATTTGATGGACTCCACATACAACACCACGTTGTTTAAACTACCATTCTTTACAATTGTTGGAGTTACTTCAACAAACGTAACATTCTCAATGGCGCTAGCTTTTGAACCGTGAAAAAGAGCCAAATTTCAAATGGGTGTTGGAATGTGTAAGAGGGTGATAGAAGAACAATATTTTCACCGGGTTATGCCAATGAGATTTAGCGTTGTTTGGGAATGCCGGCGTAATTCCCAAACACTAACAAATTACTCGTCGATGGCATACTAATCAAAATGTGCTCAAGCATTGCGCATAACAAATTCGATAGGAAGAGGAGTATGCTCCGCTAGATGGATGGACATGGATTTGATGGTTAAAGTCTCACCCAAGATGTGTTCATGCACTATTATCAGACCTCACAGATTTATTGGTCCAAAACATGGTACTTACCTATTAATACATTTTTTATTATTATTTAATAAATAACTCAATTGTTTTCTCACTTTATTAATTCATTGTTTTCTCGTGACGTTACGGTATTTTAATAACGGGCCGCAACATTACACCGCATGTTCGTGTCGACATTACCGATCAATATCGCAGCGCCGCATAACAACATGGAGTTGAGGGTCAACACGCTGCTGTTGCGCTTATACTTGGCCTCTACAAGCCCAACTTAGATTGTGTTGAGTTCGGCGACAAGATTCTAGTCAGAAGAAAACCGCGATAAAAGACTCTTTAATACAAGCATAATCAAGAAACCGCATGCGCAGGGCACACTATTTGATAAAAGACTCTTTACTACTCATTGTCGCAAAGCAAACGGAAATGGACCCACATGAATGTGGTCATCGGCTTGCGTTAGTTTTGGTTACCATGTCGTCATAACCGCTTTACTATCGCCTTCATGGTATGTATATTAAATTTATGCCTATCAAGTTATTCTCCTCACCGATAATTTATACTAGTCACTTTTTTTCGAATGCAGATGGCCTATTCCGCTAATGTTGTCGATAATTTTGGAGAACACTAAGTGCTCCCGCCTAGAGCCCACCTACCATATCAAGAGCCTCAAGAGCTCGAAGATGATCTTTCTTGTCGTCAATGAGAAAAATTCTAAAATGTTTTTACCAAAGCATCGTCGTTTGTCAAGAAAAATATGTTAAACATGATGAGAGGTATATACGCCCTAACCTGGTCAACCCGCGGAATCATTGTTAAAGAAAGTACTCGCGATCTAACCAAGCGTAAAGGACAAAAGTCCAAGGCTAAAAATCCAGATTTGAACAAAGAACCAACCACGGGCACCGCAGGTTATTCAAAACATAAAAAGTCCCATTTGAATGAAGAAACCGCGAGACATAGTTCATACGGGAGAGCCTTCTAACGTGCACTTGAACGAAGAACCTAACGAGGGCGATTTAAGACACGAATTGTACATTCCGCATGACGATAAATATTTTATGGTTCAATTCCTCTTTTCGGCCTGGATCCTGGATTGTTAACGTGGAAGGTGATGGAAATTGTGGCTATCAAGCCATTGGGTAGTCTTGGTCATCCGAACGGATATGGCGCAACCTTCAACTTCTTGTTAGGGATGAGGTAAACAATCACTAGGATCTTTACATGGAAATGGGGTTGGTTTCCGCATTTCACACTCACTCGGATTGGTTTGGATCGATTTGCCCCAAGATTACCGGATGATTATGCCGTAAACGGGAGTGGCTATTGCTACAATTCTTAACCGCCCAATTGTATGCGTATATCCAATTCATCTACTACGCGCCTTCCGCTTAGGTCCGTCCAGACGCACAAGTATTGTCCCTCGTGATTCTTCAGTTGGGAAGTCGTCACTACGTTCATGCGTGTTCTAGATGGAAACTCACCACTCCCGATTTCACCTACAATGGAGGGCTGCTCGCATGACGCGTCAGCGGGATGCAACTGTTCAACAATGACAAAGCATTGCCGAGATATAGTAGTTGTTGCAAACGACATCGATTTATATTGTAAACGACAAAACATGTATAGACGATTACGGATTATCGATTTATAGTAAACGACATTGATTTATAGTAAACGATTCCTCATTTACGATTTGCCCGCCTCGTTCTTCCTCATCTTTTGTTACAGAATCGATGACATTCAATGGAGGGACATTCGGTGTGTCGAACACAACCTGCTCGTTTAGTTATGTGTCTTTCTCCATCTTATGTGCCTCCTCTCGGCCTATATCTCCACTGCATATGAGGAGAATTTATACACCGTCTCCTGCTTTTCCTCGATACCGTCTCGGCTAAGTAAGAGCGAGATTGCCTGATTAAGGAGACGATTTCCGAGTTTAGAGTTTCGTGGGACGTATGGCAAAGATCATTGAGACTACGCCGCGATTGATCTTAGTTTCTAGTTATATTATGATTTTGTGAACCATGTATCAACTATTAATCTATAACAAGCTTGGTTATTTATGTATTCGAAGCTTGTAATTTTGTGAACCATGATATTGATGATTTATGTTGTAAATAATTATACAAATTCTTTTGGCCAGATGCAACAAAAAATCCTTTCTTGTGTCGTTGTGAACGGGACTTATAATTTAAAGAACATCCCAAAACCCTAAAGTTATGGGCAGTATGCATGTCCTTTATCAAATAATTATACGCTTGCTTATTTACGTAAATATATTAATAACTTGTTTGTTAAAAATACTGAAGACTATGGGTGTCGATACTTTATGTGGAAGGATGTATTTCAACAAAAGTACTTTGGTCAAGGCTCTTCTTCAATGCAAGGCTCAAACTACTAAAACTTAAAGATAACACATCAACATGCTTGAAACAAGAAACCATATGTTATTGTCTCAAAACAATATGTTGAAGGCAAGAATAAAGACGTTGGAGGCATCACTAGAATTGGCAAGAAATCCCGTTGATCACGCATGTCAGTCGAGTGGAATACTCTATGGCCTTATAGATGACATTGATAATCTTAATGTGGAGTAGATTTCGTTGTAGTAGTAGTAGCATTTGTTGTTGTACTTGTTTAATGTTTTAATGTTTAATGTTTTATTGTTATTGTTTAATTAAATGGAAACAAATACAAAATAAAAAAAACATAACGTATAAACACTACACAAATAAATATACTCTACATATAAAAACACTACACAAATAAATACACTATACATATAAAAACACTACACAAATTAAATATACTACACAAATTAAACACTACACAAAAAAAAAAAAAAGGTCTGAATAATTCATTTGATTAATTTCTCAACTTTGATCTTTAATATTTTTGTATGTGTTATATAATACTTATTGAAAATTATACCAATAAAAAAATATTTAAAAACTAATCCATTCATATATTTTGCATAAGTTATTATATAACACAAACAAAAATATTTAAGATCAAAGTTAAAAAAGACGAAAAGTCAAGAGACAATTATTTTACCATAGCATGTTACTTGATTTAGGGACCTGCCTAATGGGGACCATTTTAAAGAAAAAAGTAGCCCCATTAGACTACCCCTATTCATTACTATAGTCGTTTTTAATTTGTTAGATATTCATTTGTTATGCCTCCACTAAAACACAAAAGCTTTTCTAACTTTGTAATTATCTTTGGTGACCGTTTTCTTATAGAGAACAAAAAAGTAAAATGTGTTGTAAATGTAAAGAACAAGAACACAAGAAAAAAAGAGGAATAATTTTTTTATTATTGAGATGTTTTTATAATGTTATAATAGGAGGTATTTATAAGGCATAGGAAAACACTAACTTGTTAATTAAGATTAGGATAAATAGACATAAGCCCATAATATTTTACAATACTCCTCATTGGATATTCATCGTTCATTATACTTCATAGACTGCCTTATCAAAAACCTTATCAAGAAAAACCCTATAGGAAAAAAACTTGATGAAGGAAAAGAGTGCAGTGCGTATAATGCTCATCCTCCTCAATTTAAGGTATATATTTCAAGCATCACATGCTAATCTTCTAAACGAGATGCTCGTATAATTTTGTTGGCAACAACTTTACAATGAAGTCAATCAAATTGATGATGTTAAATAATAAGTCCTACAAAATGACAAAATATATGTGTAGCTTCCAACCCAATATCAAATCTTTGGAAAGTATACAATGCATGTACAAATATTAAAAGAGAAAAATACACTCTCGTGACGCATATTAATTACAAAATTGGCATCCAAATCCCCATTGTACTTATGTATGGTACTTGAGGACTAATTATTTCTTTGAGACATGTGCAAAAGCAATTTATATAATATGCATCCAAAATCATTTTGATTCATATACGGATTCATTCAATTTTATGAAATAAAGTTACTGAGAACTTTATTAATCGTATCTAGAAGTTGAAGTTGTAAGCCATGTTTGAGACATTACATATCCTTCATAGAATACGAGAGCTCTAATAAACCCAATTTTAAAGAAAAATAGATACTTATCTCATAAAATATCAATAAGATATACATCCACCTCGAGATAATTTGTCTCTCAATAATTCTGAATGGTTCATACAATGGATTTGTATGCTTACATATATCCACTTGTTTTCTTTTATGTGGAAAACTAGAAGGGGGTTGAATAGTTTTGCCGATTTTAACTTAGTTTCAACAACTTTAGATTCGATGTTATGTGAAATCGTATGGATGGAGAGAAAGTATAGATCTATAAGTAATGCAAGTAAAGAAAACAAGTAAAGTAAATGATAGAAATAACACAACCGATTTATAGTGGTTCGGCTACAAGGACACCTTCCTTGCCATACTCCACTCCCCGAGTCACTTACTCGAGAGTTCAAGCACTATGTCAACAAACTCCTTCAACTTGGTGGAGAAGCCTTCACAACGCCGCTACATTTTTCCTT
Source organism: Chrysanthemum makinoi (assembly GCA_910596185.1). Taxonomy (NCBI): domain Eukaryota; kingdom Viridiplantae; phylum Streptophyta; class Magnoliopsida; order Asterales; family Asteraceae; genus Chrysanthemum; species Chrysanthemum makinoi. Next base: position 279,705,823 of record OU343221.1, read on the forward strand.
TACAAAGCTAAATACCGAAGTCCTTAACATGGAGGACCAAACCAACACTACTATAACACAACAAATATGTGAAATATGAAATACAAGATCTTTTCTACAGAAATCTTGTGGAGGAACAAATCAATCAAGGACCCCTTGCTTGATGACTTCAGAAGCTCGTGATCTCGCCTTAGAGAATGACCTATATGAGAATCACAACAAAAGAAAGAAGAACTACTATCTAGATCAAGAGATCTGAGGTTAAAAGAATGTAAGAATATATGAGAGAGTTTGTAAGAAGAGGGGTGGTTTTCAATGAATATATGGCTCTCTATTTATAGGCAATTTTACAATGCCATCATGACGGATCCTACGGATCCCTTGCCTAAGGGATCCGTCTAGTGTAAATCGAGGGATCCGTGAGACGCTCCTCTTTATCCATGGGTTATGGGTTATGGGTCATGGATCATGGGTCATGGGTCCTAGACTTTGGACCATGGGTATCCAACTAGATACAATGTATCTAGGAGATGCAATGCATCTATGTTGGGATATGAAAGTGCTGAAGATTGACAAAGTACTGAAGATTGATAAAGTACTGTAAAACTACAAAGTACTGGAAAAAGTCAAAGAGTCAAAGTATTGCTAAAGATAAAGTCAAAGTACTGCACATGAAAGTCAAAGTACTGCAAGAACAAAGAACTGTCATATTCGTTTATAGAAAGTATTGTAACTCTAGAATATTCTGTAATAGATTACTTGTCATACAAGGATACAAATTGTAAACCGACTAGGGTTATCCTTGAGCCTATAAAAGGACCCCTAGATTGGCATTAGATGTACGAGTTCATAAGTCATTATTTAGAGTTTTAGTGAAGTACGATATTCTTAGAGTTGTTAAAGTATCTCAGATAATAAGCAGATTTAGAGTTAATAATAAAAGTTATTCTTCTTAGCTTTGTTAAGTAAATTCCGCATATTTAATAGAGTTTGTTCGTGTTTCTTTGTTAATAACTTAGGATTTATCCGAGGTTGTTAAACCTTAAACAAGCTATTTAAGTTAGTTTGGTTAGAGTACATCGATCCAACAAGTGGTATCAGAGCTTGTGTGGAAACTCCGCTAGAAGAAACCCTACTACAACAAAATCTAAAGATGTCGACCGATTCGTCTCCACAACCTTCCATCACCTCAATGAGGATTCCAATCATCAAGAAAGGCGAATATGATCTATGGTATATGAAGATGAGGCAAAGACATTGCCATTACGCACCAAGCTCTATGGAATGTAATTGTCAATGGTAATGAAGAAGTTCCGTAACCTATTGATGTTCCCGGACAACCCAAAGCACCTAAGGCGCCTTACCAGAAGAACCTTAAGGAATCAAGAGAAGGCACTCAACATTCTCTTGTCGCCATTCCGAGATGGTCATCTCTCAAATTTCATGATGCTAAAGATGCTAGCAGCTCTGGTGCTCTCAAGACTAGATTTGGAGGGAATGAAGCTTCTAAGAAGATGCACGTAAATCACTGAAGCAACAATTTGAAACTTTTACAGTTGGTGAAAGAGAGAGTCTTGATTCTGCATATGATAGGTTTCAAAATCTCCTCAACCTGTTGGAGTTATACAAGGCGTATATCACTGAGGATGCTAATTTGAAGTTTCTAAGGAGTCTTCCATCTACATGGCATGTTATTGCTACAATGATCGAGGACAACAGTGCTTGATGTCATGGACTTTAATGATCTCTATCATCAACTAAAGGTGTATGAGCATGAGATGAATGGTCAAACCAGCTCTAAATCACACAAGATTGCTTCATCATCTCAAAAGAAGGGCGCGATTTCAACCAAAAGTACCGCTTCTCCTCAAAGTATCTTCTCAAAGTACCGCATCATTGTTACACCCCCACCTATGCCGAAAGCAAGCCCCATCAACTACTACTTTGCACTCAGATGAAGTTGTGTGCTCCTTCTTTGCACAACAAGCTAGTTTACCTGTCACTTATGAAGAAGATCTAGCACAAATAAAGAAGATGCACTTGAAGAAATTGATATCGTGGCAAGTTGCTGATCATGCTAGGATTAAGAAGTATATGAAGAAGACAAGAAAAAGCATTGATTTCAAACCAAAACAGGGCATAACTTTTGACAAATCCAAAATTGAATGCTTCAATTGTCAAAAGACCGACACTTTGTAGGGAGTGCAGTTTGCTAAGTATCAAGCAAACAGACATCTCGAGAAACCAAAGTTAGAGCTCAAAGAAATTCCAATCATCAAACAAAGGCTTTGGTTGCTCAAGAGAAGTTATTAGAAGTTGACTGGAGTAAAGAGTTTGATGATGAACCGCTGACTTATTGTATGGTAGCAAAGTGGAAGAAGAGTGAAAGGGAAGAGTGGAAGAATTGACCGAGCACCGCTTGATGAGGAACCTGAACATGCCGATTTGGAATCCGAGATTGTCTAGGAGAATTTGATTGGAGCTTGGAAAGTGAAGATGATCCTGTTCAACTGGCAATGGTGGCTACTTCATCAAGTTCACCCCTATCTCTGAGGTATGCTCAAATTGTCATTATTTTTATCACAAATCACTTTGCTATGTGATTGAAAGAGATAATTGTGTTTGGGCTAGGTTTGAGGTAGTTACCAAATAACCTTAGAATCTATGGAAGCTAAAATCTTAACACATGAAAATAATGAAGTAACTCATGAAAAATATGCACAACAAGATTATCGCTAAAACTAAGTGAATGGAAATTAAACTATAAAATTTCTGAAATAGAGAAATTGACTAAGGAAAGAGATGATTTGTTAGCTAAGTTTTCTGCTTGGGGTGAGTCTGGTCGGTCTCATTCACATGTTACTTATGTTCAAAACAGAGAAGGGCTAATATTAAACCGCTTAGGTTTTGGAATGGACTTTGATAACATAGAAGAGAATCAAGTCGATGATGACCTAGAGGATATAACCACTAGTGATGATGAACTCATTAATTATGTAGACACATCTAGTAATGAGGATTCAATTAATGAACCACCTCCTGAGTATAAGAAAGATAATGGTTATCATGCGCGCCTTATCCCAATCGAAGTCATCAACCCCTAGGCCCGATGTTTCTCGTTTTGGAGTAGATACCTAGAGTTTAGGAAAAAGCTACTTGGTCAATCTAGGTCTCGAAATCCCCAAAGAAACCGCTGTTGTTCAAAGTCAAGCAAGACTTCAACTCAAAGTACGCTCCCAAGCAAGCATCTTCAGAAAATCTTTTCAAAACAATACTGCTAAACCTTTTTGGGATAACTTTGGTCAAAACAAGTTTAATCATTCACCTAGAAGGCACAATAGTTTTGGTCATAGACATAGAAGAAATCACTTTGGATGTATGGGTCAAAAACTGTGTTTTGTATGTTTTAGTCCTACTCATTTAATCAAGGATTGTGAACATAAATCTAAATACCTTAGCAAATTTCCAAAGAACAGGTCCAAACCGTAAACCTAGAGAGCAAAAACCAGTTTGGAATAATTCAAATAGGGTTAATCACAGAAATTTCTCACCGGATCATAGATACCCACACCAGAGAAGACCTTTTTCAAAACCTTCAAGATCTCACAGAAGACTTTCCAAAGTACTATTAATTCTAGACCAAGACTTTCTTAAAGTACCGCTCACCAAAACAAGGTATCGATCACACTCTTTGGAATAGGAATCCTAGGAGATCTCACTATCAACCTAGAAGGTATTATAATTCACATAGAGGATCTAGATCACAGGAACCACGTGTTAAACCGAATCGAAAGAAGAGGAAAGTATCACTGAGGACAAACAAAGTACTTTCAACAAAAGTGAATCGATGTTTTTGTGATACAAGAAAAGAGAATAAAATTATAAAAGAGAGTTGTGTTGAAAACCGTAAAAGTTTTGAAAATCCACATGCTAAAAATCAAAAGATAATTCCGATCATGTTTTGAAAAAAAGTGGAAATTACATACTCAAAGAATTTGAGTTTGTAACTCCACAAGGGGGAACACAAGTCAAGAATGGCTTGGGTTCCTAAAGATCACTAACTCTTTTGTTTTTGTGTGGCAACCCGAAGAGGAGCTTAAAGATCATCCTGATTGTAGATAGTGGTTGCTCGAAGTATGACAGAGACAAAGAGATCCTGTCTGATTTTAGAAATATTAGTGGAGGAAGAGTTGCATTTGGGAATGATCCCAATGGAGGAAGGATTACCGAAAAGGAACTATCAAAGCAGTATGTATTGATTTTGAGAATGTTAGATATGTGAAGGAGCTTAAGTTCAACTTATTGTCAGTCTCTCAAATCTGTGATAAAAAGCATCATGTGTTATTCATCGACACGAATGTCTCATCCTTTCCCCGACTTTAAGCCCTGTTGATGATAATTTGGTAGTGCTTAGAGTACCAAGGACAAATGATGTGTATAGCTTAGACATGAAGAGTCTACATTCTTATGGGAGAGCCACATGTTTGGTGGCTAAAGCAACAACTAAAGAGGCACACCAATGGCATAGAAGATTGGGCCATGTTAATTTCAAGAATATCAACAACCTGGTCAAAGGCAATTTAGTTAGAGGTTTACCTTCAAAGACTTACAAGAATGATCAATCATGCTTGGCATGCAAGGGTAACAACACAAAGCTTCATGCAAGAAGCTTGAGGAGAGGACTACTAGAGAACCTTTGGAGCTGTTACACATGGATTTGTTTGGACCCGCTCTCGTGGCAAGTTTAAACAAGAAAAAGTACCGCTTGGTTGTTACGATGATTGCAAGAGATTCAGTTGGGTATTATTTTTGGGATTTAAGGATGATACTTTTGATGCTATTCAGACTCTCATAATAGCACTTGAGAACCAATTGAGACTCAAGGTTAGAGGTATTAGATGTGACAATGGGACTGAATTCAAGAACAAGTTTATGGATGAATTTTGTGCAAACAAAGGCATCAAGAGGGAGTTCAACATTGCAAGAACACCACAGCAGAATGGTGTTGCAGAGAGGAAGAATAGGACTTTGATTGAAGAAGCAAGAACAATGCTAGCAGATTCCAATCTACCTATTCAATTCTCAATGGGTCAGTACGCTTGCTATATACTTAATGAGTTTCACCACCAAACCACGATGAAGACACCTTATGAGTTGCCGATGGGCAACAAACCCAACATTCTATTTATGAAGCCTTTTGATGCCCTCTTACTATTTTAAACACAATTGATAATCTGGGAAAGTTTGATGGCAAGTCAGAAGAAGGTTATTTACTGGGTTATTGTACCAACCGTAGGGCTTTAGAGTGTACAAGTGAGTCACTAAGAAGGTTCAAGATTGTCTTCATGTTGAGTTTTTAGAAGATCAAGTTAATGAGAAAGGTAAAGGTCCCGATTGGATGTTTGATCTTGAAGTTTTAACTCCTTCCATGAACTATGTACTGTTAGAGAAGAAAATCAACCTGTGTACAATGGAGAAGATTTACAATATGTTGTTCATGGAGTGAATATTAGACCGATGCTGCCCCTCGATGAAGATCCCGATAGTCCAAAGCAAAGTATCGATGTTCCAAAGCAAAGTACTCGATGCTCCTAAGCAAAGTATTGCACTACAATCCTCATTGTCACGAGGATCAATCTATTCAAGAGGAACTTAATCTGATGCTTCTTCAAGATGTTTTAGCACATGCTTACACTGATGAACAAAGAAGAGCTTATGAAGAGGCAAAGAAGAAGAACAAGTCTGCAGAGTACTCTCGATTACAAGATTTCGACCAAAGTATCGCACCACTTGACAAGACTTTAGATTATTTGGATGATCCTACCATGCCTGGATTAGAAGAAACTGATGATGAGTTTGAAGATGAAGGTATTTTCTCAGATTCCAATGAAGATGCCGATGTTACTAATTTGGAGGATACTTATGGAGTTCCACAATCCAAGCTTAAGAATTCATAAGAATCATCCTTCAGATCAAATCATTGGTCCTTCTACTCGGAGTAATGACAAGACACGAGCTAAGACTTTTTATCCCTCACAATGCTTTACTTAGCTTTGTGTATAAACAAAATAGACTGAATCATAAGGACCATCAAACATGTCTCTGCTTACTTGTTTTATCTCTCAAGAAGAACCCAAGAATATTGCTCAAGCTTTGACTAAAGAAAGCTGGGTTAAAGCTATGCAAGAAGAACTTCTTCAATTTAAACTTCAAGAAGTTTGGGTTTTATGTGATCTATGGGAAGAGAGTTATTGGAACCGATGGGTTTTCGTGAGTTAAAAGAGATGAAAGAGGTAATGTTATCAAGAATAAATAAAGGTTAGTAGCACAAGGCTACAGCATACAAGGAGTAGATTATGATGAAGTGTTTGCCCTCAGAGCAAGAATTGAAGCTATTAGAATATTTCTTGCTTTTGCTTCTTATATGGGATTTCAAGTTTACGATGGATGTAAAAGTGCCTTCTATATGGTAAGATACAGAGGAAGTTTATGTCAAACAACCTCCTGGTTTTGAAGATCCTAAACATCCAAACAAAGTCTACAAGGTAGTTAAGGCTCTTTATGGCCTTCATCAGGCACCTAAAGCTTGGTATGAGAGACTCTCTACATTCTTATTGCTACACGGTTACAGAAGGGGAGCTATTGACAAGACTTTGTTTATCAAGAAAGATAAGAAGGATATCATGTTAGTTCAAGTCTATGTTGATGATATCATCTTTGGGGCTACCAAACAGTCCATGGTTAAGGAGTTTGAGCAGCTCATGAAGAAGGAATTTTAAATGAGTTCAACGGGAGAGTTAACATTCTTTTTGGGACTTCAAGTTAAACAGTCAAAGGAAGGAATTTTCATAAGTCAAGACAAGTATGTTACAGACATACGTAAGAAGTTCAATTTTGATGATATGAAGACTGTTACTACACCTATTAAATCTATCAATTCATTGGGCACAGATGAAGATGGACAAAATTGTTGAAGTCAAGTTATATAGATCAATGATTGGCTCTCTTATGTATCTTACTGCATCAAGGCCTGATATCATGTTTGCGCTTGTTTATGTGCAAGATGTCAAGTCTCACCAAAGATCTCTCACATGAATGCAAAGGAAGAGAATTTTCTGTTATTTGAAACAACAACCTAAGTTGGGGTTGTGGTATCCTAAAGAGTCACCTTTTCATTTAGAAGCTTTTTATATAGTGATTATGCAGTGATAACTATGATAGAAGATCAACAACTGGTGGATGCCAATATCTTGGAAGAAGATTAGTCTCCTGGTAATGTAAGAAACAAACAATTGCAGCCACATCCTCTATTGAAGCTGAATATGTAGCTGCAAGTCGCTAGGACAAGTTTTGTGGATGCAGAATCAAATCTTGGACTATGGGTTCAACTTCAAGAATACTCCTATCAATATTGATAATGAGAGTACCATTTGTATTGTGAAGAATCCAGTTTATCATTCCAAGACCAAGCACATATAGATGAGGCATCATTTTATCGAGATTGCTATGAGCATTGTGCTCATTAATGTGGTTAAGGTCCACACAGATGATAATGTAGCTGACTTACTCACCAAAGGCTTTGATGTTTCAAGATTTAATCACTTGGTGGTGAGCATTGGCATGATTAACTACTGAGCTACATTTAAGGGGAAGACTATTTAGTATTAGTATAGTCCTGTGCATTGCTTGAGGGGAGGATATTTATGTGTACTTAGCTTATACAGAGAAATTTGGAAAAGTACTGTTATTTATGAAAGTCCTACTTGGGAAAGTACTGCATACGTGGAAAGTATTGTTTGTCTTATTAAAGTACTGTTCCAACGGTAATATTGAGGGGTAATTAATTCTAATGGTAACTTTGGTATTTACGGTCGTGATTTTTTAAATCTCACCTATAAATAACTAGTCTCCGATTTTCCCTCTAATCTTGATACATTAGAATCTTTTCCATAATTCTCTCATCACCTCTATATTATTCGATTATATCTCTTCTGTGCTCACATCTTCAACAATGGCGAATCATCCAACAGTTTCAAAGCACAATATGGTGGCTAATTTAGATAAGACTGAAGCTTAATGCACTTTTTCATGATATCATTGATTATCTTCGATCGCTAATCGCTATGCTCTTTAGTGGAGCCGGATATAATTGAACCTTGGATTCAAGAATTTTGGGCTACTGCTGGGGAAAATATGGAGAATGATAAATTTTATATTAGAGCTACAGTTTCTGGAAGAACTGTGAAGATTATCAAGCCTCCATTAGAGAAGACTTGTTGTTTAATGATGAAGATGGGGCTATTCTCTTTGATAAGCGCTGATATGGGATACTTTTGGACATATTGGTTATGAAGGGTATTTAAATGAACAAACATTTAGGAAACAACTCTTTTGCCCTCAATGGAAGTTTTTAGTACATGTGTTGCTTCACTGTATTAGTGCCAAAAGTACTTCATGGGAGCAATTTGGATCAAATATAGCATCTGCTATTGTGGGTTTGGCTACAGATCGTGTTTTTAATTTCTCAAGGCTCATTCTTGATGGAATGCTTTCTCACATCACTCATGGTTCAAAGTGGCTAATGTATCCAAGATTTGTTCAAGTATTCCTCAATAAACAACTTTCTGAAGTTCCTAAGCCAACAAATCTTTTACCTGTTGGGGTTCAACAACCCAAAATTTTTACCTTTATGGCTAGGAAGAGTGATCAATTCACCGGAAGGGATACTCCCTTAACTACTTCTATGATGGAAGTTGTTCAGCCGCTCGAGTGATGAAGAAGATGAAGTTAACAAGGTATCGCGATCTCGCAAGTACCGCAGACTGCAAGTACCAGACTGCAAGTACCGCTTCTCAACAAGTCGCATCTCAAGGTACTGATCTCCACAAGGTACCGCTCTCCAAGTAATCAAGTTCAAGAAGATGTTGCACTCACCTTCTCCATCTCCACAAAGACTGCTCCTCGCTTCTCAATCGAGGAACATTCACCTATTCAAGGAGAAGATTCACATACCATACCTCCCAAGAATTAACATTGGATAATTATGTTTTGACAAGGGAGTTGGTTAAGTTGAAAAAGACTACCGAGGCTCAAGCCAAGCAGATAAAGAAATTGAAACCAAGTTTAGAAGGCTAAAACTTTTGTGTGGCCATTGGTTCAAGAATTTCAGATCTGGTCAAATCAAAGAAGAAGGAGCACATGCGCCTAGGAAAAGCAACGCCAAAAGGTTCACCAACAATCTTCTGTCCAATTGGGGAGGAATTTAGATGAAGAGAATTTGAAAGAAGATGTTGAGAACGAGAATGAACCCAAGGTATCAAGAACATGAAAAGATCAAGAACAGGTCATTCAAGATATCGAGGAACAAGTTCAAGTTCAAGCTCAAAGTATCGAAAATCAAGGTATCAAGATCAAAGTATCGCTTTTCAACAACAAGGATCCTACAAGCAAGCATTATTAACTCCAAGGTTGTTGGACTTTGAAGAGGAAGTTGGTCCTTCAACAACTGTACATGAAGAGTTTGTTGGTCCCTCAACTATTATACAAGAAGAGGAAGCTACACTCAAACCTATTCATTCCGCAAGTGATGATGAGTTCATTGCTGTAATTTTGCAAGATTTATCACAACCAAGGGGTGGTGTTACTATCTCTGAAGTTGTAGAAGAACAACCAAGAGCTTCTCAACCTACAATTGATCCTAAAGATAAAGGAAAGGGTGTTCTGGTAGAAACTAAGAAGAAAAAGCTAACTTTGGTAGAACTTAGAGCAATTGAAATTGCTAGGAATGAAGCTGCAGCTAGAAAAGTACAAGAAGAACTTAATGTTGAAGTAGTGGCTGAAGTTACTATTGAAGAGGCAATTAATGAAGAAGCAATTTAGAAAATACAAGAGGAATTGATGTCAAGCCTGCCGAACCATTACAAATACCTACTCGCTAGATTTATGCCAAGAAGACCTAATAAAGCTAAAGACGTAAATGCTATGATGGCTTATCTTAAGAGTCAAGGGTATAAAGGATTGCAGAGGTTTAATTATTTTGAGATGAAAAGATTGTATGATGTTGCTAGGGAAGCTTATAAGAAACATGTTGAAAGCATCAAAGATCATAGAGATGAAACTACTTGGACCAAGCAGTAAAGGAAGAAGAGTTTAAAAGAAAAAGGAAAACTGAGTTAAAGATGTTCAGCTCTCAAAGAAAGAAAAAGTTTAGTTAAGATCTCGAGACTAGGGATGAACTAAGAAATTATCTCTAATAGTAGATTTTGAATATTCCAAAGAAGATGTCGACATGAAGATGAACAGATTTCAGATTAGTGCTTTTTGTGAAATCCAAAGAAGGAGATTATCTGATATTTCATAAAGAAGATGAGAGTTTCAGAGTATTCAACAGATTATGGGATTTATTGCATATTATAGATAGAGTGGATCTATTCTATTTATATCATGTGGTGAAAGCTTATTTTGAACATAATCCATTAGAAGGGATTGGTTTAGTTTTACTAGAGATCTAACAACCGGCATGGGAAATCAAGAGCAAAGCATCGATGATATTTGGAAGAATCAAGAGAATTGGGAAATTGTCTCATTTGGAGATTCTTTGAAGAGTCCGTGTTCATGTTTTAGAGCCGAAAATGGAACAATGATACACATGTTTGTAGATAGAAGATATCCTCTTACCGTTGAGCTTATGAGAAGGATGCTAGAACATGGAATGGAAGTAGAAGAGGATAATGAAATTGCTTGCATGGTTATCAATCTATTTATCAACCGACTACTATTGCTGATGAGGATGACTGACTGGTATGAATCTTATTTGAATAAATTATTTTTGATAAATTAGTACTTTATTCAAAGTATCGATCAAACAAGACTTTCATCAATGTATCGCTTGCCTTTTAACCGCTATGCTTTTTGAAAGAAACCTTTTTGTTAAGTAACAAATACTTTCAAACAAAGGTTGCATAAAATAAATGGTTTTTGAGATGGCAACATCAATAGGTCATCAATCCACCATGGTTACAAAAGGATTGGCTAATCCATGAGCAAACGGCTCTGGTAAAGATATTTCAAATCTGTTTTTAGTTGACAACTTGCTAATAAGTTGTATGGTAATCAACTCACCATATCACTTAATGTGAAGAGTTGGCTAGCCCACAAGAAAATGGCTTGTGGTAAAGGCTGTGGAAAACCATTATTGGTAATTAGTTCACCATTAGATAAAAGAACTAACTAGTCCAGAAGGGTACAACTTTTGGTAAAGACAACTCAAATCTGTTGATAGTTGGTGATTTGCTAAAAATCATATGGTTATCAATGTACCATGGTCTTACACACCAAAACATTCGGCTACTCCCGAGTTAATGTTTTTGGTAAAGAGATCTAAATCCATTAAATTTTCAATGATTCACCTCTCATAGGAGTTAACACACCTGGAAGTGATGAGAATAGTATGCAACTTAAACTGAATTAATGTATAAATTGTCATATGTTGTTGTGTTGTCGAAAAGATGGAGCTTGCAATGATGCCGTGAAAAGAATAATTCTAGAGATACTTTGACAAGCACATAACTACGTAAATACAATCCAAAGACTAAGAAACAACTCCCTTAAAGATGAAGCCGTTAAAGATAATTATTAAAGGAACTTGAAGTCAAGCTAGTAGAATTCAAGTTAAGGGAGGATTGTTGGGATATGAAAGTGTCAAGATTGACAAAGTAATCAAGATTGATAAATTACCGAAAACTACAAAGTATTGGAAAAGTCAAAGAGTCAAAGTATCGCTAAAGATAAAGTCAAAGTAACCGCACATGAAAGTCAAAGTAATGCAAGAACAAAGAACTGTTATATTCGTTTATAGAAAGTATTGTAACTCTAGAATATTTTGTATTAGATTACTTTTCGTATAAGGATACAAATTGTAAACCGATTAGGGTTATCCTTGAGCCTATAAAAGGACCCCTAGATTGGCATTAGATGTATGAAGTTCATAAGTCATTATTTAGAGTTTTAGTAAAGTACGATATTCTTAGAGTTGTTAAAGTATCTGATAATAAGCGCATTTAGAGTTAATAATAAAAGTTATTCTTCTTAGCTTTGTTAAGTAAATTCCGCATACTTAATAGAGTTTGTTCAGTATTTCTTTGTTAATAACTTAGGATTTATCCGAGGTTGTTAAACCTTAAACAAGCTATTTAAGTTAGTTTGGTTAGAGTACATCGATCCAACAATCTAGTCAATGGGTTATGGGTTAACTCCATGGGTTATGGATATGCTCCATGGGTATTGGTCATGGGTTATGGTTTTTACCCATCCTAATAAACTATTACAGTAAATGAATTATTACAACAATTTATATTAAATGACTATATATGTAGATGCTTTACAAAAATAACATGTATCCTTATAATTTTACTTATGCTAACATTATATTTGTAATCAACAAAATACAAAGAGATCGCTAAATATTAATAAACGTTTTTACGATTTATTTGTATTAACAATCTCCCCCTTTTTGTTGATGACAAAACATAATTTTATGATGAGTAAAACTTAAGATTAGATGTATGTTTTGAAATCATAAGTTTTACTTCTTCTCCCCCTTTTTGTCGAAACAAAAAGTTACCCCAACGAAGAAATAAAGTGTGGAAAAAAAATCCACGAATCACTAACTCCCCCTTGACGGTAGCTCCCCCTAGAAAAGGGCGTCGAGTGAGAAAATATAAAAACTACAAAGAAAAGGTTAGTAGTAACATGCAATATAATCTTGTGATTGACGAGAAGCAAGATGGAGAGCCAAGGTATGTAAACAAAGCCTTGTAATAAAATAACAAAGTGTAGTGGTATATATACCACATACAAACATGTAAAACTAAGAACAAGGTTTGTTCTTTATAATGACTCTAAAGAAAAACTAGAGAAAATAGTAATATCATTCCTTCCATGCTTGCATAAGGTTATTTATGGAGGTTTTGGTGAGTGATATGTTGATGCGATCAAGGATGTGGTTAAGTATGAATCGCATTTCTTCCCTAATTTCCATTGCAAGTTCCCTAGTGGATTGGCAATGTTCACAATGTAAGTGATGTGGGTAATGTGTGTGGAAGGTTTCCGGGTTAGTTTGATTTGTGGGATGCGGAAGATGTGGTGGAAAAGTTGGAAAATATGGATCAAAGTTCAGAATGTTTGGAAGTGGTGGTGGAAAAGAGCCTAGATGTTCTTGTAAGACAATGTGAGTTAAAGGTGGTGAAGTTACAAGGTCTTTGTAAATTGTGTTTGAAGATGTGGGAGGTGTCAAAAAGACTAGTTCTTTTGGGTTGATTTGTTGGGATGTTTTTGGAGTCTTAAGAAGTTCCAATAGAGTAACTTTAGGTGGAGACTTGATAGGTGATGATGGTGGTGTGCTTGTTGGAGATGAGGGAGGTGCTATTATGGAACCATTTGGTGGTGAATGAGTAGTTGGCGATGAACTATTTGACAATGTTTTGGCTAAATAACAAGGTCGGATGCTAATCCGTGCGGTTTTTCTAGATTTGGGTGGTGGCACTACGGAAGGTGGTAGGATAAAGTTTTAGATTTCTTGAAAAGGATTGTTTGCACTAGGTGATTCATCAATGTTGGAAGATCTTTTGGATGGCATGACGATGGTTGTTTGTAAGTGTGGAAAACTAGAAGGGGGGGTTGAATAGTTTTACCAATTAAAACTTGTTTTAAACAATTTAGATCGACTTATGTCAATCTATTTGGATGTGTGTTGGATGTTGATAAACAAACATATAGAAATATAACTATGTAGTGAAAAGATAAAGAGTAAGAAGCACAAAACCACAACGCGAGTATTTATAGTGGTTCGGCTACAAGGACACCTTCCTTGCCCTACTCCACTCCCGAGTCACCTACTCGAGAGTTCGTAATCACTACACAACACCACTCCTTATGGTGGAGAAACCTTCACAACGCTTGCCTACTCTTTTTCCCGGTACTAGACTAGCCACAGGGTTCTTTCACACCAAGGTGAACCACACCTACCACAACGTCGCCTACCCTTTATCCGGTACTAGGCTAAGTACCGAGTTCCATTACAATGGAGGAACTACTACCCAACACTACACAACACCTAATCCCAAAGGAGATCTACTCCTTATAATATCAACAAGGATAAAAATATCCTTTGACCCAATACTAATCTATCTTGTACATCGAATCACACCATATCGAATGTACATCATATGCACCTTTCACTAATGCCTTTGACTAGATCTTCAAGACACCCTTCACTAATGTCTTGTGACTTGACTTCTAGGCACCCTTCACTAATGCCTACAATACGGACGATCGACACCCTTCACTAATGTCTTCGTCTTGACACTTGAGACATCTTTCATTAATGTCTTCAACACTACACTTCTTAGTAGAAAGAAAAGAACCATCAACAAGAGGAATTCAGTAGTCTTGATGATGAGGAAGCATGGCAAATCATGGACTTAAGCTTGCTTGACTTCAAAGGTGGTGATCTCGCCTTTAAGAGGAACCTAGAGGATCACACACAAAAACAAAACTACATACATAGATCACTTGGATATGGGGTTAGAGAGTTTTTAACTCAAGGAGAAATTATGTGAGGAAGGGGTGAGAAACAATGAAGAAATGGCTCACTATTTATAGAGAGAAAAATGCTACTGTTCCCCGGATCCCACGGATCCCTCCCTTAAGGGATCCGTCTAGCGTAAAGCTAGGGATCCGTAGGACGCTCCTCTTTGCCCATGGGTATTTTGGTCATGGGTCATGGGTCATGGGTTATGGGTTGATCCATGGGTATTTCTTTAGATACAATGTATCTAATGAGTGCAATGTATCTAGTCAAGGGGGTATGGGTCAATACCATGGGTTATGGATATGCTTCATGGGTTGAAGTTATTAACCCATTATATAATACATACTAGTTATGTATATATTTGCCCAATATGTAAACACTAGTTGTTGTATATATGTATTACTAAATCATAAAATCACTTATATATGTTTTAGTGTTTTATGTGAAAACGTAAGTGTGTTAGAAAACTATTGGTTCAAACTATTTACGTATTTTATTTGTTTCGTTAAAATGATGTTACGTTTGTTATTGACAAAACATTAGAAGATCATAAAATATAAATAAACATTTTTACGGCTTATTTGTATTAACAATCTCCCCCTTTTTGTTGATGATAAAACATAAAATTATTTTAAGGAAAAAGCTAAAATTCAGAAGGTTTGAATTTGTAGTTTTTACTTTCTTCTCCCCCTTTTTGTCGAAACAAAAAGAGCTTCGAAAGGAAACTAACCCATTGTTTTAAGAAAAACATGTGAAAAATAGAAAAGTAAGAAAACGTAGAGAGCAAGTAACGGGAGAGGATCTCGTCTTAACTCCCCCTTGACGAGTCCATCCGTATGTGAGGGCGTCAAGAAAAAAAATAATACTAAGCTAGTTCATTTGCAACTAAGTTTGCAAAAGATTTCGTCTATGTGACGAATATGCTCCCCCTTGATGATTGCGACTTTGCAAAGGGACGTCATGAAATGTAATCCTAATATTACAAGTGATTTTGCAATGTATTGCTTTGACACAAAGCTCCCCCTAGCTTTAGGATGTCAAAGTCTTCATGTGTAAATTGAATAACTACAAAACAAAGGTTAGAAAACAAGTATAATGCATAATTTCCTGCAAATATGACTCAAGTTAGTAAAAAAAATAGTTTTCTGTCTCACGGATCCCACGGTTCCCTCCTTGTAGGGATCCGTCTAGGAAAATTTCAGGGATCTGTCTTGCTGATGACTAAATTCAGCAATGGTGATATAACAAATAATGTTAACATCAAAGTGAGATATGTATTATACAACATAATCATATACTCAGAAATATAGCAAGTAGCAAGTAATTTCATTTAATAAAACTAGAGGTATGATATACATGACTCTAAAAAATAAGAAGATGATCGATACATGACTTGGAATTACTAGACTTATCTAAGTAACGCTTGATACTAGAACACCACTAAAATCCTCTAGCTCAAGTTTGTTTAGGTTTAATCTAGTCGAAACGTTCAAGGAGGTGATAGAACATGAAACGTTGGTCTTCCCGTACTTCATGTATCAAACTTTCAACATGTTGACAATGATAATAATCTTTGTCATGGATAGGTAGTGGTGGTGGAAGAAAAGAAATTGCTTGATCCGAAGGATCAAGTAAAGCGGGTTGAGGAGCCTCAAAAGATGGAGGGATTGGTGGAGGTGCATTTGAAGATGGCTCGACCAAGAATGATGGTGGTGGTAGAGAAGTGTCAACTTCCATATGGTCGGGTGGTTGACTTTGATAGTTTCTCATAATCCAAATGGGATTATTTGATGGTGACGGTGAAAAGAAAATCGGAGCTAGTGTTGACTCAACACATTGATTTTGTGTAATTATTCCTCCTAATGAGGAGAATGTTGCCGGTGGAGAAGGATGAGACGGCCTAGGAGGAAAATCCTCTAAATTGTAGAGGTGTGGTGATGATAGTGGAGTTTTAAATGAGATAGCTCTAGGAACAATGGTGATGGTTTAGTGGAGATGGTATTGTTTGGCCTAGGAGGTATGGTGGTGTTTGGCATAGGTAGTTTTGTGGGTACTATCCTTTTAGGGATTGGTTTGATTGGTTGAGTTGGTGGAGGAGAAATCCTTGCATTTTTGGACTTGAACGGAGATGATTTGGTTGAAGAGATTTCGTGTACAACACGAGCAATTTTCTTGGGTGGTTCTTTGGTGGATAAGTTGCTATTTGGAGTTTTCCTCATGATGAGATGATTTCAAGAGGTTTGTAAAGGTTTCTAAGTGCTAAAAATGAGGATGAAGATGATAACTTTAGGAGTCCTAACAATGTGGTTTATAAAGCAAGGAATTTGGCAAGTGCATTCAAGACTTAAGCCACTAAAATTCATTGGGATGTGATGATTAACATGCACAAGAGTTAACATCAGAGTTGTGCTGATCTAGGAACTCATTTAAGATGAGATGGAGTGTTTAAGTTAGTAAGATGAGCTTGAAATGATTGTTTTAGCTAGTGTTGGCATGAGTCTGTCATACGGATCCCACGGTTCCCTCCAACGAGGGATCCGCCTAGGCTAATCCTAGGGATCCGTCTATCAGCATCTAAGAAAAGATAGCAATGATGTTTGTAAGGTCTAATGCCTATTCTTCTTGAGTGTTTCAGTTTATCTAAGTGTCTTAAATGAAGAGGTGTTTAAGTACATGAGGGTAATGAGTGATGTAGCTAATGATTGCCTTTTATGGAAGAAATTGGAACTTTCATGAGTACCAATGAATGAACAAAGATGACACTAAAGATTTTGAGAGTGTCAAATGGAGCTAAATGATCCTAGAGATCAGATAGTGACTTAGGATAATGTTTTGGAGAATATCCTAAAGGCCTTAAGATGGAAAGACTATAATTTGATCAATTTTGACCAATTTTGAGGTAAGGATGATTATGATCAATTTTGTCATAATTGAAAGATTTCCAAAGCTAAATATGAGGGATCATGTGAGAAATGATGACTGAGCTTGAGAGCGGAAGAGTAATGGGTTTAAGTGAAGCGATAGATCTACAAGCGTCTTGAGTGTGATCTAAGTGAGTTATGTGTGAGTACGAAAGATCTACTTAACTTGATAAGAGCGGAAGAGTAATGGGTTTAAGGCACTATGTCTAGCTTAGTGTGAAATGTTCTAAGGACATGTTTGAAATATAATGATTGCAATTGCATTTTCTGTTTTCCGGATCCCACGGTTCCCTAAAAGTAGGGATCCGTCTAGCACAACCATTTGGATCTGTCTATCTGCTAAGCAGAACCTTTGCTAAAGGTACGCAATGATTTTGACAATGCATTTTATTTCACGGTTAGTTTAATAGGTTCTATCACTAAGATATCAAATGTAAGATGTTTTATTTCATGAAAGAAATTGGATTACATTGATAAAGCATGAATACTAAGGATTGATCTTATTTGAAAGATTACTAAGTTCCTTGAGTGTTTTTGCTAGAATGATCATCAAATGGTTGATGAGTGTTTGCCATTTCAGGAATGAAGAAAGTCTTCATGAGAGATGTGTTTAGAGGTTCCATCATCTTGTTCACAAGTACATACAAGGGACTTTGAAATTAAGGGTGGAAGTACATGATGTTATGATAAAGGCGCGTCAAGAACATTCTATAAGGGATGAGTTTGTTCTTGGAGCCTTGAAGATTTACAATTCGCCTTGCGAAGAAGTAGGCGAGATTGTAAGGTTGTTGTGTTAGCAAACAATGCATTATGTGAGCACAACAAGCGGGAAGGATTTCTCGATTTCCCCTAAGACTCCAAACATTTTTCCGTAGGATGAGTGCGAGAGCCTTGTACTCTTCTCGGATATCCTTTGTATAGATAATATTTGGATCGGAGTAATAGGGTCGAGGTTTGCATATTGTGCAAGCCAAGTCTTATGGGAAGGTATGTGTGAACAATATGGACTATTTTCTTCACGAAAGTTGAAAAGAGAATCAAGAGACCAATCTTCGGTGAAGGCACATTGTCCATGATTTGGAATTCGGAGAATTTGAGCAAATTGCCCAAGGGTTAAAACAAACTTTTGGTTTTTGATCTAAAACCAAAGAGATAGAGAACGATCCTCGTTACGAACGAGTTCGACTTGACGGAAGAATTCCAATACAAACCTTGGACATATTTTCTCGTTAATTTCGAGAAGACATTCCAATCCTATGGTTCGGAAGGAGGTATTGATACCTTCTTCGTATTGTAGAGGAGTGTCGACAATACGTCCTTCGTGGAAGTGACGGGTTTCAAGATTATTGAACCCACGGACATGATTGCTGGGTGTGTTGGGCTCAAGAGAAATGTTAGGAGTGTAGACGCTAGTGAGTGAAAAATCAAACTCATATTCATGCGACATAGCGAAACCTATAGGAAAGACAAGTTAATAGGATGTGACGTATTACGGGTAAGACAATGATTACCTAACGTTTTTATAAGATGTTTATTAACAATGACATTTAACTCACTTAATGTTTGACATTCTAGTAGAACATTTCTTTTAGGAAGAAAGTGGTTTTTATTTTGCATGAAAAATCTGTTATCCAGTAGGACGGTTCCCACGGTTCCCTTCTATAAGGGATCCGGCTAGTATACTTTCAGGGATCCGTGGATCTGTAGTAACAGAAGCATATTTTTGATAAAAACATAAGTTTAATAGTTTTATACCAAGATATGTGTTTTAGCCTACAGTTTCTTTTAGCATGCATTCATGGTTTCTAATGTATCATGAAAGAATACGAAAGATATAAATCAAAAGAAATGATAAACACATTATGATAATAATAACCTAGATAAACTAGACTATTAATAATATTTCATTTCAATGCTAAGAATGATACAAAGGATTGGGTATATAACCCCAATGTAGATTAACAACACAAAGTAAATGTCTCCATATGTGAACTTCATCATATGGAACACAAGAGCGATGAGTGTTAAGGCGATGAGTACGAGGGCGATGTAAACCATGTTGATGGAGAACCTTCTTGGTCTTGGTTTGAGATGAGATGAGATGAAGAGGAAGATGAAGTTTTGAGTGAGAGGTAATTTTTGAAAGTGGAAGATTTGAAAAAGTGAGGATTTGATAGAGTGGATGACGGTGGGTTTATTTATGGGGAAGGAGGAATTTTTGAGATTTGTGTTTTGTTTTATTATTAGAAAGATATGATTTTGGGATTAAGTGAAATAAAGCACAATTTTTATATACCAAGACTTTAGACCAAAAAGTAACACGTATGTGAGAAAAGGCTTCCTAATGAAGCTACCTGCAATACATGTATATGCACAAAAGATAATCATATAAATACCTATGTAAGCATTCTTATTTATCAAGCTAATGTTATTTAGAGATAAGTGAAAAGTCATACCTCTAATGCACTTAGGAATGTCTTTACAAATGACACAACAAATGTCATAAGACAATTCCGGCTCCTTTGTGCTTAAGATACTTTCTTAGGGAAGGTATTCTTGTTACCAAGTGATTCCTATGACTTGGTAGGTATGAGCTTTTAACTAAACAACATGACAAAGAGGATTAGTACAATTAAATGAAGAATAAATAATAAGAAAAATGTTGTCATCTAATCAACATCCAAACAAAGAGTTTTAAAAGACATGGTGTTTGTTTTTAAGAAAAAAAAAACTTTCTTTGTAGTTTTCAATTAACCATGGATCGTATCAAGTTTTTAAAGTACAATATACTTTAAGAAACTTGGTAACGAAGCTCTGATGCCAATTATGGAAAACTAGAAGGGGGGGGGTTGAATAGTTTTACCAATTAAAACTTGTTTTAAACAATTTAGATCGACTTATGTAAATCTATTTGGATGTGTGTTGGATGTTGATAAACAAACATATAGAAATATAACTATGTAGTGAAAAGATAAAGAGTAAGAAGCACAAAACCACAACGCAAGTATTTATAGTGGTTCGGCTACAAGGACACCTTCCTTGCCCCACTCCACTCCCCGAGTCACCTACTCGAGAGTTCGTAATCACTACACAAACTCAGTTGAGGAGTATGTGGAACAATTCTTTGATGACTGATTCCTACGCTTTCATAAAACTGACTTAGTTCTTTGTTAACAAACTCAGTTCCATTGTTTGTTTGGATAATTTTGACTGTTTTATTAAGTCGAACCTGCAGCTGTTTGATAAGTTTGATGATGACATCTAGAGTTTCATCTTTTGACCTTAAAAATGTAACCCAAGTAAACCGAGAGTAGTCATCAACCACGACTAGCACATATTTCTTCCCGTTTATAGTTTATACTCTCATGGGTCCGCACAAATCCATATGAAGAGTATGAAGAACTTCCATAATTAAGTTTGCAGGTTTGGGTTTATGGGCGTATTTCTTGCTTTCTCCCAATTGGCATGCTGAACAAAGATGATCTTTCTCATATTTCAATCTGGGAAAACCTCTTACAAGGTCCTTTCTAGAAAGATCATTTATGGTTCCGAAGTTCAAATGATTGAGACGACGATGCCATAACCATGACTTTGTTTTCGAAGCCTTTGACAACAAGCAGATTGGAGAGGACTTCATCATGTCTTCGATGGAGATGGTGTACAGATTGGTTCCACGGGTTCCTTTTAAAAGTTCAACACCATCAAGTTCTGTAACGAAACAAGTATGTTTTCTAAAGGCCACTTCTAGATCTGAGTCACAGAATTGACCAACAGAGAACAAGTTATGACCAAGACCTTCAACATAATAGACCCCGAAATTACATGTCACCAACAACATAGTCTCAGTAACCCATAATTGCCCCAAAGTGGTCGTTCTCCCGAATATTACAGCCCCGATGAATTTACTCACGGTTCATGAGTCGAGCGATCTCCAGTCATATATGCTTGGAACACTGAGTCCAAATACCACGTAACGATTTGTACGACCTGCAGTTGAACACGCACAAGTATGGATGATCGATAATTTGGATCCCCATGCAAGAATGGGATCCATTTGGTTAGTAAACGAGATTGGAACACCCACATCAGAAGTAGAATCAATGGTATCATTAGAGGTAGATGCAGGACTAGTAGTGACATTAGATCTATTCACAGTGTGTTCACTTCTTAGAGGTATAATTCTACCAGCGGGCATCCATTTCCTAATGGGCATTGATCTAGATAATTTTGGGCACAATTCATTAAGATTGAATTTACTGCCAGTAGGTTTCCATTGATAAGCTACATTACTAAATTTTCTTCCCTGTTGGTTTCCAGTATTTTTAACCTTTTTCCACCTTGGTTTTCTCGACATCCTTAACCTGCTTAGCAATTCTAACAGCTGATGGAGACTTAGCAACATATTTTACTTCATTCACAAAGCACATTCATGATAAGTACCTAAACCAAACATTCATTACATGTTTTGCAAAATCGTAGCGTAATTCAATTAATTACAAGACGCTTATAGCTAATACTAGAATCAACACGATTCGTCTTATTAAACTCAAACTTATTGTTCCTAGGATGGTCTTCTACTTCCTTCCTTTGATCACTCTTAGCTTGCGAGGTTCTATATTGCTTTGTATTGCCTGGAGGCTTTGACCTGCTTGCCTTAGTGTCACTGATTACTCCTGTAGAGGGAACGATGGGAACATTAGTTGGTTTCACTACTTTCTGCATTCCTGGTCTAGAAGTACTGGGATCTGAAGTACGAGGAGGCACATCAAAGGACACTTGCTTGGCTTTTGGCATAGAGCAAGGCATAACTACTCTATTTTTCTTAGTACCAAATTTAGGACATATAGTTATTAGGCATTCTAACAGTTCCTGAGATCGTTTGGCATATAAGCATGCATCCTTAATCGCACTATCAAGTGGCTTCTCTATCTTATCCTCTTCAACAATCTCACGGAGACATTCTAGACTATCCTTAAGGTACGAAAAATATGTTTGAAGTGCAAGTTCATTATTCCTAAGATGAGTTGGAATGTACTTCACAGTCATAGCATATTTTGCACAAGCAGGCACCTTTGGTGCAGTAGTCTCACAATTTGTGATTGGCATTTTCCCTTTTACCTGACTCTTCAGATTCTCAATTTCATTTTGCAAAGAAGTTACCTTTTCGTTGTTCTTGTCACGATTGACTTTAATTGATACATATAACTCTTTGAAATGCAATTTAACCTTTTCATTTTCTGCTAGAAAACAATCATTTTCATGTTGTAATGCATTAATGATGTTTTGAAGATGAAAATTCTGAGAATCTAAAGGATGAGGCATTTGGGAGGCAGTCACATCATTCTTATCACTCTTTAATTGAGAGATTTAGGTTTTCAATCGTTTAATCGTGTTACAATGAGCTCGAATCTGTTCATCACGTTTGTTAATCTCGAAAACTGTATCAAACTCAGGAGCATCCGAGGATGTCTTGGCATTTGAGGTTTTAACAATTTCTTTTAGATTTTGATATTTTAATTGCAAAGCAAAATGTTCAACTTCCAATTTAGAAAAATGTTTGACCAAGTTATCATGATCATCTTGTTCTATTTTCTCATACAATTTTGAATTTTTGGACTCAAGCTCAATGACACGATCATGGGAAACTTTCAGGGCAACAGATAATTCATGAAATTGAGAAGCATTGATAAAATAATTTGTAACAGTATAGAACACATCCTGAGCAACACATCTAGAAATCAAGTTATCATTTAAGATATGCAGATTTTTCCTCTCAATTTCATTACTTTTAAGCTCATGTTCATAATCTTTGACCTCAATTTCCATTTCATTAAACACCTTTTTCATTTCTTTAATCTCTGCATCAATGCCCTTTTGAAGACTCTCAAAATTTTCTTTTAGTAGTTTAAAGAATAGCATGACCTCAGTTAAATAACACTCTTTAGTTTGCTCAAAACTCCTTTCCCCTTCAGTAATCCCTGTGGGTGTAATTATCTTCTTACATGTGTTCTCAAATTCAACAAATAATTGATAAACTACATATAGGCTGATTAATGTCTTGCTTTGAGTCGAAAGGGTTCTGGGCACTAAATGCATAGGTGTATTTGGGGGATACACAGTGGCTGGAGGCATTTTTCTACAAGGAGGATTCTTCTCAATAAGATTATCGATTTTTTGTTTATCCAAATCTTTCTTCCAGAATACTTGCTCAGGGGTTAATTGAGTTTGAGGTTTAAACTTATTCAAGGCAATCCAATTTTCTTTAGTGTAATCATGGGATTTAAGCGTTATATTATGCTTTATACACCAAGGATCATTTAACTTCTTTGCCATTTTCTCCCTAGAGGCATCTTCTAATTTTCTATCCTCTTCAGTGCATCCTATACATGATGGTGTTTTCCTAGGCTTAAGAATCTCATTACCATCATAGACTACCTTTTGAGCAGCTCTAGCTATTTTACCATACTCGGGATTGGGTTCCTCTACAAGCGGAATACTATGCTTATCGCTTAAGACTCTATGCTTAGTGATCATGTGAGCAGTCTGAATGGTGTTCCCTTGTATGTACAGTTTGTTTTTCAAATTTTTGATTCCTTAGCAGTAAACTCCTGTTTAAGCACTTTTACATTTTCTTGAAGTTCTTGCTCTTGCTTAACAGTTTTATTGAGCTATTCTTGTAAGTAGTTTAACTCTTGTTTTAACATTTCTTCCCTAAAGTTACTTTTTCTAATAATTGTACGTATTTGGTTATCTATCTCCTGCTCACAGGTAGTCAGTTCAAATTTAGCACGTTGTTCATATATGGCAACTTGTTCTTTATAGGCATTTAGTTCGGAGGTTATGGAATCATCAGGAGAACATGCAGTGTATTCATCAAAAATATAGTCATCATTAACTGCAGAAGATGCATCACTTGGTACAATTTCTCCTTCATCTTGTTTCACATATTGATCATATGGGACAACATTGCTATTACCTATATTTTCAATATTTGATTCAATGATTTCAGTTGATTGTACTTTTTTGTGAATCTTTTGCCCGTCAATCTCATCGTATAATTTTAATACCTCTGATATGATAGATTCCTTGGATGAACTGGCATGTTGTGGTGAAGAGACCTTTGGAGAGACCATTGGTGAAATGCTAGCCATGAAGATGGTCTGGGCAGTTGGTTCATCGTCGACATCAGAGTAAAACGCATCACAGATTGCAACTTGAAATGCATTGAGATTGTTTTGACCCATACCATGCACTGGCTGTTCATCCACATCAGCATCATAAGTTTTGGCATTTCCCTCAGTAAGGAACAGTAATTCTTCCTCATTCAACACAGCTCCACTATCTTGAGCTTGCACTAGTAGCATTTTGTCCCTCAAGTACTCTGCATTTTGTGGACGTTTTGGAAGAGTGCGCCTTGCTATGTGTCCTTCTCCACCACAGTTGTAGCACTTGATTGGCTTTCCTTGTCCCTGGTCCATGTTCCTTCCACGATTTTGATTACTCACATATCCTCCACCTATACCAAGATTTCCATAACCAGACCAACCCCAACATTTCCTTGCTCATTATGTGGAAGATAAGCATTCTCGCCTTCCCTCGCACGCTTTGAACAACTACCCTTCCATCTTTAACCGTAGCATGATTGTGAAGATTAGAAGCAGCCGAGATGATTGTTGGCGTGGGGTAAAGTTCAGTTTTGCTTAACCATTAGAGCCACTTGATGAGCAAATTGTTCTAAGAATGAGTCCTAAGGCTTATAGCTTGGATCCGACAAAGTTTGTGATTACCATCCCCGGTAGGTATGACTTGTGATGCTTTGGTGGTTATTCCTACATTAGTGAAGAACGCAGTTGAATCATTGGAAGAACTTGCATCACCAAGATCGGTACCAAAATTTTCCATGACTATTCGTTCAAATGCAGCATGCTTCTCATTTTGGAGCAGATAAGCATACAATTGCTTGTAATTGGTGTTCCTCAATCCTTTGTTCAACTTGACTGCAAAGTGACAAATTTGTGCCATTCGGGATTCATGTTATTCACAAACTTTGAATTGAAGTGATATTTGGCATTGTCATTTTGATGTTCCTCATATCATTCACAAGCTTGTGGAATCTTACATAATATTCAGTAACACTTTCCCCTGGTTTCATTTTAAAATTCTCAAAGTCATCATAAAGTCGAGACTCCTGTCTTCTTTTGTCAGCTTCGAACCAGAGAGAAGCATCTTAACATTATCCCATACTACCTTAGCTTCAGTGTTGTGATTGATCAGCTTGTAGATATCCTTAGGTAAACCTTGAAGTATAATGTTTGAAGCTCTGATGTCTGCATCGTATATCTTTTTCTCCTTATCATCAAGCTCACCATACATCTTTGGTCTATCCAATCCCAATACAACTGAACCATCAGCAGCAGTTTCGGGGATATCCCTAGTAGTCTCAATTTGATATGGTCCTTCATCAATTGACTTAAGTATGTTAACCCCATTTTCCTTTCCTAAGCAATACAGTCTGATTCTTTGAGCCCAAGAGTCATAATCGGTTCTATCCAGCATGGGAGGACGAGTATAGGATCCTGCAGCTTGAACGTCATCAGCAATGGAAGAGGTGATTGTAGACATGATTACAGATTCCACGGGATTTTACTACTCTATGATTAAACCGGGAAATAGATTCTTTCACGGGATTTTACTGAATCAAGAGAAAACCGTAAAACGTAACACAAAGAAACGACAAGTCTCAATAGACAAATCGCACACTTGATAAATCGCACCCTAGACAAATCGCACCCTAGACAAATCGCACACTAGACAAATCGCATAAGTGTCAAAACGCTTAGCAAACAAATCGCATAACACTCAAATCGCATAAACTGACAAATCGCATAGTACACAAGTACACCCACTACTTTCACTACTTTGTCCTTTCTTGTCGTTTTGTCTCAATAGACAAATCGCATACTAGACAATTCGTTTCACAAAAAGTGACAAATCGCATAGAAATTAGGACAAATCGCATAGAGGAATTCCATATCGAGACTCAAATCCAACCACGATGATTCAAGCCTTCCAAACCAAAACCTAAACACTTATAATGATTCTAAACGCAAAAGTACTATCAAAATTTAAACTTTAACACAATAAATAATCCAAATGATGCAAACTACTCTAAACTCATTCAAACCCAAAAACCTTATGAAAACCACTAGAAATCCAAGAACATGAAAGTTGAGTGATCAAACCATGGCTCTTGATACCAAATGTAACATATTGGTTTTCGTAAACACTTAATCAAACAATAAATTGAGGCGTATGATTTGTAGTTTAGAGAGAGAAAGTGGAAGAGATTTGGGAACTTTAGTGAGACAAAGAAAAATGATATTGAAAGCTCCAACTCTTTGCCTTGCTAGGAAAAGGGTATTTATAGGTTCTTACAAGACACGCCTCCTACGGGATGTGGATCAGGCATACAGTGGGTAAAGACCCGTCTGTCCTCCACGATGTTACTTCACAAACTACTTACTAACACTAAATAACTACGACTACGAGCTTTCTAACGAATACATATACTTGAGGTGACTGACTCTTTAACTACAGGATTTTCTAAATCCTAACAGTAATGCAAGTAAGAAAACAAGTAAAGTAAAGATAAGAAATGACACAACCGATTTATAGTGGTTCGGCTACAAGGACACCTTCCTTGCCCTACTCCACTCCCCAAGTCACCTACTCGAGAGTTCAAGCACTATGTCAAGAAACTCCTTCAACTCGGCGGAGAAGCCTTCACAACGTCGCTTACACTTTTTCCGGTACAAAGCTAAATACCGAGTCCTTAACATGGAGGACCAAACCAACACTACTATAACACAACAAATATGTGAAATATGAAATACAAGATCTTTGCTATAGAATTCTTGTGGAGGAACAAATCAATCAAGGACCCCTTGCTTGGATGACTTGTGGAAGCTCGTGATCTCGCCTTAGAGAAGGACCTATATGAGAATCACAACAAAAGAAAGAAGAACTACTATCTAGATCAAGAGATCTGAGGTTAGAAGAATGTAAGAATATATGAGAGAGTTTGTAAGAAGATGGGTGGTTTACAATGAAAAAATGGTTCTCTATTTATAGGCAATTTCTTGCTACTGTTGCACGGATCCCACAGATCCCTTGCCTGAGGGATCCGTCTAGTGTAAATCGAGGGATCCGTGAGACGCTCCTCTTTATCTATGGGTTATGGGTTATGGGTTATGGGTCATGGGTCCTAGTTTGGACCATGGGTATCCAACTAGATACAATGTATCTAGGAGATGTAATGCATCTAGTCAATGGGTTATGGGTTAACTCTATGGGTTATGGATATGCTCCATAGGTATGGGTCATGGGTTATGGTTTTTACCCATCCTAATAAACTATCACAATAAATGAATTATTACAACAATTTATATTAAATGACTATATATGTAGATGTTTTACAAAAATAACACGTATCCTTATAATTTTACTTATGCTAAATATTAATAAACGTTTTTACGATTTATTTGTATTAACATTTTATATTAAAATTGAGAAGTTTAATCTCCATTCTAGTTGATAGAATAATAATCAACTTTCTTTGCGAGATAATAACATTAGATTGAAGAATCTTATTCTTCTACAGCTTTCGCATCATTAATGACTCAGGATGGTGTAACTGGTCATGCCAAAAATATTATAATTATTATTGCTCATAAACTTAAGTTTATAGCAGTGATTAGCTTTTACTAATCTTTATATAATGCATGTCGAGGAAGATATAAAAGAATATAATACTTTAATACTTTACTTCGTTTCTCATGACAATTTTATATTTCTTTTGTGGAGCAAACTGCGCTAGCACGGATTTTTAAATCTATGAATATAGTGTGTAATATCTTTGACACACTTGTATTTCATATATATCACATTGCATTTTTGCATACATATCATTTTTGTTTGCTCATTTCTTATTGTATTTTCGCCACTACTAGTGGTTTGTCATTGTCATACTACCTCGACCGTAGCATTTACCATGATAAATGATCTTTAACCATTTATCATTACATTATCACATTCACATGAGGGAATGAAGATCTCATATTGATCATTTTATCTCATTCACTGGAGGGAATTAACATCTTATGTTGATCATTTTATCACCTTCATTTGAAGGAATGGAGATCTTTATGTTGCAACTTGAGGTTGACAACCAGTTTCTTTTAGCACGACAATATGGAGCAAATTTAGTAAACGGGTGTATCGTGTTTGTTCAAACATGCCCATTTCTTTTATATCAAAGCATCGTTCTCGATATATGAGTATATTCGAGGCATTAACCATCTCATCGCATTTTTTCTTTTCATCATTCAGATGTACTACTTAATATTGCGAAAAATGTGCTCGCATTTGCAAGAATCTCTTGCTTATGATGGTCAAATATTTCTTGTAGATTTTGACATACATTTAACAGATCTTTCACCGTTATATATTTTCTTTTTAATTTAGATCTAACACTGAAATTATGAGATCGAACTCGCTTATGCTTTTTTTTTTAATGCAGCTTAAGGTGCATACAATCATAGCGAGATTTTTGGGAATATTACTTGATTTTGTGTGGTAATGTATCCTTGAGATCTTACCATAATTTAACGAATCTTTCATCCTTAAGTATTCCCTTTTAAGGTCCTCACGAAGAAGACAATGTTCTCATAAAAAAATTTACAGTTAAAATAGATCTTAACATCAAAAGTCCACATAAATATTAGGAACAAAAAAAATTGATGTTTGAGAACTTCAAATCAGACATGTGAACAAAATCAATATTTCTAACATTTCATTTAACTTATTGAAAAACATATGTGGAAAGCAATCAGTGAAGTAATAGTGTTGCACAGACAATTAAAGAGCATCCATTACAAATTGTGATATTGAATGATGTAGTTTATAATCATATTAATCGATACAAGAATGGAGAATGCAAGTATCAAAAATGATATGACAAAATAGATATTTGCCTTCACATATAAGTTGTCTAATTTAAACAACCAAATAACAAGTTAAATTCATGTTAATCATTTATAATCATTTGCAACAAATGAATAACAACATTCAATATGTATCGTTTACCATACAAAAACTCCACGTTAACAACATTCAATATTAATCGTTTACCATACAAAAACTCCACATTAACACATCTAAAAAATATATCATGTGTAGCTATATAAGAGTTCATATTTTCATTTTTTGTTAAATATACACGAATTCAGAATATATCACTTAACCAATGTCTCGTTACATAACCACATAATTTGCAATAAAATCATAGAAGTGATATTATTTAAATTTTAGCAATCATCACATAAAATGTTATAAGGCATCCCTAACAAAGATATATCATGCATGTCAGCATCACAATTCTTCTTCGTTAAGTATCATGCATGAATCCGACCAACTATGATGATGATTATATATATGATGTCATCCAACAACTCTATATATATTATATTGTTAAAACATTTGCACTATCAAGAAAATAGATGAAGTATTGACATGAAGTTAAAGATTGTGTTAGGTTTGTAAATAGAAAGAACATAAAATAAAATAAAAGGTAGACATAAAATAAAATTAACAACAATAGAACTTGAGGTTTTATATATACATTTTTTTTAACATAAAAAGGTTATGTTATTTGATTCACTTGATTGAATAATGTTCTAGCTTTTTTCTTTAACATAATGAGATTATCTTATCTGATTCTCTTGAGAGAATCATCATAGAACATTCTAATCATAACTTGATGTTATGTATTTGATAGAATCATGATAGAACCTGGGTTCTTATTCTTTTTTTTTTAATTGAATATCATAACACAAAGTTATATGTTATTTTGACTCTTTCATGAGAATAATGATTCAACATTAAAAATAATAACTTGAGGTTACTGCATTTTGATTATGTTCATCGTAGTAGAACTTGAGGTTCATACCTTTTTTTTTTCTTTTTTTTTCAAACATAACGTGAGGTTATGATATTGTGATTCTCTTGAGAGAATAATAACTGAACTTGAGGTTCATTAAAAGAAATACAATAACTTGAGGTTATTGTATTTTTAATTTATTCATTGTAATAAAACTTGAGGTTTATTATGAATAAATATAATCATAACATGAGGTTATGAAATTGATTCATGAAAGAATCATATTAGAACTTGAGGTTCTAATATTTTTTTTCAACCATAACATGATGGCTATGTTGTTTTGATTCTCTCGTTGTAGTCACGATAAAACATCTATTGTTTTTGTAAATTACATGAGAGTTTGAAAAAATAACAATAGAATATAACATAATTCTCGTTATGTAATGACAATAGAACATTTTTTGTTCTTGTAAATCACAATAAGGGATCTCGTTGGTCTTAATAAACATACACACAATGTCATGAAGTTATATTTAATCATCACCATTATTGGTGATATAAATAATTACGGTGTAATCTCAAATACAAATAAATGTAATAACAAAGGACTGTTTATCAAAATTTATAATACTCGCACGTTAACGTGTTCATAGCCAATAATAGTGATGTCGATTGCTTTCGCGTGACCATATATCATCGTATATACAACTTACCTTATGGCAAAAGATATAAATGCCAATCATGCACGTTAAAAAAATCTTCGTAAATTATATAAGATCAATTTTGATTTTACTTTTATAAAACTTCTAACCAAAAAATATGTAAGCTCCATATAACTAATTAATTAATGAAATAAAGGACTGACTTAATCACCCAAAATAAATGTACATGGTGAACCATATAAATTGATAAGTTATATCGCATATATACATGCATGATGTATGTGACACAGTTAATTAATTGCATATTCTTTGTAACTAAGAAAGACATCAAATTTGTTAAACAATTATTGTTTTCATGTAATTCAATTGTTTTGATCAAAGATAAATAGTTGAAGACTAGAGTTAGAATTTACCTCATGGTTCCAGATCTAGTAATTTTGTTTTGTGACATGGACAGTGCATGGTCTTTTTATTCAACAATCGAACAGTAAATTATTGAAACAATCAAGTTGGTTTCCTCCTTCACACCTATTCGGCTACTCATATTTCCATAAAGCTTTTCGTGCTGATAATGTGTTGTAAATGTAATGAATAAGAACACAAGAATGAGAGAGGAAGAGAATTTTTATTATTGAGATGTGTTTATAATGTTACAATATGAGGTATTTATAAGGCATAAAAAACCCAAACTTGTTAATCAAGATTAGGATGAATAGACATAAGCCCACAAGCCTATAATACTTTACAATAAAATGGTTTTAGTGTAATAACATTTAACTTGTGTTGGTTGGTTGTGCTTTTGAGTTTCGATAGCAATAAATAATACATACTAATATTAGACAAAAATACACCTTTGGTTTCTAAATTTGTTCAAAAACATCATTTGAGGTCATATCATGACCTCGTCGTTATGAGGAATCCATTGTGCAATGTGTTTGTATCAAGTGAGTCCCTTGACCCGTTATCCAGTTATCCGTTTTGTTTTGAGGGTATATCCATCATTTTTGCTTGCCAAAAATTTCTCTCTCTAACTGTACTATGTAGCAGACGTCTAATCCATTTTCCCGACATTAGCTCTAATATAAGTAAGCCTTGTACTCATTGCTCATCCCCAAACTTTTCTTGGAAGCTTACCCAAAATACATTAATGCAATGTCTGGCCTGAAATTAATTTTCTAAGTGACAAATTAACAACCATCATCCTTGGTTTTACTCTATGACACGTTAGAGTACATCCATTTTTTGATAACCATGAGAAAGAGCAAAACTCTACAATCAGGAGATATGGTAAGTTTTTTTTTTTTTTTTTTTTTTTTTTTTTTTTTGCTTATAATCGTTTTACAATGATATGTTTGTACGATTGTTTAAGGTATTTTCCTTTTAGGTAAGAAAATCGTAAAAACGTTTTGTTATGTGTTTCAACAGCTGGTCGATCGGATCACTTTAGCATGAGGTTTCATCATAATGGTACTTTCAGAAAAATGGCCAGGTAGAATATACGAAGGAGGTAAGGAATGTCTTGTTGATTATGTTGATATGAATGAGGTATATGTTGATGAAATTGATGCTCTTATGCCCCAAATTGGTTATGCTGAAGGACAAATCAATTACTACTACTTTGTTAAGCCTTAGTACACTGGATGATAGTACACTGGATGATGGTTTGTTTAGTTTTCGTGAACCTGTGAATCTTGAGTTGTTGAAAGACATTTCCAAAGAGCATAAGTTGATAGATGTTTATGTTGAAATAGGTAAGACAAGATTATAATTGACTGAAATGTCCCCCCAATCAATTAGGACAATTTTTAGAGAGATGGATGAAGAAAGTAGAAATGTAGCTAGTGCTGCTATCCAATCGTGTTGTAGACGATTGGTTTTAGATGACCTTGATAATGAGTCTGTACTAGATCCTTTTCTACAACTAACACAAGTATCTTTGGACATCAATAGTATTGGGGAATCTAGTCAGTTTCCAGAGATTGAGCATGTCTTTTCAACCATTGACATGTCCTTTGCGAGCTAACCTGTTGATAACAGTGATCCTGCATTAGTACTTATTGATGAGAATAATACTTTTCAGGAGCCTGATGATGTTGAGGTTAACCTGTTCCAAGTGACTCAGGGTAAGCAGTTAGAGAAAGTAGGTAGATCATTTGTTGATGTGAATAACAGGTTTGAGGAGCCTGATGTTGATGTTACTCTGTTCCAAGTGAGTCAGAGTGTCACTTAAGCGATGTAGGAACATCACGGAAGATAGTCGATGACTCATCTATGGAAAATGATGAGAATAGGTGTCAGGAGAATGATTTACAACTTACTTTGTTCCAAGGGAGTTAGAGTGCAAAGTTAGGCCATGCAGGAACATCTAGCAATATAAGTGATGACATGACTTTGGAAAATGAGTTATCTGGCATGGATTTGAATTTCTTTCACAATACTTGTGGTTCTGAGGCAGACATTGTTAACTATGGGGTGCCAAGGGTTAGCACAGATGATGATGCTGGTTTTTATAAAACATTCTTCTTTTATGGTCAAAACTTTGGTTCTGCAAAAGAAGTCAAAGAGAGGGTAAGAGAGCATTCAATAGAAACTAGAAGGGAGTTGGTTTTTATAAAGAATGACAAACAAAGAACAAGGGTCAGATGTGTGGGTCGTGTTCCACTTTCAGGCTCATGTGAAAGTGCTGGACTGAGTATAGGCCCAAACAATGCAACCAGAGGTCCAATAGGCAAAAAGGGATTAATGGCAGGCAAAAATGATTCTTCACAAATAGTCTACCCATGGATTTTGTTTGTCGGCAAAGATGGTGAAACTGATTCTTGATTAATAAGAAGATATACAGATGAACACACATGTTTGCAATCAAGGGAGGTCAAAGCTCTTGACATCAACTTTCTCTTAAAGCAAATAATAGATCAAGTTCAAAGAAATCCAAGTATTCCAGTCAAGTGTGTTCATAATCAACTTACCAACCAGTTTGAACTTCAAGTGTTAATGCAAAAGGTTTTACGAGCCAAACAAATAGCAGTAACCTGTATTAAGGGTGAATTTAAGCTACAATTTACTATGTTGAGAGATTATATTCTAGAGTCGGAGAAGAGAAACCCTAAACACAATAGTTAGGATGAATGTGGAACGTCATGTAAATCATACCCTTCCAACAAGAGAATTTATGTTTGTTTAGGTGCATTGAAGGCAGGATTCAAAGACTGTCATAGAGATTTGTTGGGATTAAATGCTTTTCTATTGATGGTCCTTTGAAGTTTCAACTTCTTACAGTTGTGGGAATAGATAACAACAATGGTATATACGCATTAGCTTATTCTTTTGCAGAAGCCGAAAACATAGGATCATGACTTGGTTTCTTCAATGTTTATCTGATGATCTTGAACTACAGGAAAACTCAAACTTTAGTTTTCTAAGTGACATACAAAAGGTACTCCCTAAAACATGAACTAAATTCATGTCCCTTTGTTTTTAAATAGACAGTAAATATATGTAATTATGTGCAACTTATCACTCCAGCTTTAAGAGAAAATTTTCCAAATGCAGAGCATAGATTCTGTCTTATAAGCATTCATGAGAAGATGAAACTTCAATGGAAATGTAGGGTCTTCAAAGATTACCTATGGATATGTGATACAGCCACAACTGTTATACAGTTTGAGAAAGTTGTGCTTGAGTTCAAGAGATTTAATGAACATGCACATTCTTGGTTAAGTAAGATACCATCAATCCATTGGTCAAGATCATATTTTTCAGGTAAATATTCTATCTGTATAACTTAAGTGGTATATGTTAACGCACTATGAAATGTATAAGTAATACAACTTTATTTGTATTGTTTAGGGAGACCTCATTTTGATGTGTTACTTAATAACATATGTCAAGTGTTTCAAGAGAAATAATTTAGGGTATGAACAAACCAATCATTACAGCCTTAGAATACATTACGGAATGATGTATGAAGAGAATAGTCAATGTTTTTAATGTTATTGGGAAGAGTAATGGACCACTAACCCCAACAAAGACAGAACATGTTAGATGCTATTATGAAAGAGGTTGCTAAGTATAATTTTTTATGGAATGGGGGAGATAAGTTTCAAGTTAGTGGTCCGTGGAGAGACCAATATGTAGTTAATGTTGTGGACAAGCCTTGTACTTTTAGAAGATGGGAGATAACAGGTTTACCATGTAAACATGTTGTTGCTACCAATTGGAATATGGCTTTAAATGGACAAAAAGTAGGAGCTGTGGAAACATGGGCTAATCCATGTCACTATGTTAACACTTGGTAAGAAATCTACAAACACATTATCCAGCCCATAACTGGCGATGCGCATTGGGAAAAATCATTTGTGCCCACAACCATTGTTCCACCAAAACATCAAACAGCTGCGGGTAGCTAAAAAATGGAAAAAGACTAAGGATAGCTTCTGAAAATGGGGAGAAGAATGGTAAGTTGTCTAAGGCTTGGAAGAGTGTAAAGTGTGGTGTTTGTGGCATTGCTGGACACAACATAAAAACATGTTTTGGGCAGGATGGTGGTAATCAAGTGCCTAAAAGGCTTGCAGCAAAGAAGAGACAGACTAAAGGTAAAAAAGTTGTTAGAAAGAAACAACGTGAAGGTCCATGTGTTGGTGATAGTCAAGGTGTTGCAACAAAGAAATAAGGTGAAGGTACATGTGTTCAATCTGAAAGTCAAGTTCAAGATACTGATGATCTCAAAGATACATGATCAATCCCAGTCTCAATCCCAGCTACATGATCAATCACAGTCTCAATCTCAGGTTCATTCAAGTGGTGTGCAAGCAGTTTCTGGTTCATCCCATCCTACTGCACGAATAATGACTAGGCAGCAAGCTGCACTGGCAAGAATGATGGTCTCACCATAGGTCAATTATGTTATGCTTTTGATTTAGACAATGTTTCATCTATTATGTTTGCTATGGACAAGTTATGTACTCTAAAAACATATGTGTGTGTGTCTAACTCTAATTATTATGCCAAAAACTATGGAATTTTATGCATTTAGAATTATATCCATTTGCATTATCTATGAAACCATGTTATGTTTGTTTATTCATAGATTTATCATGCTTCTTCTATACATAATTTGCATCTTTTGTATACTGTGTCTCATTGCATTGTCTATGACTGCATCACCTGTAACTAGAAACTTTGACTAAGGTGATGTAGAAGAAGGTGTGTCTTCTAAACAATTTTGACAATTAAAAGTCAAACCTAACCAAATTAATAACCAGTTGCATAAACATAAGGTCAACTCGGCTGTTATAAAAACAAAATTCATGACCAAATAAGAGACTAAATAACTACCATTTTCAATATGAGAAAACATGAAACATTACATTAAAGAGACTACATAATTGTTTGATCAAGGTTGTAACACTAACATCGTGCCCTAACAAGTACTTACATTTCCACAAAACACTTCAAAATACCAACACCATCATACATAAAAGCTAAAGAGTTAACCAAGTGCATAAACAATTAAGAACAATATCCAATTGAGCAGCAAGTAAATCTTCCACTTTCAAACATCGCCTTGAGAAGCTTGTAATCTTGCCTCAAGCTCATTTTTCCCCTCAAAGGGCCTGGTATGATCATTCTTGAACGATCACACATTCTGAATCATACCATCGTATGAACCGACAAGAAGACCTATAATCATGAAATTGGCAAGTCATTAAATAACCACCATTGTTACTATGTACTTTGCTACTAACGGAAAACCAAAATGTTAGCCTCGCTTATTTGTAAAGATAACGTTTTACACGTGAATTGGACTAGATATGTAGTTAGTTGTGCCCGCATGGACTACTATTGTACAAGTAGGATTGTTATGATGTAATAAGCCTATAAATACCCTTTATGACTCTCATGAGGGGTGTGGGAAAATCATTGTGTATGCTTCATTGTTTCAATATAATAAATTTTGTGTTTTTCTTCACTCTCTCTCTTTCTATCACTAGAACAATGTATTGTTTCAAAGATGTTTAATTAACCTAGACCTCCTGAACCACATAAATCTAAGATATTTACGGTCCTACAATTGGTATAAGGAGCCAAGGTTGTGTTATATCATTGATATGTGTGAATTCGTATATCATTTTTTAAGCTGTTTTATCCCACTTTTTGTGGATTTGAAATTTTTTCCTTATCTTTAAGTGATAACAGCTTACTCTCGTATCCAAAAGTATTGGTCAAAAGTCATACGTACGCCTTTTTATAAAGTTTTACAAAACTGATTCTTTTGGTCTTCTCGTGTCCATGTTATCAGCTTTTGTCAAACTCATATCTTTTAGTGACTTTTGTACCAAATACCGTGAACTAAGTGGTCGAAAACATGGTCTCAAAAGCTTATCGGAATCTGCGAACGAAAAAGGTCGGAAAAATTTGCCGGAACACATGGTCAAAAAGTCAAAACCCTCATCCTACGAATAAGGGACTAGTTTACAAATTTCTTGGAAAGAAATTTGTAAAACCCTTAGTTTACGAGTAAGAACTAGTCTTACGACTAAGATTTACGACTAAGGTCGTTTACGAACAAGCGCCAAGTTTACGAACAAGGACTGAGTTTTACGAGTAAGGTTTTACGAATAATGTTTTACAAGTAAGGTTTTACGAATAAGATCTTACAAATATGTTTACGAATAAGCTTATTTGTAAACTGGCCAAATATGAAGTATAAGAGAAGATGAAGAAGGACCAAGACCACAAACCAATAATACCATACAACTCAGACTTCATTTTTAATCCATCATTAGTCCATGATATGATAACAAAAGGAAAAGAATGACACAAGAAATATATGGACCTCAGTTTTCAAACCATCATCAGTCGCAAGAACTTAAAACGAAATGACAAAGAAGAAAAAGAACATTAACACGACTCAACCATAAACACAACTGAAATCTCCAAACAACATCACATCTACCTTTACACATCTCCAATTAACACATAACAGTCAACAACCTCAACTCATCATCCTTCATCAAATAATCTAATCAAAGACAGGAAAAAGTAAACTAGATCTTTGTTTGTTTCAACCTTTTCACATATATTTCAAATGTGTTTTTTTTGGTTGAAAAAACATCATCATTGATCCATAACTCTGAAATTATCAGAATATACAGAAATAGAAGAATAACAATTATGTTACTTTCTCATGGTTCGTTCAAAAGACCACAACCAAAGACGAAAATACAAAAAATCATTTAAAACCTACCCGAGACCTCTTATTGAAAGGATCTTGAAGAAAAACTTATGTTTCTTCTTCATGGGATAATTGATCAAGAAGTGGTTTTTTTTATTCGAATCATATGGATTTTTTTTTTTTTTTTTTTTTTGTATTCGTGGGATAATGATGTTGAGAAGAGACTGAGATGAGTTTGCAAAGATGCAAGATGAGATTGGGAGAGTTTCTAGGTGGGAGATAAGAAAGAGGCGGATGATGTGTTTTAGGGTTATAGAAATGAGATTAGGTTACAAGTTTACACAGGTTATAATACTTTGGTTTTATCCATGTATTTAAAATGACCAGATATCTCATTTGGGTTGGTTTGGGTTTACTTGTTAATGGACCTCATCGAAAAGTTGTGTTAATATTGGGCTTATCTGAAAATAACTAATGGGCTGATGTTTTATTCTCAACTTTTGTTTGGGCTAGTGGTGGATCGAATTTGGGTTAATTGATATTATTTAGCTACTTCTTGCTATTTAGTGATATATGAGTGGTATTTTGGACATATAAATTTTCACGGGGATACTATGTTCACGGCTAGAATTGACATTTGATCAAAAAAATGACTACGTGGTTTTTGTACGGTATTGCTTATTTGAATTTGAAGTGACGTTTCACGGGTGTACTTATTTATCTTTGAGACGTTGGTTGGTTGGTTGCATGTCTCAAGATAACTTGTCTGGGAAATTTTTCATAAGTGATTAAGACTTGACTATGTAATTATAACTAATGTAAGGAGTTACATTGTAGTGCTCACAGTGTATAGCTATCACTTTAAGGAGTTACTTTGTAGTACTCAGTGTCACATGGAGTTGTGAATTGTTCAAGAAGATAGTACAAGCATCAAGTCACAAAGTTGGCATGTTTACTTCTCTTTCAAGTTTGTTGTATCGGGTTGTCTCCACATGTGGTCATTACTAGTAGCCATTGAATCAAAAGGAGGTTTGATTATAGGTTGGTTTGAGAGAAGTATTGAGAGTATTTTTTTGGACATATTCTCACAAATTTATGCTTAAACAAACAATGGCTTTAATATTGCATCAAGAAAAGGTAATTCTACGGCATGTACACAACATTATGATGATTCCGATAACTCGCAACTAGGGGTGTCATTCGGGTTGACCCGACCCGAACCGGACCCGAGTCAATTTGGGTCGGGTCAATCGGGTTCAAAAATATATTCGGGTCAATCGGGTCAACCCGAATTGACCCGAGTATTAAACAAGGTCGGGTTCGGGTATGTTTTTTTAGCCTTGACCCGACACGAACCCGAATAACTCGGCTCAACAACACTTTATAATGTAAAATACCCGGGTTGACCTCGAACCCGAATTGACCCGACCCGAGTTGATCCGACCCGATTGACCCAACCCGAGTTGACCCGAACCCGAATTGACCCGACCCGAGTTGACCCGAGTTCTAAATAAGGTCGGGTTCGGGTATATTTTTTAAGGCTTGACCTGATTTGACCCGACCCGAGTTGACCCGAACCCGACCGGGTCAACCCGAATAACACCCCTACTCGCAACCATCAAGAGGGAGAAGTACATGAAGGAATAAGTAGTGTTTCATCTTCTGTGATTGGATTGATTGAGGCAAATGTGCTTAATACCGAAAAAGATAAAGTAGTGTGTGTACATCGGGGCTTTTTACCAACTTGGATGCAATACTAAGTGAGTTATGTTGTTATAATGTTCCCTGAACGACAACCATTGTGCTACAATCAAGAGTCTACTTTTTCCGCTGCGTTTTAAAATACTAAAGAGATTTTATGAAAGAGAATTGCTAATTCAGGAGGGAGCAGATAAAATAAAAAGGATCACTGGTTAGGAGGTAGTAATAACCTAACTATACCATTACAGTTAAAGTTCAAAGCTACAAAGATCAAATGCCGAGATCGTCGGAAGAGAAAACTTCAAGTCATCCTTAGTATCTAGACCACAGAGACTCTACGCTTCAACAACGTCAACATTGTTTATTCTTATTGTAATTTACTATGTTTATAGGTATTATTGTAACCATTCACGTATGACGATATCTTGGAGGGATATTGTTAGCTTCGCGTATTTGTAAAGATAACGTCTAACACGTGAATTATCTAAATATGTAGTTAGTTGTTCTCGCAGAGACTACTATTGTACAAGTAGGATTGTTATGATGTAATGAGCCTATAAATACCACTCATGACTCTCCATGAGTGGTGTGGGAAAATCATTGTGTATGCTTCATTGTTTCAATCTAATAAACTTTGTGTTTTTCTTTACTCTCTCTCTACTTTCTCTTACTAGAACAATGTATTGTTTTATCATGTTTGATCAACCTAGACCTCTCGAGAACCACATAAATCTTAGATATTTACGGTCCTACAAAAAATAATTCTTAAAACGCACTTACTCGATCAGGACAACCATAGAATCGACGCCCTATGTTGACCACAATCCACGATGTGCGAAGTATTGCTTGCTTACCACACCAGCAATGGACCATTCTTTTTTATAGGTTTAAGGTATTTTAGAAGAAATATTTTGGGGAAATTTTAGGGATGCAAAGTGAGGATGAAAATTGTGGTTGACAATAATATAAGGAAATGTATCATTGTACAATGGTATAAAAATAATGCAATAGTAAAATACGATTATGCCCTTGCCTGTTGTACATTGACCTGACAGTAACAGGTCAAGGGACTCACTTTTTACAAAAAAACATTGCACAATGGACTCCCCATGACGACAAGGTCATGGTATGACCCCAGATGATGTTTTCCAACAAGTTTAGGGACCAACGGTGTATTTTTGACTTAATATTATGTTTTATAGTAGTCTATTGGTTTACATATATCAAGTCTGAATATTGATATTGATACACGTACAACGCGCGTTCGGGGTCAAAGGAAACTTCATTTTCTTCGAGCAAGTTTTTCAACCACCTAGGCAGTGAACCTAATCGTTGTAGTGTAGTATTAGGGTAAGACTCGAGGATTGATATCGTTCTCTAGGGAAATAAGAGTGTTAGTGAGAAATTTACTACGCTAAGGTTGAGGTTGAGAAAGATTATTTTTTATCTTTTTTATATTTTTTAGAAAATTAAAGGTACGATTTCAGGGTTTGGATTTGGGGGGTGGTACTTCTACCGATTACTCTACTATTCTAATTATCTAATCTAATGGGTAGTCTATGTCTTTTTGAAGTGTGCTCGTATGATGATTAAAGATGTGTCTACCTAGATACTATTACTCCCTAGTTATCTTTTATTGGTGGTTGAATTGTCACGTCCTTATTCTTGACGTGTTGTGTTTTCTAAGGTCGTAGGGTGTGCTTTTATCCCTAACTCTTTAAAGCT
This sequence comes from Chrysanthemum makinoi, assembly GCA_910596185.1. Taxonomy (NCBI): domain Eukaryota; kingdom Viridiplantae; phylum Streptophyta; class Magnoliopsida; order Asterales; family Asteraceae; genus Chrysanthemum; species Chrysanthemum makinoi. The sequence goes on from OU343221.1 coordinate 279,747,515, forward strand.
ACCTAAGGTTAATGACTACGAAATCTCTAGGATTCATAAACTTAACACTAAGGTTATCTTTGGATATTTAGCCTACAATTCCACTAGTAACTATAAACTAATGTTCAACAAAGATTAATCAAGCATTTAAAAACACAACGATGGCTTTAAGCACTCCTAAGCCAATTACAATTAAGATAAGAGACAACCAATCAATATTTAATAACTAGGTTTCATAGATCTAAGCAAACACACAAGTAAATTAGTCGGACATGTTAAACATGCAAGCATACACACATTCAATTGGAGACATAATGAAATCAAGGGAATAAATAACTTATCTCGATGTAAAATAGGGTATGAGAACCCTAAAATACCGTCCAAATCGGACTACAATCGTTTTAGGTTTTTACTCCACAAGTCTACCTCTTTAAAAGTCTGAAAATTGAATTGTATATATAGATTTACAACTACGACGGCGTCACCTTGTAATTGTGACGCCGTCGGATCGTCGTCATTAGGGTTTCTTCTTGGCCAAGTCAACTTTGGGACGGCGTCACGTTGTGGTTGTGACGCCGTCAGCTTCAGCTCTGACGTCGTCTGAATCTGGATCTAGGCCGTCTGAGATGAAAAGTCTTCGTGACGCCCTACTCTTCAAAGCCTGACGTCGTCAGGTGTAAAATAGCAATTTCACTCCTGAGTCGTCACAAATATAGGTACGGCGTCTCTCTTTGTTTGGGATGCCGTCAGGTGCATTTCCAGCAGCTTGAGTGTCTTGATCTTGACTTTAGCCATTTTCTTCACATATTCACTCATTTTCGTCCAAATAAGCATCATTCCAGCATTTTGCCTTCAAGAGATCTAAAAAGTGAAAAAGAACGAAATTAAGCAGTAACGGATATAAAAGTGGGAGATTAAGGGCTTAAATGACCCCTTAAAAGAGTACGTTTTAAATCCTTATCAAATATCCCTACACTTGGTATTTGCTTGTCCTCAAGCAGATGTGCTTTTGGCCAATCAATTTATAAGTTAGGGGGCATAAAGCAATGGTTTAACATAATTCATAACAAGTATAAGCCCCGCAATAGTCATAACAAGCACGAAAATTATATACTAGCACCTCACAAGTGGTGTTTGGGTACTCTCATCTCTCGGGTGTATATGAAATATAGTAAATGGAAATTGAAGATAAACACTCATTACCTTGTCATAGTACATAGATTACCATAGGCTTGAGACTAGATCAAACCTCTACCGCTTTGGCGTAAGCACCTAGGAACAACTATCTAAGAGGTCTTTAAAAGGGTTGTAATGTTAGGCTTAAGGTAGGGAAACAAAGGGTTTGGTTGGATAGGCGATTTAGTGGTGGCAAGTCAAAAATCTTAAGTTACAAGCATGAAAAGAATGGCGTTACTAAGCCAATACTCGTTTCACTAAACTCTAGATAACTTGAAACAAACATACATAAATTTAAAGATAGATGTAAAATGGTAGCCCGTATGTTTTTTTTTCAACACTCTTTTTTTTTTTTTTTTGCATACACTTTATTCTACCATCCTCTACGATAACATCAAAATATAAGGGATTTATAGGCACATCCCTACACTTGAGTTTTTATTACTCTAACACTAATTTGACCCGAATTGAAAAGATCAAAACACTTGGAGTACATTATTACGTAAATAAAGGGAATTTGAATTTAACGTTCTTTCCCGTCATTCCATAAAATTTAACTTTACCCATGAGTCCTAATCATCCCAAAACTGTGTACAAAAGATATGACTCGACTTAGCAACCATGCAAGTAACTAGATAATTGAACTAAGGGTTTAGTATGATAACAATAATGCACTAAAAGTGAGTGCATACAAGGTAGGCTAAGGCGATTTAGGTGTACATTTGGGGGTGGATTGTAAACAATGCTCTTCATTGATATTTCGGAAAACGAAACATCACGAGAACCGCGAAAAGGATAGGCTCTGAGGGGTTAACTAGGGGTATCGTGTACTAAAGATGAGTACAACGCAAGGGTGTGGGGGAATTACTCAACCGATGTGGAAGAAGTAATTATAACACGGGTATCAAACAAGGGTTATCCTAATGCCTCTTATTATTTAGCTATTCCTAACTACACAAGTGTAGTCTCACTAGCGATCTCGGGATGAATCACAAAACAAGTTATAGAATCTATTATACTACCGGTACACTCTCGAAGCATTAAAGATGAATGCTTTAATTCCTATAAATCTAGGGGAAAACCTCACATTTTTGGGGTGGAATTTGAGTGGTAAAGGGTTTTTTGTGCTAGTCATATAACTCATATCCATGAGACGCTTTATTAAGACTAAAGACCCACTCCTACATGTCATGAATTGTTTTTTAAATTTGGTGCTAAAATTACCCTAACCGATATTTCTCATAGCTTATTACACAAATGAAATAGGACAAGACAAATAATCAAGGATAAGCATAGTTTCAAAGTTCCCGTTTTATTCTCCCTCCCTACACTTAAACTGAACATTGTCCCCAATGTTCCACGAAAGTATCAAAGTTATGATAACGGAAGGTAATTAAAAGAGAAAGAAACTAGTACTCCCCTGATTAGCTCGGTAGGATCCGTGTGAAGTAGTGGTTAAATTCTTCTCCAAGAAGAATGTATGCGTTATAAGCTCCATCCAATACTATGTTTCTTCTTCTTGATAAATAAAACCTGCACACTTTAAGAAAATAGACGAAACCATTGCGTAAAATTGGCGGTAAAACTATATATGACTCTACTAAACTAGGATATAATGCTTGTAGAATGGATGTTTGCAGGTTTTCTGGAAAATTAAGACCTGAGAAATTTCAAAAATTTATAAGTAGCATAAAAAATGAGAGAAAGTTAGATAAGCTGTTTCTGTTCCTCCTGACGCCGTCAGGTTATCCTGACAGAAACTGGTTTGCTGCGATTTTCTGAAAAAATTCTAGAAAAATTACATCTTTAGAATCTGGAAAAATTCCTGCAAAACATCCATTATGACTCGATACAAGCATTTGACTCAAACAAACACACATATATATCTTTTCAATAATTTTAATTCTTATGTTCACGTTCTTAAAAAAACGTGTGTAATTTTCCCTACACTTATCCTTTTTGTAAAATACCTTTATATGTAATTAAGACGAGGTTAAAGACAAAATAAAGCATTTTCACAAATTCAAACATGAGAATAAACAATCAATGAAAAGATATATGACACACAAACAAGCAAACAATTAAGCACGGGTTGCCTCCCACGAAGCGCTTTTCTTTATTTATGAGTCTTGTAGCTAGACTCGAAGTCGTGCCCCTACGTGGTCTCGTGCATGCTTACGTGACCATACCTAAGCCATTCCAATGTTCTCTCATTCTTCTTGTATTCATCTACTAACTCTAGGCATTTTTTATAGTACCTATCATTCTTTTCATAAGTATGCCTAAGTCCCCGTTGTTTGTCTCTTTCACTAAGTATTGGAATGGGAGCCATCCGATTACATGCCTCTATATCTTTGTGCTTAAACCTAGGATGCGTACGGGGCATTTGATAGACAAAATCTTCAACTCCATCAGAGAATGTGATTAGACCATCAATCATCCGTTCATTCAACCTAGTCATTCTCTTAAAGTGTGTTCCAAATATTACTTGAGTAAGGCTCCCATCAATGAATTCTCCTAAATCTTCTAGGACCATGAATTCAACCATATACGCAAAACTTCCAACAAACACATCCAAGTAAGTGACCACATCAACAACATTATCCCCTTGATAGGCTAATTCATTTACCTTAATTTTGTTATATAGATTTCTCGAGATTAAGTTTAAAGGTAAGAATGAGTGCAAGTTAGCATCAAAAATTTCAAATCATATCCTACAAGGGAATTGCATGTTAAAAGGGCCATAACCTCAATTCTACACCTAGGGTCAAAGCATTGGGAGAAGTCTTCTTCCATTTCAAAATTAACTTCATCGATGACCTCCCCGTTATCAAGTGCCTCACCATAGTCAAACTTATCATCAGAATCCGAGTCATAGAAAGGAATATGTTGTTGCTAATTTATTTCATTATTCCCTAGGTGATTTCCAAAGTGATGAATGGGTGAAAGGTTTTGTGGGATTGTACAAAAACTTGATACGCGTACAATGTGCGTTCGGGGTCAAATGAAACTTCCTTTTCTTCGAGCAAGTTTTTCAACCACCTAGGCAGTGAACCTAATCATTGTAGTGTAGTATTAGGGTAAGCCTCGAGGATTGATATCGTTCTCTAGGGGAATAGGAATGCTAGTGAGAAATTTACTACGCTAAGGTTGAGGTTGAGGAAGATTATTTTTTATCTTTTTTATATTTTTTAGAAAATTAAAGGTATGATCTCGGGGTTTGGATTTGGGGGGTGGTACTTCTACCGATTACTCTACTATTCTAATTATCTAATCTAATGGGTAGTCTATGTCTTTTTGAAGTGTGCTCGTATGATGATTAAAGATGTGTCTACCTAGATACTATTACTCCCTAGTTATCTTTTATTGGTGGTTGAATTGTCACGTCCTTATTCTTAACGCGTTGTGTTTTCTAAGGTCGTAGGGTGTGCTTTTATCCCTAACTCTTTGAAGCTACCTAAGGTTAATGACTATGAAATCTCTAGGATTCATAAACTTAACACTAAGGTTATCTTTGGATATTTAGACTACAATTCCACTAGTAACTATAAACTAATGTTCAACAAAGATTGATCAAGCATTTAAAAACACAACGATGGCTTTAAGCACTCCTAAGCCAATTACAATTAAGATAAGAGACAACCAATCAATATTTAATAACTAGGTTTCATAGATCTAAGCAAACACACAAGTAAATTAGCCGGACTTGTTAAACGTGCAAGCATACACACATTCAATTGAAGACATAATGAAATCAAGGGAATAAATAACTTATCTCGATGTAAAATAGGGTATGAGAACCCTAAAATACTGTCCAAACCGGACTACAATCGTTTTAGGTTTTTACTCCACAAGTATACCTCTTTAAAAGTCTGAAAATCGAATTCTATATATAGATTTACAACTGCGACGGCTTCACCTTGTAATTGTGATGCCGTCGGATCGCCGTTATTAGGGTTTCGTCTTGGCCCATTCAACTTTGGGACGGCGTCACGTTGTGGTTGTGACGCCGTCAGCTTCAGCTCTGACGTCGTCTGAATCTGGATCTAGGCCGTCTGAGATGAAAAGTCTTCGCGACGCCCTACTCTTTAAAGCTTGACGCCGTCAGGTGTAAAATAGCAATTTCACTCCTAGTTGTCACAAATATAGGGACGACGTCGCCCCTTATTTGAGACGCCGTCAGGTGCATTTCCGGCAGCTTGAATGTCTTGATCTTGACTTTAGCCATTTTCTTCACATATTCATTCATTTTCGTCCAAATAAGCATCATTCCAGCATTTTGCCTTCAAGAGACCAAAAAAGTGAAAAGGAACGAAATTAAGCAGTAACGGATATAAAAGTGGGCGATTAAGGGCTTAAATGACCCCTGAAAATCCTTATCAGATATACAATAAAACACTCATAAAACTTGATTACTATTGAGTGACACATCCTTATAATAAATCAGTTGGTTTCAGAAAAAAAAGGACATTTATAAGTTTCACATTTTCAGATATTCAATCACAGGAATAATCAAATTATTAGAGAGAATGGTGTAGGTGACCAACAACATGTTGTTGGTATTTTTTAGCACCAACAACGACGCCATAGTTCACCGGTCCACACGTCAAAATGCCGCCATTCGTCCCTTCGTTGTTTCACCCGCATGCATTTTTCTCTTTTCCCTTTTTCTTTTTCTTTTTTTTCCGTATTGTGAGTGAATGGAAAATTTTGGTGGTGTGTTATGGGACCCATATGCACATATAACAGTTATTGGGTGTTATTGCTACAGAGAGTGTTTTATTTATCGGTGTGTTATTGAAGAGATTCTGAGGTGATGCTAAAATGACACACCGATAACAATTATTAGTGTGCTCCTTCCCCTAGCTCTCATTAAAGACCCCATAGTGATAATGGATAAGTTAGTTAGACCATTATTCAAAATTTTGGTTGAATTTGATTTCACTCCTATATAATGATATTGCGCCCCGCAAGTAGGCCGGTTAAACCAACCTAAATTTGAAATATTTTCTCTTTTATCATATGCATTTTATTTAATTTTGATTATTTTCACATATACGAGATTTCATCAAGCCACAATCATTTGGTTTCTAGTGTTCACTTTTAAGAAAGAATAACAATCCACTCATGTTGAACCCAATATGATAAGTTATGTTGTGGTTAGGACACCTTAAACTGACTCCAATAAGGAATTTCCGAGCCTTGATTATGTGCTTGGAAACACTCTTACACCTTTAAAGATAGTTGCTCTCAAGAGTAATAGTTTGGAATTTGCAAAACTACTTGATACAGGTTCAATTACGAATAAGGTTAACTTTTGTGCACTTGAGGTCCCGTCATGTAAAGGAGTTGATGTTACTATTCCCATGTTGTCGGTTCTTGAAGTTAGCGAACGGCTTGGTAACACCGCATACGTGTATTTTCTTGGAAAATAGGTTACTTATCTTGTAGAAGAAAAGTATGCTAAGAACATTTGGAATAAGTATGGATGAACTCGCAGGGCTTCTTCTTTTTCAAGTTTTCATCAACTAGAGTTCTGGAAGGGATGTTGGAGGATGGTCCTTTGATGATTTGCAACATCCCTATTATACTTAAAAAGTGGATAGCGAATTCGGATGTATACAAGAGTGAGTTGATTACGGTTTCGGTTTAGGTAAAATTTTAGGGCGTGCCTATTCCAGCTTTCACGTCTGATGGCTTGAGTGTAATTGGAACCAAACTAGGGACACCATTGATACTTGACTCATACACTAGTTCTATGTGTATGGATTGGTGGGGAAGAACGGGTTACGTTGGGTTATGATTGAGTTACAGGCTGATTTGGATTTGAAAGAGTCTATGGTTGTGGCGATTCTTAGAATAACTGGTAAAGGTAACACACTTCATACTATCCGGGTTGAATACGAATGAAAACCCCCGAGGTGTTCTACATGCAAGATCTTTGGACACAGTGATTAGCAATGCCCTAAAAAGATCATCTCGGATGTTCTTAAAACCGTAAATGCACCTTGGAAAGATATGAAAAATGTTCAAGTTGGGGAAAAAATAAATCTTTGTTTGTCTATAAAAGAAAGGAAGATGTTAAAAGGCGAACAAGGGTAAGAAAAAAACAACGAGTGGTGCAAAAGTTGATACGGATATGTCGGTTTCAAATGCTTTTGACATTCTTGGTAGTATGGCTAATGAGGATGAGGTTGATAGTACAAATTTAGGTGTACCGTCAATCGAGAAGGTGGTGAACCAAAGGGAAGATTAGGGGTTGAATCAAGTAGAGAAGATAAAGTGGATAGCATGGATTCAAACAAAAGGAAGAGTTGTTTGAGTCCAAGTAGGAACGATGGAAAACAAAAGGAAATGATTGTGAAGTTTGCTTCTACTATTACTTACGAGTATGAAGAGGAGGAACATGAAGGTTTTGTTGAGGACTACATGGAGGAAGAAAAAAAAAGGTTGATCTAAGACATCATATTGGATAATAGATTATGTTTTATGTCTTTCTTTTGAGTCAAATGTAGTGTCCTATGTTTGGTTTATATTTTTAGTCAAATGTGGTTTCTTTGATTGTTTTCATTGTGATGTAGTTTGCCTATGTAACGGGATGAGATACGAGACTCATCCACATCATATGTAAATAACTGTTTTTTAACTTAATACATTTAACGGGTTAAAACCCTTTACCCAGAAAAATATAATAAGTTGTGCTGTTAGATTTGATGAATAATAACAAGTCAGTGGCCATAAAACTTTTACCAATTTACGGGTGTGTAAAATTTACTTCTTGTTCTCAAACTATTATCCTGTTAATATTAACATGCTCATCGCTGGAGATGGCAAAAAAATCCGTACCCGATGGGGACCCGATCCCCAAACCCGATTTTGACTGGGGAATCCCAGAATTCGCCGGGGATGGGGACGGGGATGGGGAATCCCCAAAATATGAAACCGGGGATGGGGATAACATAAATCCCCGAACCCGACCCCGACTCCGATCTTTCTAGTGTATTAGTATTTAGAATTTATATGTTATATCCATTCTCGATTAACTTGTATATGTATATGTATATATGTTTATGAGTATCGACATGTATATTTAAATGCATATGTGATATTTATAAAATCAAATACCTTTAGAATTATAAGCATAAGCACCAGCTACATATTACTTATTCTTTTGTCCGAATAGACACATATGATACATTTTTTTTTTATATTATATGTTACAATGTTGAGGATGCTTTACAGTTGAATTGAAATTGTAATGAATCTAACTATGTGCGATGTACGCACGTTTCTTGAAATACTTTATGAGCTAAAATTCTTTATATTTTTTATGAGTTGGTGGAAACTTTATGTTAGTTCATAAGGATTGAAAATTCTTGAATCCCCACGGGGATCCCCGATCCCCATTGGGGACGGGGATGGGGATGTAAAGCAATTCCCCGATGGGGATGGGGACAGGGATGGGGATGGAGAGTGAAAAAGGGGATGGGGATGGTAAATACAATCCCCGACATTCCCCGCCCCGTTGCCATCTCTACTCATCGCGAGCTATTCTCAACCAAATTCATAAGTTGTAAATGTGTACAACCGAATGCATATTTTTTATGACTTCAACTTGGTATTCATGAAATAAAATTGACAAAATGATTGATCGACATTAATAAAATTGAAGATCGTGGAGATGATGTGGGTCTTTCGACGTTGTTGGTGGATTTCAAAAACGCCTTCAACTTGGTGGATCGTGAGGTTATGTTACATGAGGTTCGCCATTGTTGTCCTGATATTTCACGTTGGGTGGAATTTTGTTACTCCAATCCAGCTAGATTATATTATGGGGAACACACTTTACGGTCGCATCAAGGTGTGCAACAAGTTGATCCACTTGGACATTTGCTTTTTTCTTTGGTGTTACATCCTTTGGTGTGCAAGATTAGAGACTCCTTTAGCTTTTCCCTTCAAGCTTAGTATCTGGATGATGGCACTATTATTGGAGATACTTTGGTTTTGGGGAAGGTTTTAGAGCTTATCATGGTGGATGGACCTCGTTGTGGTTTGCATCTTAATGTTGATAAAACTGAAGTTTTTTGGCCTAAGGAAGATCCTAGGAGCAGGATTGTGGGTGTTTTCCCACCTAATATTGCCCCGACCTTTACACGGTGTTAAATTACTGGGTGGACCCGCTAGTGTAGACTTTGATTTTAGTAGTGAGCTTGTTATGAAAAGGGTTGCCAAAACCATTGAGCTTATGGGTGTTGTTGCTAAGATTAATGACCCTCAGTGTGAGTTGTGGCTACTTCGTGCTTGTGGCGGTATTTCCAAATTATATTTTACTTTGCGCACTTGCTCTCCCCGGGTATTTGGGCGTGCTCAGATTTCATTTGATGTGACTCTTCGTTCTACTTTAGAGCGTATTATCACTGCTTCTGGACCTGGTTTTGGCGATTGGCAATGGAGGCTTGCTACCTTACCCTTTGCTTTTGGAGGGCTTGGTGTTGACTCTGCAGGTGATGTCTTGAACTATGCATTTCTGGCTTCTAGGCTTCAATCTGCTAGCTTGCAGACTAAGTTGCTTAGACATTCTGGTATCGTAACTTCTGGGCCTTCCTTTGATGATGCCTTGTGTGCTTTCAATATGAAAATGGAGATTGACCTTTTGAGTAATCCATGTGAGATCGCTGCCCCCAAACTCATGACAAAATTGGCAGATATATATTTCACGCGTATTACTCAAATAGCCGAATCTACATTTTCTTTATCCACTCGACAAGTGGCCTTATGGAAATCGCAAATGGAGGACTACACTTCAGACTGGCTTAGGGTGGTTCCAATATCTGGGTTGGGGCAGACTATGAATGCTAGGACTTACCGGTGCATGTTGTGTTATCGGCTAGGTGTTCCCTTATTCTCAGTTCAGATGTCGTGCTCAACCTGTTCCAAGGTCTTCACTGGGGATATTTATGGGGACCATGTTGTATCTTGCGCTGGTATTATTGGTATTAAACATCGGCAAAATGTGGTACGTGATGTTCTTGTTGACATATGTTCTCGATCGGGGATTTCGGCTCGTAAAGAGGCTCATATTGGGCTTTGTGGGGAAAGGGACAAACCCTTACGTCCAGCTGACATGTTGCTCTACTCGTGGGACGGAGGGCTTGATGTATGTGTTGATTTGACTGGATCATCACCCTTGACGCAAACTGGTATGGTTGATTTTGTGTCGGGTCGTGCGATGGTTGAGGCTGCACAACGTAAACGCGTCAAGTATGAGGCTAAGTGCGCGAATATTGGATATGGGTTCCTCCCCTTCTCGTTCTCTTCTTTTGGGGAACTTGAGAAGGACGCTTGATGACCTTACTTAAACGGATCCGAAAGTTCTCGATGACCCAAGACATTGGAGCACGTGCAGCTGCTCATATGTTTAGTAGGATTAGTTTTTCTATAGCTAGAGGAGTGGGAGCCCAGTTAGTATCTCGGCTCCCCACTAACTTCTTGTAAATCCTATGATTTTCTAATAAAGTGATGTTATAATAAATAAAAATAAAAAAAATAAAATAATAAAATAATAATAATAATAATAATAATAATAATAATAATAATAATAATAATAATAATAATAATAATAATAATAATAATAATAATAATAATAATAATAATTAAGAGTTTCCCCCGTGGTACATCTTGTGGTCGTGATGGTTTGCTTGCCCAACACCTTTTGGATTGTTTTAGTGGTGCTGTTGTGGCTATATCGGATGAGTTACTTGATTCTATCACTAAAGTGGTAAATCTTTTTCTTGATGGTAAGTGCCCTAAAGTGTTGGGCGAGTATATTGCTAGTGCTCCCCTCACGCCTCTGATCAAACCAGGTGGTGGTATACGTCCTATTGCTGTAGGGACTGTCTGGAGGCGTTTAGTCTCCAAGGTGGGTGCTTCTATGATTGGCCATTCTTTAGATGGTTACTTTAAAGATTTGCATTTTGGTGTTGGAGTTTCTGGAGGAGGGGAGGCTATTCTTCATGCTGTAAATCGTGTAGTTGAAGACCGTGGAAATGAGGTGGGCCTTTCGATGTTATTAGTGGACTTCAAGAATGCCTTCAATTTGGTAGATCGCGAGGTTATGTTACGAGAGGTTCGCCTCCATTGTCCCTCTGTGTCACGCTGGATTGAGTTTTGTTATTCTAAACCTGCTAGGCTTTATTACGGGGAACACACTCTATGGTCACACCAAGGCGTGCAGCAAGGTGACCCTCTTGGACCTCTCCTTTTTGCATTAGTGCTACATCCTTTGGCTTGCAAGATCAAAAACTCCTTGTCTCTCCCCTTTCAAGCTTGGTACCTAGATGATGGAACGATCATTGGAGATACTCTGTTAGTTGGGAAGGCCCTGGAGCTCATTATGATGGATGGACCTCATTATGGTTTACACCTCAACGTCGATAAAACTGAGATTTTTTGGCCAAGGGAAGACCCTAGAAGCAGACTTGCAGGTATTTTCCCGCCTAATTTTGCCCGGCCTCTGCATGGTGTTAAATTGTTAGGTGGGCCTGTTGGTATACACATTGAGTTTAGCAGTAAGCTTGTTTTGAAACGGGTTTCTAAAACCATTGAACTTATGGACGCTGTTGCTAAGCTTAATGATCCCCAATGTGAGTTGCTGCTTCTCCGGGCATGTGCCGGCATTTCCAAGTTGTATTTCTCTATGCGCACATGTTCCCCCCGTGTCTTTGAGCGTGCTCAGGTTTCATTCGATGCAGCACTTCGCTCCTCTTTGGAGCGTATTGTCACTGCCTCTGGACCCGGGTTTGGCGATTGGCAATGGAGACTGGCCACTCTACCTTTTGAATTTGGGGGGCTTGGTGTATACGCTGCCGGGGATATCTTGAATTATGCCTTCCTTGCTCTAGACTCCAATCGGCCAGCCTACAGACTGAACTTCTTCGGCAGTCTGGTGTTGGTACTTCCGGACCTTCCTTTGATGATGCCCTGCATGTTTTTAATGAGAAAATGGAGACCGACCTTTTGGGTAGCTCTTGTGAGATTGTTGCCCCCCCCAAACTCATGAAGAAATTGGCAGATTTATATTTCACATGTGTCACCAAAGAGGCTGAATCCACCTTCCGCTTATCTTCTAGACAGATGGCCCTTTAGAGATCGCAAATGGAAGACCATACTTCAGACTGGCTCCGAGTAGTCCCGATAGTTGGGCTGGGGCAGACTATGAATGCTAAAACCTACCGGTGTGTTTTATGCTATCGACTAGGTGTTCCCTTCTTCTCCACTCAGATGTCGTGCTCTGCTTGTTCCAAGATTTTTACGGGTGATATCTACGGGGATCATGATGTATCATGCGCGGGTATTATTGGTATTAAACATCGACATAATGTGGTGCGTGATACTCTCGCTGATATCTGCTCCCGGGTAGGGGTTTCGGCTCGTAAAGAAGTTGATGTCGGGCTCAGCGGAGAGAGGGACAAACACCTTCGCCCAGCTGACTTGTTACTTTACTCGTGGGAAAGAGGGCTTGATGTGTGTGTTGATCTAACAGGGTCATCGCCCTTGACGCAAACTGGTATGACTGATTTTGTGCCGGGGCAGGCTGTGATCGAACTGCACAACGCGTGTCAAGTACGAAACCAAATGCGCTGATATTGGATATGGGTTCATCCCCTTCTCTTTCTCTTCTTTTGGTGAACTCGAGAAGGATGCGGTGACCCTGCTGAAGCGAATCCGAAAGTTCTCTGTCACCTAAGATATTGGTGCGCGTGTTGCTAATTATATTTTTAGTAGGGTTTGTTTTGCTATAGCTAGAGGAGTGGGAGCCCAACTAGTATCTCGGCTTCCCACTAATTTCTTGTAAACCTTTGATTTTCTAATGAAGTGATGTTTTTATAAAATAAATAAATAAATAAATAAATAATAATAATAATAATAATAATAATAATAATAATAATAATAATAATAATAATAATAATAATAATAATAATAATAATAAACACACTATAAATATGAGAAATTTTCTTTTGCTTACTCTTATTTTGGTGCTTACCAAGGGATACATCCCCACCATTCATCTAGTTTGATTTAATAGTATAGATTAACCTAAGATTTAATGGATAAACCTAAGTCCATGTTTTTTTTATTGTCTTTTTGTCTTTTTTTTTCTTCACTTTTTTTTTTGTCTTTTTTATTTTTTCACTTTTTTTTGTCTTTCTTTTAATTCACGTTTTTATTTATTAACGTTTTTTTTCTTCACGTTTTAAACTTTTTTTAGTTCGCGTTTCTTTTTTCTTCGCTTTCATACGTTTTCGTTTGTTTTAATGATTTCATACGTTTTCGTCCGTTCTCACACCTTTTCATACGTTTTCGTCCGTTTTCATCCGGTTTATTTCGTTTTCGTCCATTTTTCATACGTTCTCGTCCATTTTCAGACGTGTTTTTACGCTTTCATACGTTTTCGTCCGTTTTCATATGTATTTGTCCCTTTTTTTACGTTTTCATCCGTTTTCATACGTTTCGGACTATCACAAGTGATATTTTGTGATATCCATAATATCATTTTGTGATATTTTGAATATCACTTGTGATTTTCTGAATATCACTTTGTGGTATTCAGAATTTCACTTGTGATTTTTTGAATAACTACTAACTACCACACTTTTATTGCTAATTTTTCGTGTATCTCATTCTCATGATGTTCAACTTTTTGGAGGAGAATTTGATATCACTGGTGACATCACAGATATGTCAGCTTCTTCTATTTTGTCGAATCATGTGTGATATCACAGATGATATCACTTGTGATATCACAGATGATATCACTTGTGAAATCACCTGTGATATTACAGGTGATATCACTTGTGATACCACACGTGATATCACCTGTGATGTAACATGTGTTTGAGCTTCTTCAGTTTGTTTATGAAGATGTTGTGCTTTGTTTAACCATAGCTTCTTCACTGATCAACCATAGATATTTTCAAATCCCGTTGTAAAACCTATTGAAATACTCACAATGTATCCGTTAAATAGACAAATTCAATCACAACTTAAATAATAAACAAAAGTGCACTAAATAACTATGTGTTTAAAGCAAAATCAACTTGTTTAAGTTGTTTAATCTAACAACTTAAATAATAAGCAATATTCCACTATAAATAGCTTGTCGGTAACTAAAACACAATTTTCATCCACTAACAAAAAGCACATAAAACATCAAAATTATGATATAATACAAAAGTGATAAAACACACAGTAAATAGTATATCATTAAAACTTTTAACAAAAAAAAAAGCTTTAACTATGATTATAAAACAATAACAATGAAATATCAAAAGTAATACTATACATGACATATAATAAAGCATAATAAGTAAACAAAAAAACCTATCAAACAAACCAAATTTCACAAGTGATAATACAAATATCACTAGTGATAATACACATATACAGTTCAACTTTCAATATCACTAGTGATACTACACGTATGATACTTTTCACTCACACATTTCATCAAACACTTGGTGTGCATCCATGTATACACTAAATTTAAACAAATGTAAAAAACACAAAGAAACTCAACCTAATGAAAACGTATGAAAGCGTAAAACACGTATGAAACGGACGAAAACGTATGAATATTGGACGAAAACGTAAGAAAACGGTCGAAAACGTAAGAAAACGGACGAAAACGTATGAAAATGGACGAATACGTATGAAATTCACAAGTGATATACAGAAAATCACAAATGATATTATGAATATCACAAGTGATATTATGAATATCACAGAATATCACTTTTGTGATAGTCAGAAACGTATGAAAATGGACGAAAACGTAAGAAAACAGACGAATACGTATGAAAGCGTAAAAACACGTCTAAAAATGGACGAAAACGTATGAAAATGAAAGAAAACTGATGAAAATGGACGAAAACGTATGAAAACGGGCGAAAACGTATGAAAACGGACAAAACAGACGAAAACGAATGAAGGCGAAAAAAAAAACGCGAATTAAAAAAACGTAAATAAAAAAAACGCGAATTTAAAAAAAAAGCGTGAATTAAAAAAAAAATTAAAAAAAAAAAAAAAAAAAAAGAACGTGAATTAAATACAAGAAACGTGAATTTTAAAATAAATGACAAAAAAAATATATTTGAATAAAAAAGAAAGACAAAAAGATAAGAAAAAAAACATGGATTTATGTTTATCTTTTAAATCTTAGGTTAATTCACACTATTAGATCAAACTAGATGTAGAGATTTATCTTTTGATAAGTATAAATTTATTAGTAAGGAAAGCAAAATAAAGTGTCTCCTATAAATATAAGCAAGCAATTGGATCTCTTTACTCTCGCAACTACCATATGTATTATATCTCTCTCTTTTGCTGTCAGTCTTCCCTGGTGACTTTTGCGTTTGCTACCATAAAACTAACAAGGTAACACTCGTACTTAACTTGATAACATTTTTGCTACTCATATTTAACTTTATTTTACTTCTCAAACCATTCTTGTACCATTTTTATAGTTTCCCGACACTAGTGTTCTAAAGTAAAGGGTAAAATATACAAGAGTTTATGTGGCGTAACTAGACTATAGTGCTACAAAGCGCAAATGGATGAATGGATTTTTTTATCCCTAGTTTTCGACTTTTGGCCGACTAATCCACGGGGTTTGAACTAACTGCCACACGCACATACACAAACCAGGTAGTAGGAACTGAACTTGAGACCTCACACATCTTAGAGTGATAATCACAAGTCCTTTTGCTATTAGCCCAGGCCTAAGTGGTTAAGTGACTCTCTAAAGGACTTGATTGATAAAATTAGTACAATTTGTTATTGATAGTTGAGAGATGTTTGTTGAAATTAAACGGATACTATAATGTTATATAAAATGAAAGAGCATGTTTTTTATTGCCTGGTAAGGTGTCTGAAATGCTTTGATTAGTGACAATACAAAGTTAACACATCGATGGTTCTTTGTAGCTTATCGATCGTTATCTTTACTTCAGACTGTTAAGAAGAAAACAAGGTTCTGAGGTACAATTCGTTCGCTTTAATTTCTTTGCTACTATGGTTATCGCAATACTGCATGTGGTGTTATGATATTTGCTGTATTGTTATTTTTGTTTGCAAAATCTGGAAACCAGTTTAGCTAACCATTTTCGCAGTTGCAAATTTGAGTCTTTCTTTATTGGTTCTTGCACATGAACTCTACATAAGCTTCATGTCGCTATAGACATGCCATATAAACCTCCATTAGAGATGGTCTTAGCAACAAAAGAGATTTTAGCTATGTGATTGGACTCCCACCGGCATGACATTTTTGTCTAGCGGGATAGGCCTCGAAAACTGTCTAGGAGTTCTCTAACAAATCAACAAAACATCTAAGCGCGATAGATGTTGGAACGTCTTCTGTATCAAATAACCAATAACCAAAACAAAACAAGTTAAAGATGTACAATGATTCCTCAATAGGGTACTTCTGTATCACTTAACTAATAACCAAAACAAAACTAATTAAATCTGGAAACCAGTTTGGCTAATTGTGTCATGTTGATCCGCTGTTATCTACGACTCTACGAGGGATCGGAAAACATATATCTAAACACAATATTTATCGTATAAACAATAAGCTTACACAAGTAATTATAGCACAAGTCTGATAATGATATGACATAAAATATCACTAACATATGACGTAACTAAACTTCGAAAAGTTATAACAATATAACGTGATCAGTTGTACGTACTTTTTCTCTTGTGAACGACAATTAACCATCTCACAATATATATACATAATACACTACAAATTCATTTCACATGTCTTGAGCAGAACTTGAATGATTAACTATTTGATTGAAAAGATTATCGCATAACATGGTTACTCAAATTAACTTCACAAGTCCTTTGGTCATGGACTTTCTTGTCATCAAACAAAAACATACATACGATGAAAAGACAATGTAGTTGTTCAAATTAACTTCATACTTAACTTGCCTTTATTTTGCATGTCAATGTCATGATGCAACGTGATAGTCAAGTCATTCTCAATTAATGAAAGATTGTCATGGAAATTTCTTGGAAATTTCTATTGTACGTCTTATGCAATCTTTTATTTTAAAGTTTATATATATGTCTACGCATAATAGTATCATCTTCTTATCCTCTTTTATCGGATATCACAAGTTGACTAATCGATAGTTCAGTGTTCTACACGACTCGTTTCATGGTCGGTATATATATATATATATATATATATATATATATATATATATATATATATATATATATATATATATATATATATATATATATATATATAGGGATCGGTGGATTGGGATTTAAGTAGGGATGGTGCAGATAATATCACAGTAGCTTTTTTTTTAAAAAAAATTCAAGAAAATCTGAAAAAAATTAAAAAAAATGAAGAGGATGATAAATTATTAAGAATCGCTGAAAAAATTTTCAAAAAAAAATTGTTTTCATGATTAAAGGTATTGTGATATTAAGGTCGATTTTGACTTTTTTACAAAAGTCAAGATCTGATCTTAATATCACATTCACTTTTTTTTTTAATACAAATTGTTAATATCACACTAACTTTTTTTTGATATCACACTACTTTTTTGTTTTTTTTACTAATATTATTAATATCACCGTTCATTTTTTAATAAAAAAATGTTAATATCATGGTTCTTTTTTACTATCACAGGAACTTTTTTTCTTTTTTTAATATAATTGTTAATATCACCGTAACTATCATATGCTTTTTTAATAAAATTGTTAATATCATAATAACTATCATATGTTTCTTAATATCAAGGTTCATTTTTACATGTAAAGAACTTAAATATCACAGTTGGTTTTATAATATCATCATTTTATAATATCACAGTTTCATAATATCACACTAATACTCATAATATCGTTAATATCACGGTAGAACTCATAATCAAGAAAACAAAAAGTGCTCAGAAAAATCTGAAAAAATAAAAAATGAAAGAAGATAACAATAGTAAGGTTCGCTCAAAAGGAAAAAAATTAAAAAAATCGTTTACATGGTCAATTGCTACCGTGAAGTTAGCGCAGATCTTGACTTTTTTACAAAATGTCAAGATCAGATCTGAAATGGGTGGTCCAGATCTATCCGTACGTCCGCACTAAAATTAAAAATTCGCACATGATCCTCACTCTATATATATATATATATATATATATATATATATATATATATATATATATATATAGGGAAGAGATCCAGTAAGAAGAAAAACAAAAATGAGAAGAATAAGAAGGATTTCTAGCCACACATTTCAAATACGGAGGAGAATTTTAAGGGGAGATGCATCCATTTTTGTAGATGCATCTGAAATGAGTGGTTGTGGTTTCTTCTTATCATTCTTATTTTAATTTTTCTTCTTATTTGATCCTAACTCTCTCTCTCTTTTATATATATATATATATATATATATATATATATATATATATATATATATATATATATATATATATATATATATATATATATATATATATATATATATATAATCTGGATCAATAGATAAGTTTAAAATCGGTTCACATGTTTTTAAATGTAAAAGTCATTTTTGTTTGTCTTAAAAAAAAGTTTTTTATACTCCAGGATCCAGCGATAGAAAGTTTTCAAATCATTGAAAATATTTCTGTCAAGTTTGCTGTTTGCATGAAACATGCTTTAACTACAAATTATTTAGTGGTATCGTGGTAAGACTTATTTAGCCCAAAAGATTGTTATATGCAAAATACAACTACACAAGCCAAAATACTATAAGCTCGTGGTATGAACCAGCCCAACTGAGTTTTCTGTATGTATGATTATAAAATCATGCTAACAAAATATTATCATTTATATGCTTATGAAAATATAGTTTTACATGTCTAAAAACATTTTACGAGTCATGGTTACTTAAAGCTGATTAAGATGAAATCTTATCACACTTGTTAATATTAAATGATAGATGTGGCCCAAGCTCGAATGCAAAGCTAGGGGAAACATTGACTCGTGAGTCTGTGGGACCAGCCTATGGATGGAGTAGTTAATCGGTGTTAGCATAAAAATTGTGCGAACTCTTGAGGCCCCAGTTGAGACTAGTAAGGTCCAAGCCAACCTTTTAGTATGGGGGATTATTTGGCCAAAAATTGGCTAGGTGTGTAAGGCAAATACATAATAAAATTCTAATGGACTCAAATCTACAATCAAACTTAGGTCATATTTATCCTCTAATAGTAAAATCCGTTTTACGAGTCATGGCTAACTCAAGCGAATTTCTATATCATGAATCAACTCAAACAACTTTCTATTTTTAAATTATTACGTGTAATATATATATTTGCAAACATACAAAAGTTGAGTTTGAAGGAAAACGACATGCTTTCATTTTTCAAAGAGATTATTGACAAATGGATACCATCTTTTTCAAACTTTGCTTGTAATCTAAGTTATCTAGTATCTTGTTCTTATGAGAAACGAATAGTTTGAATAACATTATAGTATCCAGTATCTTGTTCGATTTCTTTTTTTAAACTACTCTCAGCAGTCACATCAATTTATCTTCTACTTTAACGTCATATCAGTTTTCTTTCCCCTCACTCTTTCTCACTTTCACCTTTAATGTTCACCACTCCCTCAAGTTTTATTAAAATACTCACTTTTATACAAATATACCTCACTAAATACCTCACACATACTCACAAACCAAATAATAAATAAAATAAATACACAAAAGGCCCATTTTAATTTTACACGTTTTCATATGAGGTGAGCAAATCACCGTTCGTTACCCATTTTTTGCATCTCACGCGCTATAACAAACACTCCCAATGGAGTCACGACATCTCATTTGCTCTCACTCCCATGGTAACGATACCACTAGGAGCAGCCTTATATAACTGTAGTTGCATTTAAGTATTTAACGCGTAAGAATAAACATGAGATTCCTTAATATGTTGGTCTATTTGAAAATAACAAATAGATTATCCTATTTGTTTAATCACATTGATCCCTTTAGCTTTTTAGTTCATGGTAATGACACAGTTCTAGTCGATAATGTGTGTATAAAGAATGTTTATTTTAGCTGTAAAGATCGTGGATGTCCTCAACGCAAAATCAAATCACAAATAGTCAAAGGCTCTAGGATTATGCGTGACATTCCATTTATATTTTCAAACAATTCGTTTCGGTAATTAACTAGCTAGTTACCTATATAAACTGTATTTTGTGCTCGTGTACATTATTGATGTTACAAAATATGACATGACATTTTTTGAGATATGAAAATTCAGGCTTTCTAACTTGTATCACGGTGGCATGACTTTAAAAGTAATGAAGTACTCAAAATTTATTAAATGTTTTAAATATGTACCACTAACGCAGCAGAAGATCTAACTTGTATCACGGTGGCATGACTTTGTTGGGTTGGTTATTGAATGTCTTCAAAAGTAATAAGGAGGATATATTCTTTTTTAGCAAGGTAATAAGTAGCGATTAATAGGCCTAAATATCATCACTCTAATCCAATGAAAAATAATTTGGTGTAGGTCTAATATTAGGTTTCATTGTTAGGCCTAAATATCATCAATTTAATCCAATATCGAAGTGAAACATGAATCAAATAGACAGATGGTAAACCCTGTAAACTTGTTGACGTCTTTAAGTCAATCGGATCTAGCTAAAAATAAAACGAATGTAGGAAGAAATTACAATTTATAAAAAATTATTTTTTGTGTATGCATGGGGTCAATCAATCTCAAGAAATATGTGAGGATTCATGCTCACATGAAAACATGGAAAGTGCTTTAATGCAACATTGCATGTCACATGTCAAAATATCACGCATTAGTGGTCAACACTCGTTTTTCATGTCTATGAGCCTAAAAATCAAAATGATATTAACAAAGTTTTGCTAACAAGTGTCAACTAAGTATAAGTTAATTTGTAGTTAATAAACAATAAATTTTAAAATTAACCAAAAAAATATTAAATAAACTAATAAATTATTATATTTAAATATAATATTCACTTAAATAAACCAAAATACTTCTTTTATTTACACGTTAATACGTGCCTAGTTGCCATACGTTAGTAAAACTCTAATGTATCACGTCTTATAACAAGCGGGCAACACATTATATTACTAATATTATTGTTAACAGGGTTTTACTAACGTATGACCACTGGACACGTATTAACGTGTAAATATTATGATAGGTATAATATATAATATATATTATTTTAAGAGCAAAGATTTTATAAAAACAACCACCAAAAGAAGAAACCAAAAACAACATAAAAAGAAAAGAAAGAGAAACTATACCAAAATAAATAATTTAAGTGCAAATAATAGCCGAGAAAGAACGCATCGGATGCAACATCCAAGACTTCCAATCAACATTAATTTTAGAATCTCGATTTGTGATCAACAACAAAGAGCACGATTGGATAACGGAAAAAATGTCAACGCCTAACTCCATTGCCTTATCCTCGACAAAGGCATGCCAAACTTTATTCCTCCATCTTCATATAGCCCAGAAAGTCGAATAGCAAACTCTAACAAAAAACTGTTTGAGCCATCTTTGAAAGATAAGTGCAAAAGATACCATCAATGAGTGACTTAACTGACAATTCCCCATAAGGGGGTTTTAAACCCCACCAACTAAAACATTTCAACCAAACTAAGCTAGTTTAAGTTTCGGGTAATGAACCATAATATGTTCGATAGATTCAGGGACTTCATCACATAAAGGGCACATAACTGAAGCAACATTATACCTAAACGTCGAAGTTTTGGAAGAAAGTGTTGCTTATCTATAGCGAGACGCCAACATGAATATTAACTTTATTTGGGACCAACGAGTTCCATGTGTACGTTTTACTGCTAAGACAATGGTCTTGGAGGATATTAGAATCAATAAGGCTCTCAAGTTTTTTGACAGAAAAACAATGTTGTTTGTCAAGACTCCGTAGCAACCTATTTTCAACACCATCACGAAGCTTAACCCCCTACAAATAAGAGATAAGAATATCTAAATCAGACTTAGATATACCTCGTGGATTGATTCTCCAAGGCCATAAACCAGCAGGGACGGAACCAGGGGTTCCCGCGGGTTCACGGAAACTCTATAAATTTTCGGATGTAGTGTTAATTTTGAAAAAACACGTCGATTTTTTTAAATATATCTTAAATGCACCTGGTCCATCGAAATGTATTTCTATTATATTAATTGTTTAAGAAAAATTATGCACCCGATCATATTTGATCCTGATTTCGTCCCTATAAACCAGCCCAAACTCCATTGAAGCAACACCAAGATCACTAAGAGAAGCATTTTTATTTGTCTCTAAAGCATACGGTCAAGGAAATATGTCCTTAATTAGGCGAATACCTGAGCACATTCAAACATCTTTCCAAAATAGAATGTTGTTACCATTACCTATTGTCCGAATGAAAGATGATTGAAAATGAATGTTTAAATCATCAATGGCATCCCCACAACTTAAAAAACTTTTTCAAACATTTTCTCTAAGAAAAGATAGGAATAACGTCAAAGTATTTAAACTTTTTATTAACGGTTATATTGAGCATGCAATGGTTATTTTACATCAAGATGATCTCTTACAGTAAAAACAAAGTTCTTGTTTTCAAAATCTAGAAACCAGTTTGGCTTAACCATTCGCGGTGGCAAGTTTTGAGTCTTTCTTTATTGGTTCTAATCATAAAGTTTATAAAGCACAACATCAAAAAGAGAGTACGTACTCAGATGCAAAATGACCATAAATTGGTGAATATGAATCCAACACAAAACAACGAGAAGTGCATGTGTGAAACTCATGCCACAAAAGAATATTCCATGTTCCTAATACTACAAATTAAGTTCACAAATATGGAAAACCACAAAAGAAGACAACAAAGCTTTTAATGTTTCTCGAACTATATATCCACATAATCACATGCATGCCTATTTTCAAGAAGGATTTTTGCTAACTCGTACTCATTAAACACACATTAGGGGTCCTTTAATGAACTCGTATTGTCCTTTCATATTCCAAAATGCATTTATTATGCATGAGCTGAACCATATGACATAACACTAACCTTCGAAAAGTTATAAACAATAAAATGTGATCGGTCACACTTAGAAGGCTAGGTACAGTGTGATGCCGTAGTTGGTGCCATGGAAAAAAGTGATGTCATCTCGACATCTTTTTCCCAATGTTTTAAACCCGGGTTGACCCGGCCGGTTCAACCGGTAGAACCGGGAACCGGCTCGGAAACCGGGCCGGATAGGACCAGGTTTTTGTGTGATTGAGAACCGGATTGAACCGCCTGTTTTTCGTTGACCCTGTTTGATAAACCCGGCCGGGTCATGATTTTTTATCAATTTTTTTTTTTTTTTTTTTTTTTTTACAAAATGATTTTTTTCTCCCATTAACTTTTCTAAGTATAATTGAAAGGTTAAAATGATTATAACTAATGTTTGTTAAAATTTTGTAAAATTTTGTAAATTATAGTTATATATTATTTTAGAATCATCAATTAATATAGTTTTACTATAAACCATTTTATAATTTAGAATCACCTTAAAAATTTTGGCTATATTTTTATAGATGTAGACTTAAAAAGCAAAAAAATTTGGTATAGTCTCAATATTTTTTATAGGTTTAATCGAATGTATGAATAAAACGGATAAATTATTAGATTATGCAATACTACTTATTAAATATAGGAAAAAGTATATATATGTATAGAACCGGTTCGACCCGGCGGTTCAACCGGTTGAACCGGTGACCCGGTGAACCGGCGACTTAACCGGGTCGATAAAAAAACCGGTTTTTAAAACATTGCTTTTTCCTATGGCACCAGTTTTGTCTATGGCACCAAAACACCACTCATTGGCATAACATCAGTTTTTTGGTGTCGTCATGCACTCTTGGACCCCACAAATATATATTTTTTCTTTTTTTGCATTTATTTGAATAAATGAGTTATTAGTACAAAATTACATGAATAAAATGTTACAGTAAAAAAAATAATAACCAAAAAAATATGTAGTATGATATTCCCCGCTACAATATGTAAACCCAATTTTAAAATATGCAGTATGGTACCCAGATGGTATGTTCCTCGGCCCAATATCACATTCTATAAACCTGGCCCAATTTTAAAATGACTAAACCTAATCTTTTTTGCCTTCCAGCCACAAGCAGCACACTTTGTCTTCTTCATGCTACCAAACCTGCAAACAAAACTAAAAAAAATAAAAATAAATAAAAAATAAATAAATAAATAAAAACTGCATACAAAAACACAAAGCAAACACAAACACAAACACAACACCAACACAACACACAAACAAAAAGAAACAAACCCATAAAAAAATCGCTTGGCGTGAGCTGGTAGCCACGGCGCAAGAAGCTACCAGCCCAAAACCGGTGTGGAAAGTCGCGCCATAGGCTTGCGTCGAGCACAATGGCTTGAGCCACCAGCCACCGTACCTAGCCCTCTTAGGGTATGTTTAACGCAATGGGTTGGAGCTGAGGCTGGGGTTAGAGTTAGGCTTATATTATAAGCCGAAACTAAAAATTTTATTTTCGTAAACTTGTTTGATAAATTAGCTAGTTTAAGTTGGGGCTTATTATTATAAAATTGTTAAAAAAGACATATAATTAAATTAACGTATGTATATATTAGATATTTTTGTAAGTAATTAAGTAATTTGGTACCAACAAGTCTAATGTTTGGGGCTTATAAAAATTTTAGCTTCATTTTTTAGGCTGGGGCTTGGGCTTATAATTTCAAAAGCCCCCTATAAGCTTTTACGCCAAACGAGGCTTATAGGGGGCTTTTGAAATTTAAGCCCCATAAGCCCTTTAGTCAAACATAGCCTTACTCGATAATTGGTTATCTTGCAATATATACAGTACAAATCAATTTCTTATGACCAAAACTATTTAATTAAAGAGTTTCTCATACAACATAATTATCAATGAGACACAAAGCCATTTGGTTCTATTGTCAATTGTCATCAAACAAAAACATATATACGAGGAAAATGTGTTTGTTCTATTAGAGCACCAGGTGTGGTGAAGAGGGGTTACCTCTTCATCAGCGTCACCTCAGCGTAACAAATCTCCACAACTAACCACAACAAACTCCCCTCACTCATAACAAACCTCAACCTCTTCATTTGGGGCCCACCACTACCACTTTATTTTTTTTATTCAAATTTTCAAATAAACTAAATTCATTTCATTAAAAATAAAAATACAATACATAACACAATAATAAGAAAAATAAACACAATACGAAAAAGGAAAAAAAAAACGACACGGGGAAAAAAAATACAACACATACTAATAATAAGAAACCTAGTCATCTCTTCCGGCATATTTCTTCATTATTCGTTCCTGCCTCTTTCGGATGATCTCTGGTTTTGCCGGGTCAGGATTCAAATTGGGATCTAGCATGAGAAACTCCATCTCCTTCATCTCTTGGATAGCAATTTCCTTCTCCCGCCTCGCCTCGTAACAAGCCACTTGAGCGCCGGATTTTTGAGCATATTTTTCGAATATATGTCCCGAAAAAGTACTCGATTGACTCCCACCGGAGCTCGCAGCGCTCGACGTTGAAGTCGACTTTTGTTTCTTTGCGACTCGTTTGCCACCATCTCTTTCGTGACGAGCTCGTTGTCTGGGCCGAATATATCCTCGAGACATGTAATGTCAATCGGATCTTTAGCATCCCATTTCGAAAATTTTCAAATATCCCAACATTTTTCATACACGAACTCCTTCCCAAAGATAACGTTGCGCAAAGCTAACTTTCGCATTCTCGACATGATCGTGGTCATTTCCACCACTTCGACGCTGCAGATGTTTGTGAATAGCGTTGAATTTTTGGCATCACCGTTAATCCTCGACCATTTACCAGTTATCATATTTTTGGTACGCTGGTCATCGGTGGTCTAAGTATTGAACATGTCGAGAATGTCGTTCCAAAAGAAATCTTCGGAACGGTCATTTCCCATATCTCGATCTTGGGAAATTTCTATCCAACGTTGCCCAAGCAACCTTTCTTCAGACTTGCTCCACTTTCTCCTGTCTGCCTGGGCTATGAATTCCACATATTCGTCGTCCTGCTCCAAATCCACAACTTGTTTTTTTTTTTTTTTTTTTGACTTCGTCTTTTTCCCCTAACTTTGGCACCGTTCACGTGATTTTGGTACTTTGAATTATGAACCGGACGGTTGTGATTCCATTTGGGGAAACTGTGGAGGTTGTGACAACTGTGGTGATTGAAATGTTAATTCTTGTTGAAACGCATATTGTTGGTTAAGAAAAATTTCTGTGAGACCTGGTTGAATTTTTTCCCCGTATTGTGGGTTTGAATTTAATAAGCTTGTGAAATACCCTCCGTCATTTGGGTTTTGAGACATTGTGAGATTTTTTTAAAGGATAGAGAGTTGATGAAGATGATAAAAATGTGGATATGATATGTTATTTATAGGGGTGGTGAGATATTATGAATGGAACCACCTTTTTACAACTAATATACACAATGTACAACATTTAACCATAACATTTTGTTTTTTATTTAATTCTTTTTTTATCATTCCGTTTTTATAAATATTAATTTTTTTTTTAATGCTTACATCAAATAGTCATGGTGCATGCATGTTTTTTTTAACCTAATCATTATTTTATTGAAATCTCAAGGAGCATGCATGTTTTTTCTTTTTAATTTTTTTTAGAGCGGCAGAGGTGCATACATGTTTTTTTCCCAAATAGTCAAGGTGCATACACGTTATCAATTAGTCAAAGTATATGCATATTTTTTAGAAACCATGGTTTTTGAAAGTTTAAAACACAAATTAAAAGTACATAAATCATTATAAAAAAATATTGATATATAAATGTTTTTCACTTGATTACAAATACAAAACACATGCAAGGGTATCTTATGTATAATCGTGTTCCATGATATCATCATCTTCATCAATCTTGAAAACAAGCATGCACGAAAACAATTAAACGACAAACAAATGAAAATTTCATTAACTAGCATAACATATATGCACAAAACATATATGTTTTATAATCCAAAACACAAAACATATATGTTTTATACTAAATAAACATACATGTTCACCCATCACACAAAACAAATATGTTTTATACTAAATAAACATATATGTTTTAATCATAAACATGCAAGATTAACCACCATCATTTGCCATTATGAACACATTAAAAAATATCCGAACATTCCAGTAGCAAAAACCACCAACGGTAAGAACTAAGAGGATTTTGTAACTGCCTCAATTATTTAGGAGTCAACATCATCACTATAACAATTTTCATAATATCAATTAACCACCACCAAATGGCCCAATGGTATCAACAACATTAAACAAAATAATCAAATTCAAACATAATAGTCAAAAACAAAAACTATACTTATAATTTTTTAACCATCCTAGCAATAACAAAATCAAATCCAAACATATAAGCATGACTTGCATGTGTTTTAAGCATTCGCGAGGTTAGATCTCACTAACTAACCATTAGATAAACTAGCAATAACCATGATTCTTTTAGCGTAACGCATACAACACCATTACTATTTATAAAATAAAAATTTATATTACGTTGTTATGTGTCATTTTGAAACAACAAACCCAATACCAAGCCAAAATATACATGTGAACATAAACCTTAGAACAAATTATCGCACATACATCGTATTCCACGATAACAAGTGTAAGTAAATAGCAAAGGATTTAATAAACAAAATTGTTTGTTGATTGGCCAGCTCTAACTTCTAAATCAATCCAACTAAATATTAGACAATCTATATTCACGAACCATCATATTTTATTAGACGCGGCTATGAAGATCAAATATGCGAAGAGTCGATGAACTGCATCCAGAGTTTATCAATTGATGATAAGGAAGCTAGATAAAAATGGTCATTTTCTTGATCACGGTTATGCCAAATGATTGTTATTTAAGTGAGTTTAAAGTTTCACTATATATATATATATATATATATATATATATATATATATATATATATTTATATATATATATATGCTAACAACGGATATAAATTTTAGAATTCAATTTATATCCGTTGCATGTCAGAAAATTCACCTCATCGTCACCACGATGAACCACTCAACGAAGAGCCACGGCGAAGGGTGGCGTATAGTAAAGCTATGAAAAGCCCACACACATCAATACTTAACTTGCCTTCCACGTCAATCTATGTTAGATAGTGTTAAGTCATAATCAATGAATTAAAGAATGTCATGGAAATTACTTGGAAATTTCTATCGTGTGTCTTAGAGTAAATTGCAAAAATTGTCCTTGTGGTATGACCAAATTGCACGTTTCGTCCTTGTGGTTCATTAATTGCAAAGATGGTACGTTGGTTGCACTGTTACGTGCACTTTTGGTCCTTTGACTTAACAGCCATTAAATGGACTCCGTTAGTAGTTACACTTTAGCCCTTTTGGCTAACCACCGTTGCAGCACCCATCCTAAATCCACAAGGACGATTTTTGCAATTTTATTTTCAAAAAAAAAAAGAAAAAAGAAAAAAAGAAAAAGAAAATCCTTCGTTTTTTTCGAATTTTTTTGAATATTTTTTTTCGAAAATATTTTTTATATAAAAATGTTTTATATAAAAACGTTTTATAAAAAAGTTTTTATATAAAAATGTTTTTTTTATATAAAACGTATTTATATAAAAAGTTTTTATATAAAGTTTTTTATATAAAAATGTTTTTATATAAAGCTTTTTTATGTAAAAAAACGTAAGAAAAACGTTTCATATAAAACAACATTTTTATATAAAACTTCTTTATAAAACGTTTTTACATAAAACAATTTATGTAAAACGTTATTATATATAAATTTTTTATATAAAAACGTTTCATATAAAACAACATTTTTATATAAAAACTTTTTTATAAAACGTTTTTATATTAAACATTTTTACATAAAAATATTTTTATATAAATAAACGGCCGTAAAAAAAAGACAAAACAAACAAGAATGGATAAAAACAAACAAAAACGTAAGAAAAACAGATAAAAATAAACAAAAACGTAAGAACAACGGATAAAAAGCGTAAGAAAGCAAACAAAAATGGATGAAAACGGATAAAATCGGAAAAAAATGAATAAAAATGGATAAAAACGGGAAAACAAATTACGTTTTTTTCCGTTTTTATCCGTTTTTGTTCGAATTTTTTTTTGAATAATTTTTTTTGTCAAGTAACTTTTTTATATAAAAATGTTTTATATAAAAAAAATTTATAATTTTTTTTTATATAAAAATGTTGTTTTATACGAAACGTTTTTATATAAAAAACTCTTTTAATTTTTATATAAAAAAGCTTTATATTAAAACTTTTTATATAAAAAACATTTTTATATAAAAATGTTTTATATAAAAAAGTTTTATAAAAAAAAAATTATATAAAAATGTTGTTTTATATAAAACGTTTTTATATAAAAAAAAATTTAATTTTTATATAAAAATATTTTTATATAAAAATATTTTTATATAAAAAAGCTTTATATTAAAACTTTTTATATAAAAACGTTTTAGATAAAAAACATTTTTATATAAAATTTTTTTTATAAAACGTTTTTATATAAAACATTTTATATAAAAAACATTTTCAAAAAAGAATATTAAAAAAAAAATCGATAAAAAACGTAGGATTTTTTTTTTTTTTTTAATTTCGAAAAAGAAATTGCAAAAATCGTCTTTGTGGTTTAAGGATGGGTGCTGCAACGTTGGTTAGCCAAAAGGGCTTAAGTGTAACTAGTAACGAAGTCCATTTAACGACAGTTAAGTCAAAGGACCAAAAGTGCACGTAACAGTGCAGTCAACGTACCATTTTTGCACTTAATGAACTACAAGGACGAAACGTGCAATTTGTCCATACCACAAGGACGATTTTTGCAATTTACTCTGTGTCTTATGCAAACTTTAGTTTAAAAGTTCATATCCACGTCTAGGCATGATAGTATCATCTTCTTTTCCCATTATATCCGATTTCACCAGTTGACATATCTTTTAGTGTTCTCCACGACTACCTTTTTCATGATCGGTATTTATATATGCATATATGATATATCTATCTCGATACGTGTTGTAACATCGAAAATATAACATAAGCACGTAAATAATGTCTTAATCAAACAGTATAATATTGACATAAAGAATTAAAGGTGGTGCATCTCATGAATTAGTTACATCAAATGTGTCTAAATACCAGCCTTCCAAAACGGTAAGAAACAAGCCTTTCAAAACGGAGGTCAAGGGTTTGAATCCAACGAAAAGAAAATTAATTCTTTTGTGGCTACGGAGGTTCACTTACGCCGACTCCAGGCTATCCAAAAAGTAGTTGCCATGAGAATATGAGATTAATCGGCTCGTAATGTCAAATCAATAACTCATATAACCCAAAAAAAAAAATTGCCTAAATACTAGTCTCTTAATTTGCATATGCCACTATGCCAGGCCAAAATTATATACTTTTCTCGAATAAAAATTATCCAATTATCAAGTTTTAGTAAGGTCACTCTGGTTCATAAACCTTTTTCAATGCTTTTGATAAATTTTTATTTCTGAATATCTAAAGACTACTGCTAAAAAATACATTTGAACTTTTAATTTTTGAAGACTATTGGTTGCTAAATAAATAAAGAGCGATATGCAAAGTGCAAGCCCAGTAAATATGTGTTTTTATGGGCTAAGATTAGAAGCTCGCTAGATTTAAGTCAACTAAAAATAATAAAATTTTGAGGCTTTTTTTTTTAACAAAATATCTCGAGCTCATATGTGACTTTTATAGCTATTAAACGAGGGTTTAATAAATAACACTTAAGCTATTTAATGCTCTAACAAACACCAAAAAAATTCAACAACATACCTTTCCTTCAATGATAATAATACGACTATGGAAAGCCGGCACACGTCCCTTGAACTATTTAATGCTCACAAACACTAAAAAATTTACAACAAAGTCTCATTGTATGAGCGCATGGTGTACTAGTTATTGGACACGTTATTGGCAAAAATCTCCCACAACAATGGCGTCATATTGCATCACACACATGCACCATTCGTCCTTTCGTGACACATCAATAACGGTCATTGAGTGCTTTCTACGCCTAGCTCTAGCTCTATGGCTGAATTTGATTATGTGTCTAACGTACTAGACGAATACCCGCACAAAGCGATTGTGTATAGCGACAAATATATATTTGCGAAATCGTGATTCTGGTTAGACTTTGATGCAAAATTTATAGGCTCAATTTGTAGTCATTATAAAAAAAATATATATAAATATAAAAAATAATAATAAAAATAAAAAATTATGAGTTAGAAAAAAAAAATGTTTAACAGTTAAACAATATTTAAAATATTAATTTAGATATAAATAATGTTACCAATTTTAATCAAATAAAATTTTTATAAACTTTAAGATTAAAAATACATATACATGCATTATAAATAGGGGAGATATCTTCAAATCAATTATCACTTTGTAAACCTCACGTGAACCTTACAATAAATAACTATTGCAAATGGAGCGTGTGATTATCCTACATAATACTAGTTTACTTCGTTGTTATCATTTTGATTTATTTCTCATATATATTTAACTAATAATCAAGAGTTAAACAATTACTTTTAAAATATAAAAAGCCGATTTGAAGGAAAACGACGTGAAAGGGTTGATGTTTTTCAAAGACAATATTCAATTATTGACAAATGGATACCATCTCTTTCAAATTAGTAACTTTACTTCTAATCCAAGTTATCTTTGTTTATAAGAAGAATAAAACTAGTTCTTAGGATAAAAGAATAATTATCATTTTTCATAGTGGTAATTGCACGTAACGCGCAAGAAAAAATGCGTGATTCCTTAATACGTTGCCCGGTTTGATTAAGTATAGTTGTAATAGCATGTAACGCATAAGAAAAAACATGAGATTCTTTAATACGTTGCCCGATTAGGAATAGTGCTAATGTCTCGAATATTTCATTCTTTGATGATTTTTCTTGCGAGTATAACCCTTTAGATTCTTCTATATATATGCATGAATCACATTGATTCCCTCTAGCTTTTGGTTCATGGGATTGACACAGTTCTTGTGGATCATATGTGTCTAGAACGCGTAAATAAATCAAATAGACATATAATTTGTCATTCGAATATTTTTTTTCCAATAGATTATGACACATTAATATTGAAAAAAGAATGTTTTTGTTCTTGCTATATAAATGGTGGATGGCCTCAACTCAAAATCAAATCTCAGAAAGTCAAAGGTTCGGATTAATGGATTAGGTATGTCACATTTGATGGCAAAGGTTCGGATTACTGGATTAGGTATGTCACATTTCATGAGAAAAGTTGAATGTGACTCAAAAGTATTAGAAGACAGAAAATACGGAACAGAAAATGGATAATTGAAAGTGCGGAACAAAAAACATGAAGTTTAATAAGTTAAAAGTATTAAAAGACATAAAATACGAAACAAAAAACGGTAAAAACTGTATTTTTCTGTCAGCAGAGTGGGTGAATGTGAGTGAGTGAGGTGCCACTAACCCCTAAGGGTACCAATAACAACACCCATTCTCTAAATATTAAATAGACAAATTTTAACAATTTAATTTTTCATCATATTAAAAAATTTCACATCCGTGTACGAAATAAACCATGTCATCGCAACAAAAATTAAATTATCTTTTTATAAAAGAACACTTTTATAACTTTTCAACAAACTTTTTTTCGAGTTTTTTTTAAGTATTAAAATTTCCGTCATGAAAAATCACATGTTATTTATAAAATCATTGTCTACTTGTTATTTTAAAAATCACATGTGATTTGCGAAAACACATATGATTTTTAATCTAACAAATTATATGTGATTTATGAAATCACACATGATATTAAAATAACAAATCACATGTGATTTTTTAAGGTGAAAATTTAAACATTAGAAAAAAATATAAAAGAAGTTCGGTGAAAGTAAATCGAAGTGTCCATCTATTAAAAGATAAAAAAATATTCTCTTCGCTATAGTGTAATTTTTGTCGCTTGACGATTTACCATTTGCAAAATATTTTATTTTAAAAAAAATGTTAAATCTGGTTTTTTGTTTTAATGAAAAAATAAATGAACAAAATTTGTCATTTGAGTTTTAAAGAAATCTGTGATGTATATTGACATCACGTGCACATTTTCATTTATATTTCCAAACACCTTATTGCTATACAAGTACTTATTTTGGTAGTTAACTAGTTACCTATATTAAATGTAATAAAAATCATGTACATTATCAATTTTGAAACTAATTAAGGTGATTTGCTTTTGGGTCTTTTGGCCGAATAACAAGAGCGATACAACAAGAATCGTAGCTTTTAGCCATTAGAACTTTAGCCACCACAAAAGTCGAACTTTTAGCCACGACTTTGTGTTGTGGTTAAAAGGTCTGATTCTTTTAGCGCGTTAATATGTTGCATGCGTGTAAATCAAAAGTACGTACGTTTAAAAACACTAGGGTTGGTATATATCTCGTTTTCTATGTCAATTCTACATGAAATAATCGAACATGAACCTCATAAATATAAGATAGTCCTTATAAGCTTGGACGTTTTGCATGAGTATGGTCAACTAATCACAACAAGTATGTGAGAATTCATGCAATTATACTCACATGAAAACATGGAAAGTGTTTTAATGCAACATTGAATGCCACATGAGAATATCATGGATAATGGTCAACACTGATCATTTTTCATGTCGAATAACCTATAATAACGTTAACAACTATAATAACTTAAAAATTAAGTATCATAGTTTCTAATTGTGCTTTACAGGCTTACAGCAAAAGATTAAATTGGAAGGTTAAGAAATGATAGTTAGAAAGCTTATTAAAAATGTTAGTCATAACAAGACTTGACGTTGGTTGGCTAACTAGTTACCAGCGATCCTTTGAGCAAATGGTTTCGTGGCTTAAGCCAAATCTGAAAAGTGATGTCACGTTATGCCATTTTATTATTTACTCATTTCACTTAACTTACAACTCACACATAAAAAACACTTTTAATAGTCACTTAAGACAAAAACCTTACTTTTGAAACCCAACATACTCAATTAAAAAATAATAATAATAATAAATAAATAAACTCATTTGACGCAAGCCAAATTCTTCACATTCTATTTGGCGCTGTGGGAGGAGGTGCAGTCACATTGCTTTGACTCGAGCCAAAAAAAAGTGCCATGTAGATTTGGTATTGGGTTGGTGTCACTGCACACTTTGCTTTCACTGCTTCATGTTGAGGGTTATAAGACCGTTTAGGCAAAATTGTTGCCTATTATAACGTTTGTGTAACAAGTTATAGGGCGCCACCAATAAAAAGAAGGTTTTTATGTGAGCTTCATAAATCTATAATTTTGAAAAATGTTTAATTAATAGTTAAACTTATAAAATATTATTAACAAATGTACAACCAAAAAACATAGTATTTTTTTTTTTTTGCTTGTTTGAGAAAAAAAGGTAAAGTCATATTTGGAACTTCAATAAAATATGAGACATGCCAAATTAGACCAAATTCATCTTGCTAAAAAGAGAATATTAAATCCAAACACATTATGTGACTGAAGGAGTGGTTTTTCATACTAAACAAATGTAGCCCCAAAAGAATTTTTAACCCTTTAGAAAAATATAACATGGAATATCTTTACCCTAATATTATATTAAGTACAAGATATTTTCAGATTGACATATGGAGATTAGAACAATTGAACACCATAACGAACAAGAAGGCAACCCACCTGTATTTGAATGTCTTATATACATATTAATTTATTGACTTTTTGTGTAACTATTTTGACTTTTGCTTTGGTGTTTATATACAAAGTGCCTTTCCAATGGAACTTTAATTGTCTTTACTTAAGGTTGATATTTAAGAATCATTGATTCTTTATTTTAGTTGTGACACATGTTAACGATCTACATACTTTTCGATTTTTATGTATTTGATTATTATGTACTTTTTTGGATTGATTAACATGTGAAATTAGCTAAACAAGAAAAAAAAAAAAAGGTTAGAATCAACATTTCTTTTCTTATTCACATGTCTTAAAATTATGAATACCAAATTTAAGTATATGAAAATTACATTCATATCCCTGCTAATGAAATTTATGTGGTGTTTGTTTTTACAAAAATACCTTTTAATATGACTCATTCAGACGCGGTAAAATGTTTGACCCAAAAAACGTGTTTGTTTTAGTGTTAAGAGCGTTTTTTTTTTAAGGCAACAAGAGACATAAAACTCTTATTGAAATAGATAGGAATGGGTAGGGGCCGTTTGGTTTGTGGGTTTAGATTGGGTTTGGGTTAGAAAAGTGGACCCCACCTCACTTTTAAGTGTTTGGTAGTATTTGGGTTTGGATTTAATACCAAATAAAAAGGATTGTGTTAAAGTAGAGGGGAGTGGTAGGTTTTAGGATAAAAAATAGGACCACTTTATTTTCTCTCTATCTCTCTCCTCTCACATTTTATATAAATCATTTTTTTTTAAATATAATATAATTTTAAATATTTTTCTCTCTCCTACATTAAATTCAAATCCAAATCCTAATCTACAACTTTACATTCAAATCCAAATCCTAATCTAAACCCATATATAAACCAAACGGGCCCTTAATGTCTCTTAGTTTTCTTTGTTATATTTTTTTTCTCCTTAAATCAAACGTTGTCTTTCGTATTAAAAGTATGTTTAAATTATCAATACACATTTTATGTTAAATAAAGAATGTAAAACATGATAATAATTATGTGAGAATTCTTATTTTGTCCAAATTTGGGGTTCGAGTTAGCGGACTTATATATCTCAACTCTAACTCAACTCATTTAGTTAATCATTTTGTAAAGTTTAATCTAAACCCCGACACACTTTTTTTTATCAAATAAACACGAGATTGAATTTGAATGTTTTCTTTAAAATACTTCTAACTTTTAATTGACTATATTATAATATTTGTTTTTTATATGTAATAAAATTTATATTTCGCATTAATGCAATCGTTTATATTAAAGTGTAAAAACTAATAGTTTAACACATTCAAATATTTTTACAAAAACAAAAGTTTTAATTGAGTCAGATTCAGATGTGCGAATCAGATTCAGACTTATATTTAGATTTAGATATGCGAATCATATTCAAATCTGGAACCTCTTAATAAATAAACAACACCTTATTTTAGATTTTAGGCATGATAGTATGCATGTATGCATATAATTTTTTCTACACCTCCCCCCAAGAAAAGAAAAAAACAAAAAAAAAAGGTTAGGGTCTCGCTTACAACAAAGTGGTAGGTTGGCAGTGGATATGGGTGGAAACGAGCCCGAGCCTGCCAGAGCTTGAGCTTGGCTCGTTTAAGTTTTAAAAAACTCGAGCTCGAGCTCGGCTCGTTTCGAGCTTTAAATCTTAAGCTCGAGCTCGGCTAGTGGTGTGTTATTTAAGCTCGGGCTCGGCTCATTTATACGATTTGGAAATGCAAAATTAAAGCTTGGCTCGAGCTCGAACTCGGCTCGTAATAAATATTTTTTGAGCTCGTTTAAAAGCTCGAGCTCGGCTCGTATAAAAAATTTAATACTTAAAATATCATAATATAGTTTAAGCTCGCGAGCCCAAACGAGCTTTGTATGTAATGCTCGGGCTCGAGCTCGTTTAAGCTCGGCTCGTTCGAGCTTTTTACCGATCCGATCCCGAGCTTTTCACGAACGGCTCGACTCATTTCCACCCCCATAACAGTGGATGAGGAGGGGCTCTTTGCAAGGCTTGGGCATCACCCCCAAACCTAAACGATTTTACTATATTCATTAGTTGTTACTAGTGGGTTTATCCACCAAATCCAACCCATGACCTTTCCTGCCATTTATCAACCATCACAATGTTTGGCAAAGAACTTGAATTTTGGTTCGTGGTTGTTACCACATTTCTGATCTCATTTTCAAAACATAATCAAATATACTCCAACGTTTCTGATGCATACAAAGTCAAAATTCTTCAATTTAAAAGTGACCATACGATTTAGATTGATATCAAGATTATAGCAGTTCATAAACAACAAAAATCCTTCATTAAGATAAATATCGGGCAAACCTAAATAGTGAGTGAAAGTTACATATGTGTGGATAATGATTAAGTGAAAAAGATAAGAATATTATCACTGAAATAACAGTAAAATAGTAAATGATAGAGTTTTGATGAGTAAGAGTTACACCAAGTATTAAAAAAAGGGTTTTGCTAACAATAGCCCTTAGGGCCGTGTTTAAGCAAATGATTGTTATTACAATGTTATTAATCAATTATCATGATTGGATGAAAATCACTAAAATTGGGGAAATAATTCCGAAAAAAGTGAATACATAACTAACACTTAATTCTGATTGGTTGAAATAGTCTATTACATCAAATTGTAAGAGAAAACATTCTCTTAACCGCAACCGTAAAGGTTGCTGTTAGTAAAACCTTTAAGAAAATCATAATTCTAAAAACTTATGGAGCGTTTGGTTTGCCGCTATGAATCATAATGGGTATGGGTGTTGGTATAGAGTGGAATGACAATAGAAGGCATTAAGAAACCACCCACACACATAATATATAAAGAAACCTTCACATTTGAGTATCCTCATTCTATTGTGTTGGACCACATAACCAATTAAACATCGTTAATAACTTTCAAAATTATACACTCATACCTATATACCCTAAACGGGCCATTAAACAATAATACAAACTTTTAAAATTCCTAACATCCCATACAAGATTCTCTCACCAAAAATACCATTACACCCTCTCACACTCTCACACACACAAACTTAAATAAAACAAACCCAAAATTCAAAATATTATTATTTTAATTAATCACACATATTAGCCTACAGCACATTTGTATTACTCACCAATTCTAGCTGAGAAATTTCCTGGAAGCTGCCCTTTACACACTGAAATAGTATCACCACCTCCTTTCCCAACAATTTCTCACATCAAATAACAAACAAACAAAACCCCAAAAATCACAACTACCGCAACTTCCTCTTTTTTTCCTCTCACATCTCAACAAACCAACAGGTCCTTTAAATTCATTTTTTTTTTTCACTTTATTTACTGTTTTATTTACAGTTATCAATATCTTTGGTCGGTCAGATTATCATTTTTTAAATAATTTTTTTTATAAACAATACTCGAAACCCTAGGTTGAATAAAATGAACAAACTGAACAGATTCTGTTATTCTGTTATTGATTTACACACAGTGAGTGTGTGTTTTGTGTGTGTGATCCAGATATAATTGTTGAGACGGTGTCATCTCTCCTGCGACAGTTGTGATAATTAGTTTGTGCTGATATATATTTACAGTGATGAGTAACGGTGTTAGTGGCGGTGGCGGTGGTTCGCCGTACCGGAGACATAAGAACGATGTCGAATCGTCCGGTGGAGGCGATTTCGAGGAGGATTATGATTCGGTTAACGATCCCTTTGATATTGTCAGGACGAAGAATACGTCGGTTGATCGCCTTAAAAGATGGAGGGTACTTGTTTACTGTTTTAAGTCTCGTTGCGTTTTATCGTGTTTGTTTAGTGTAATGTAGATGTAGTGATGCTTATTAATGAAATGTTTGATAAGTTTGTGGTGTTGATTGAATTTAGCTGCGTTATAATGTTAGTTTAGGGTAATGTAGATGTAGTGACAGCGTGCGGTAGATTATCCTGCTTATTAATGAGTTTTGTGTTAGTCTGATGGAGTGTCGATATGTTTGTGATGTTGATTGAATTACACTATGTTTTCATGGTTCGGTTTTGTGATTATAATGTAAGTTTAGCTTAATGTAGATTATCCTGCTTATTAGTGACAGCGTGCGGTAGATTAACCTGCTTATTAATGAGTTTTATGTTAGTCTGATGGAGTGTCGATAAGTTTGTGATGTTGATTGAATTACGTTGTGTTTTTCGTGTTTCGGTGCTGTGAATATTGTGGTTGTTTAGAGATTTAGGGATGCAGTGACAGTTTTGTGGTGTTTATTGAATGACATAGCGTTTTTCGTGTATAGGTTTGTGAATATTGTGTTAGTTTAGCGTAATGTAGATTTAGAGATGACATGACATTACGCGGAGATAAGTTGACATGTTCTGATGTTTATTAACGAGTGTTATATGAAATGTTGATAAGTTAGTGGTCTGGATTGAATTACATGCGTTTTCGTGGTTCGATTTTGTGAATATTGTGTTTGTTTAGTGTAATGTAGATGTAGTGACAGTACGCGGTATATTTTGATGCATTGAAATGAATTTTATATGAAACGTTGATAAGTTTGCGGTGTCGATTGAATGACGTTGCATTTTTCATGTTTAGGTTTGTGAATATTGTGTTTGTTTAGCATAATGTAGATGTAGTGACAGTACGCGGTGGTATGTTGACATGTTGTGATGCTTATTGATGAGTTTTATATGAATTGTTGATAAGTTTGAGGTGCTGATTGAATGACGTTGCGTTTTTCGTGTTTAGGTTTTGTGATATTGTGTTTGTTTAAGCGTTATCTGAATTTAGTGATGTAGTGACAGTACGCTGTATGTTGTGATGCTTATCGGTGAATTTTATATGAAATGTTGATAAGTTTGTGTTGTTGATTGAGTTACGTTGCATAATTGTTCGGTTTTGTGAATATTGTGTTTGTTTAGTGTAATGTAGATGTAGTGACGGTATGTGGTGCATTGATGCTTATTAATGAATTTTATGTTAGTTTAAGGAAATGTTGATAAGTTTGTGGTGCTGATTGAATTACATTGTGTTTTTCGTGATTTGGTTTTGTGAATATTATGTTTTTTGCTCAACCATGGTTTTCGACCTTTTGGCCGACTAAATCCACAGGGTTTACGAATATTATGTTTGTTAAGTGTAATGTTCACAGCATCTGGTATATCATGATGCTTAGTAGTGAGTTTTATGTTAGTCTAAATAAATGCTGAAAAGTTTGTGGTGTTGATCGAATTACATTGCGTTTTTTGTGTAAGGTTTTGTGAGATTGTGTTTGTTTACCATAATGTAGATGTGGTGACAGTATGTGGTATGCTGTGATACTTGTTTGTGAATTTTATATGAAATGTTGATAACTTTGTGGTGTTGATTGAATTACATTGCACTTTCGTGTAATGTAGATTTAGTTAACGTTGTGTTTGTTTAGTGTAATGTAAATTTAGATGACCGTTATTAATGTTTCAATTACATTGTGGTTTTGTATTTCGGTTTTGTGAATATTGTGTTTGTTTAGTGTATCTGGTATATCATGATGCTTAGTAGTGAGTTTTATGTTAGTCTAAATAAATGCTGAAAAGTTTGTGGTGTTGATTGAATTACATTGCGTTTTTTGTGTAAGGTTTTGTGAGATTGTGTTTGTTTACCATAATGTAGATGTGGTGACAGTATGTGGTATGCTGTGATACTTGTTTGTGAATTTTATATGAAATGTTGATAACTTTGTGGTGTTGATTGAATTACATTGCACTTTCGTGTAATGTAGATTTAGTTAACGTTGTGTTTGTTTAGTGTAGGGGTGTGCAAAGGCTGAAAACCGGACCGGCGGACGGACCGAAACCGAGTTCAAGACCCAGACCGGACCGAACCGGTCTCGGTCCGGTCCGGTCTCGGTCTTCGGTCGGTCCAAAACGCACAATTGGTTTTGGTCGGACGGACGGACCGACGGACCGAGGACCGATTTGCCCAAAAGCCAAGATCGCGGACCGGACCGAATGTGGTCGGTTCGGTCTCGGTCCGTGTCGGTCCGGTCGGTCCTTCGGTCGGTCCGGTCCGGCCGGTCCGTTTGCTCACCCTTAGTTTAGTGTAATGTAAATTTAGATGACCGTTATTAATGTTTCAATTACATTGTGGTTTTGTATTTCGGTTTTGTGAATATTGTGTTTGTTTAGTGTATTTGTAGATGTAGTTATACTTGTTGAATCTAGAAGGAACCTATAAATAGTTATATGTTTGCTCAATTACGTTGTCTATACGTGATAAGGTTTAGGATGCGGAGTATTATGTTAGTTTAATAATGTAATGTAGATTTACTGAACTAGTGATATTGTATATGTTTATATGGTATATTGTGAAGAGATGCTACTCAATGTGGATATGAATGTTATCCAATAATAGAATTTTGTTTAATTACAATATTACATTGTGTTATTGAATTATTGATTGAATTACATTTTGTTTTCGTGTTTTGGCTTTGTGAATTTTAGGTTAGTTTAGAGTAATGTAGATGTAATAATGATATATGGTATATTGTGATGCTTATTGAATATAGAAGGAAACTATAAGTTTGCTCAATTACATTGTGTATTCGTGTTTCGAGTTTACGAGGATTCAGTCAGTTTAGTGTAATGTAAATGTACTGATGTAGTAACAGTATATGGTACACTGTGATGCTTATCAATGTGGGGATTTTGTTCGAATATGCGTATAATCTTGGAATTTGGGCATATACATAATACTAGGGGTGGAAACGAGCCGAGCCGCTCATGAAAAGCTTGAGATCGGATCGGTAAAAAGCTCGAATGAGCCAAGCCTAAACGAGCTCGAGTCCGAGCTCGAGCCTAAGTTTAGGCTCATTTAATAAACGAGCTTGAGCCCGAGCTCTATAAAAAAGCTCGTTTAGGCTCGCGAGCCTAAACGAGCCCTAGAAATATATACGTATATATATTTTCTATATGTATAACATTGTTAACGAGCTCGAGCCTTGTGTTAACGAGCCGAGCTTTGTGTTAACGAGCCAAACTCGAGCCTTGTGTTAACGAGCCGAGCTCCATTTGAACTTTACACATCATATAAATTAGTCGAGCCCGAGCCGAGCTCGAGCTTGTGAAAAATTGCAAGAGCCGAGCTCGAACTCAAAATGTTAGGCTCGAAACGAGCTCGAGTTCGAGCTTTTTATATATAAACGAGCCGAGCTCGAGCTCTGACAGGCTCGGGCTCGGCTCGACTCGTTTTCACCCCTACATAATACATTGTGTTCTGTTAATGGACGTTGATGTTCTAATGGATAAAAGTTAGCACAACTATGAGTATATAATCATTCGGAAATGAAGGTTAAGAAGATAGTAAAATGGAGATTGGTTTTACTCACTATGTTGCTGTAGTTAATGTCATGATCATCATCTCTTTGTACATCTGGAACACAATGATGTTAGCTAATGTTATCTTCTACTACCTTGCGACACTTTTATCTTTATAAGGTCCATTACAATTGTGCTTTCGTGCTTTGATTTAATGAAGATTGTGCTAGTTTAATGTAATATAGATGTATTGATACAGCGATACTGTTTATGGTATATTATGATACTCAACATGGATATGAATGATGTTGTTCAATTATGTAAGTGCATTTTGGTATAATATGTATATTTGATTATGTTTACTAGGCTTTTATGAGTTTATCGGTTAGTTTTGGAAATTGGGCATGTGCACTCTGTTTTGTGGATGTATGTTGATGTTTTAATGGTTAAAAGCTAGTACAACTGTGATTATGCAATCATTCGGAAAAGGAGGTTTAATAAGCTAGTTTTATGTTTGATGTGTTCCTGTATTTGATATCATAATCATCTTTTTCTAAGCTGTACATTTGAACATTGGCTTACGTGTTATTGATTAAATATTTCTTGCGTATTACTTTTTGTTGCATTATTGTTGGTTTGTCTTATTGATTGAATCGTGTGTGTTTTTCGTGTTTTGATTTGATGAATATTATGTTAGTTTCACGGTGATAGCTATTAATGTGGATATGAATGCTATTTAATGGTGGATCTTTGTAAGTAGAT
Source organism: Chrysanthemum makinoi (assembly GCA_910596185.1). Lineage (NCBI taxonomy): Eukaryota > Viridiplantae > Streptophyta > Magnoliopsida > Asterales > Asteraceae > Chrysanthemum > Chrysanthemum makinoi. Next base: position 279,790,622 of record OU343221.1, read on the forward strand.
CTTGGTCTTATGAGAAATTTTGACGTTTCCTAGGGTTCTTTTGGTTAGTTTTGAAACTGGGCCTTTAATTGTGTTTTCTTGATTGTTGTTGATGTCTTAATGGATAGAAGCTTAATAAGCTACTTTAACGGATTTTGTTATATTCAATGTATTGTTGTATTTGGCGTCACGATCATTGTTTCTTGTACATTTGCAATACAATGATAATGTTATTTTCTACCACATTCATTTCCAAACGAATACAAATTGACTTTGGCTTGTATTGGAAGAGCAATGTGGTAACTGGAAACATACATATTTTACCCACTATCAACTGTTCCAAGAAATTGGTGATACCGGTTGTTGTTCACACTTGTTTATAATGTTGCCCTATCAAGGGAATATTTATGTATATGATCACCAGTCAAAAACTTGTATAAATCTATTTTTTAACTAAGTGTGACACCTTTTTCGGGTTTAGGAGAATATTGTCTAAAATATCTTAGGGTATGTTCCTTTAGCAGTGCAGTTACACGTCATAATGAAAATACTTTGTTTTTTTTACCAATTTTGGTGACAATCAATTCTGGTTGGACTGAGAAGGTTGTGTGGATTGCATACTTAATATGGTTTGTGGTGACATATCATGTTGAGGAGTTGACAGGAGTGACATATATAGTTAAGTTAGTATATTATACTTGATTTTGCGTCTGAATGATCATATGACACCTCAAAATCTCAATACATTCGCTGTTTTCATTCTTCTTCAATTGTTTAAACGTAATTATGTGAAGTAACAAATTAATTTTGGTACAGCAAGCGGCGCTTGTGCTGAATGCATCACGTCGTTTTCGATACACCTTAGATTTGAAAAAGGAGGAAGAGAAGAAGCAAATTATAGCCAAGATCAGGACCCATGCCCAAGTCATACGAGTAATAATTCTACTACTCACTTAATTATTGTACTTAATCTTATGAAACTTGATCATATTGACAAGCTATTATTGCTGTTCTTTCAGGCAGCCTACCTCTTCCAAGCGGCTGGAGCACAGCCAAATGGTACTTTTTTTTTGTTAAGTTATTGCAATGCGACATCGTATCTACATCTTACTTCCATTCAAAGATAGTATGATTTATTGATTTAACGATTACGAACATTGTTTTTATTCATTATTTATTTTTATTTTTTTAAATTTTTTTTGCATTCCAACAGGAACCGAGAGAGCACCTCCATCTCCTATCTCTACGGGTGATTATAGTGTTAGTCCGGATCAACTTGCTGCAATGACTAGAGATCATGAATTATCTACTTTGCAAAATTATGGAGGGGTAAGTGCATTATGCATACATATATACATACATGCATGAATACATACATTAACATTCATTGAGAGATCATGCTTTTCTCCCTATTACTTGTATCAGGTCAAAGGACTGTCAGAAAAGTTAAAGACTAATCCTGATAAGGGAATTCATGATGATGAGTCAAACATTCTGGAGAGGAAAAATGTTTATGGGTCAAACACATACCCACGTAAAAAGGGAAGAAGCTTCTGGGTATGCATACTACATTCTTAGATTTTGTTGTATGAGCAACTTTTGACATTATATAGGATTGGATGTGTTATAGTTAAAATTTATGCGCTGTTTTCTTACAGAGATTCGTACTTGACGCTTGCCGAGATACAACTTTAATCATCTTGATGGTGGCTGCAGCTGCTTCCTTGGCATTGGGTATAAAGACAGAGGTAAGTGAAAGAAAGCTGATAACTAATAGTTACTGTCATTCACAATAAGCTAAACAGCGTAGTGAAATTTATCAGGTGTCTGCATTATTTTATTGAGTATTTCGATCCCCATATGATTAAAAACAAGGTTTTATAACCCTGCGCTTCGCACCGGTCACTGGGATAATACTATTGCTAACTTACACTTGATATATGTTATTTATTTGAATTTTTATATTAAAATAGTAGTTTTTTGATGACTAATCCCTAAAAGCAGCAACATGTATATTTGATTTTTTAAACTAATTCAGATTTTTATAGCATAATGCGAATGTAATGGTTCATATCTCCGTTTTTTACCTCTTAAATGATGGTTTTATCTTTCCATTATTGATGAAGAAGTTAGAACTGTCTTGGGCTCTTGGCAACTTTGTTAACAATTTTAAGTAAATATACATCTTATGGTTGAGGCGACTGTCAAAAGAAGGGGTATCTCCCTTCTTTATGGAATGAACATTTTACATAATAAGCGTATGAGCGTATCTCACACATTAGATGCCTTGTTCACTAATATAGTATTTCATGATTATGGTTCAACTGTGTGAACTTTATTATATACACAAGTACACAACAATGCAAACCCATACAAATCATACAGAATTGAACATACCATTATGATACGTTCTTGATAGATTGACATACTTCAGATAAGAAGATAAAACAGCTATGAAGATTGGCCATCTGTCGAGATTTCTATTCTTCATTATAGTAAAAAATAATCTCTCATCTTTTCATTTCTCTATATTCCAGGGGATCAAAGAAGGATGGTATGATGGTGGTAGTATATTTTTGGCCGTTATCATTGTTATAGTTGTTACAGGTACTTCAGATCATTAAATGCTAATAATTGTTATTTTTTGGTTTATTATCCATCAACCAATGTGTATTCAAAAAATATTTTGGGAGTGAGTTTTTTTTTGGGGGTGAGTTTGTTTGTCAGTTTCCATATCTTATGGCATCTTATTGTTAATTCTTGCCTTTTAGCCGTAAGTGATTATAAACAATCACTTCAGTTTCAAAATCTGAATGAGGAGAAGCAGAATATTCAGTTGGAGGTTGTAAGAGGTGGTAGAAGGATCGAGATTTCTATATTTGAGATTGTTGTTGGTGATGTAATACCTTTAAAAATTGGTGATCAGGTCAGAATGACATTATGTTTACATTATTTTGATATATTTCTTATATTTCTTCGCCATCCTCACATTCAGTTGTCAACCAGGTTCCTGCTGATGGTGTTTTTATATCTGGTCACTCTCTAGCTATTGACGAGTCAAGTATGACGGGAGAGAGTAAAATTGTAAGTTTCATTATCTGTTATGCTCAGAGGTGGTTGGATTTTGACCCGCAACTTTTTGTTCCTAAATACTCCGTAGTTTTTTATTTCATACACGATAATATGTGTATATAATTAAAAAGTTAGTCTATTTTAATCATAATAATTAAATAATGCTGTGTATAAAATGGTTTAGCAGGTTTTATGCTTCAAAAAAGACTTAGGGTTACTTTCTACCTGTTTGGCCCATTCAGTCCATTTGCTTTTGTTTAAGCTAGTACTTTTGGTTCTACCGGTTAACAATAAAATATATCCCATATCAACCCATTCCAAGAGTAAATGGGTTGGCATTTCCAGCTTAATTTAAGTTGCTTATTTAGCATCATTCTTTTTGTTAAAGTAACTTGATTTTTCTACTGTTCGGCAGGTTCATAAGGATCAGAAATCACCATTTTTAATGTCGGGTTGCAAGGTCGCGGATGGTTACGGTACTATGCTGGTAAGAAAAAGAAAAATACAAATAAAAAAGGAAGATACAATTAGCATCTCATTTTGCCTAATTGCTGTCTTGTTATATTCAGGTCACCAGTGTTGGAATAAACACAGAATGGGGATTACTTATGGCTAGCATCTCAGAAGATAATGGTGAGGAAACCCCATTACAGGTTAGTTCTTGAAACATACAATACAGTCTCAATATTTGTTGGCAAACTAAATTGAATTGGAGATTCAAAATGATAACATATGTGACTTGTGGTAGGTGCGGTTGAATGGAGTGGCCACCTTTATTGGTATAGTCGGGCTTGTGGTTGCCATATCTGTTCTCATTATTCTTCTTGCCAGGTAACTAATATAAAGATACATGATGATGGTAATTTCTGTCTTGAGCTTGTATCTTTTGAGAGTTTACTTTTTTGTTTGGTAGGTATTTCACTGGGCATTCGAAGAAGCCTAATGGAACTATAGAGTTTATTGGTGGCAAAACTAGTCTTAGTGATGCTGTAGATGGAGCTATCAAAAAATTCACTGTTGCAGTATGTAATTTTAGCATATCGAGTTAATCTTGAAGTGCATATAATTTTTTTTAATTATATAAGTTAGATTAAAGAATTAACATAAATAGAATAAATCTAATTAATATATAATGTGTTGTGTAATAGGTCACTATTGTTGTTGTTGCTGTGCCAGAAGGGCTCCCCTTAGCCGTCACATTAACGTAAGTTTGTCCTTATATGATCAATTGCATGTGGAAATTTGAATCCTTTAATTAGCTTTTTATTTAAATAATATATATCTTGTAGTAGTGTTTGACATGTTAACTATCTATCGAAGCTTTAAATTTTCTGGACAAAAAATGTTTTGGGCCAACACCTGTCCTGTTTAGTTTCTCGATTAGCAGGCTTTTTTTTTGGATAAAATTTAGCGTTATTACATCATGTATCTGTTATTTTTCACAGGCTTGCATACTCGATGCGTAAAATGATGGCTGATAAGGCACTTGTAAGTTTGATCACATTTCATTTTAGTTTCTCCAACTTTTCATCTGCATTTTTAATCTTTTAAATCTATGTTGTTGGAAATCCTCCAAATGCAGGTTAGAAGACTTTCTGCTTGTGAGACAATGGGTTCTGCTACTACAATATGCAGTGACAAAACCGGAACTTTGACATTAAACTTGGTGTGCATCTTTGCTGTATAGATTATATTATGGTTGTTCTGTATCTTATAAAATTTACTACAACTAAATTTTTTCATTGCTAATTTGTTCAGATGACTGTAGTTGAGGCCTATATATGCGGGAAGAAAATTGATCCACCAAATAACAAGTCAGAATTACCGTCTAGACTTGTATCTCTTCTTATTGAAGCTATAGCTCAGAATACAACTGGGAGCGTATTTCTTCCAGAGGTTGATCAGATTCTTAGTAGTTTCTATAATGTTTTAAACATATAAAATAAGTATATTAAACACTAGTATTCATTTATTTCTGACTTTTGATAGGGTGGCGGTGATGTTGAAGTTTCTGGATCGCCTACAGAGAAAGCTATTCTTCAATGGGGAGTTAATGTCGGTGCCCAATATTGAGTTTATTTTTATTCAGTTTCATTCATGTGCCCACGTTGCATGTAATCAATTATGAATATATGATATCATGCAGCTTGGAATGAATTTTGATATCGTGAGGTCAGAGTCTTCAATAGTTCATGCATTCCCGTTTAATTCAGAAAAAAAACGTGGCGGTGTTGCAGTCAAATTGGTAATTATATTTGGATTCTTTGATGGTATATATGCTGTATTTGAAATGAAATATTTGCTATTTTTATTTGGTTATTTATGTGTATTCTGCAGTCGGATTCTGAAATTCATATACATTGGAAAGGAGCTGCTGAAATTGTGTTAGCTGCCTGTACCAGTTACATGGATACCAATGAGACCTTAGTGCCTTTGGATAATGATAAGGTTTAAGAAATCATCATCATAATATGTTCATCTTGTTGTATAATAGTCTGTTTTAGGGAAATTTACCAAGAAAGGAACACAACATACCAAATTTGTGAATATGGGGGTATCCACTACTTTCTTGCTTATCGAAAGGCAACGTAGATTCAATTTGTGACTAAAAAAGCAAGTATTTGGTTTTTGACCAATAAAGGAGGGAAGGACCCAAGAAAGAATTAAAAGTTTTATAATTTTGACAAAAATTACCTGTTTTGTTATAAATTGAGTTTCATAATCCTTTTTTCTTTATAATCGAACTTAAAATGAGAAAGCATTGCATACCCTACTTTGGTAAATTTGGTAATGCATGTTATACATTACTCTTCTTGGCAAATTTTATATAAATTTATATCTGTTACTTTATCAACAATACTTATTTGTGCAGGTGGAATATTTCAAAAATGCTATCGAGACTATGGCTGCTGGAAGTCTGCGTTGTGTTGCTATTGCTTACCGACCAATGAAAGAGGGAAGTTTTCCAACTAATGAAGAGGAACTCGAGTATTGGCAAATGCCTGAGGATGAACTTGTTTTGCTAGCAATCATTGGCCTGAAGGTACTTGATCTGTATATATGCTATTTGTTTTTGCTATGTGCGGTTATGCTATTTGTTTGCACATATGGGTTGGGATGTATGATCCATGTAGGCCAAATGTACTTTATTTATATGCTTATATTTTTTTCTTCATTTTTGTTATGTGCGCTTATGTGATTTGATTGAACATATGGGTTGGAATGTAGGATCCTTGTAGGCCAAATGTGAAAGAAGCAGTTCTACTGTGCAAAAAAGCTGGTGTGAAGGTAAGAATGGTGACGGGTGATAATCTTCAGACAGCAAGAGCTATAGCTCTTGAGTGTGGAATATTGGAGTCAAATGAAGATGCAAAAGAACCAAATTTAATTGAAGGAAAAACATTCCGTGGATATACAGAAGACCAACGACTTGAAGTTGCTGACAAGATTTCGGTATATTAATTTCCAAAAATAGATAGTCTAATACTAACAAAAGAAATGGTTTGCTAAACATACCCTAGCCCTAAGGGGTATGCATAAGAAACGGAAAAATGCGTGGATGTTTGTACATACTCATAAACAACTCCAAGTGGTTGAAGTACAAAAGTTATTATTACAAATCTCAATGAATGCACATAATAATTAGTCAACGAAATGGTTTCTAAACATAGCCTAGCCCTAAGGGCTATGTTTAAGAAACAGAAAAATGTATAGATGCTTGTACATAATCATAAACAAGTCAAAGTGGTTGAAGCACAAGCTTTTAATACAAATCTCAAAAAATGCGTATAAAAATTAGTCAAAGGGTAAAACTGTCATTTCCTAAGTAAAGAATGCATACATATATTTTTTTTTTGTTTTGTTATTGACAAAAAGTTGTTGAAATTGTCACTGTCTTCGTGAAACAGGTAATGGGGCGGTCTTCACCTAATGATAAACTATTACTTGTGCAAGCACTGAGGAAGAAAGGTCATGTTGTTGCTGTAACTGGTGACGGAACTAATGATGCCCCTGCATTACATGAGGTTAAAAACAAGACTGTACTTTTATTGGTTTTAATTTTATTATTACCCTTTAATATGTAAGTATATCTTTTGTATATCTTCGAGTGTAGGCTGATATCGGTCTGGCTATGGGCATACAAGGAACTGAAGTGGCGAAAGAAAGTAGTGATATTATAATACTAGATGACAATTTTGCTTCAGTTGTCAAGGTATTTCTTCTATTATATATTATTTCTGCTGGTAAAAGTTTAGGGTGCGTTTAGTTGGGGGAAAACACAATTGTTTTCCACAAAATGTTTTGTGAAAAACAAGGAAAACAGAGATTGCGTTCAAATTAGCGTTTTCCAACAAAATGTTTTGCAAAACACAAAATACCCTATTTACTAACTTAACAAGGAAAATTACAAAACAAATTTTAGTTGTTTTCCTTGTTTTCCATTGTAACCCACAGGGCCACAACACTCCCTCCCTTTCTTCAAAATAGAAAATACAAACATCAACTAAACGCGTTTTCTATATTTTCTAGTGTTTTGTGGAGATAAATTTCCCTTCCAAATTTTTACAAAACTAGAGATAGAAAACAAGAGATTTTTTTCTCCAACTAAACGCACCCTTATTATTTATTTTTGTTATGTTTCATTATAAAACAGGTTGTTCGATGGGGAAGATCCGTGTATGCAAATATCCAAAAATTCATACAGTTCCAGCTAACTGTGAATGTTGCTGCACTTGTGATTAATGTTGTGGCAGCCATTGAGGGTGGCGATGTCCCACTAAATGCCGTGCAGGTCTGTCTCTCTTAAACCCACACACACACATACATACTCAGTGACAGAGCACCTTATAGAAATCCTTTGGCTGTTTGCAGCTACTGTGGGTGAATCTTATCATGGACACTCTTGGTGCACTTGCTCTAGCTACTGAACCCCCCACCGACCACCTGATGGATCGAACACCAGTTGGCCGAAGGTTAGACTTTTCAATCTTTAATTTTTTCTGATTCAGTTAGCAGATGTTATAATAAGAGGCTAGTCGTAATTGTCGTTCGTTACAGTATTAGTTAGCCTTAAGCTCGGTTTAGTTTGGGTTGGTTTTTGGACAAAACCGGACCATAACCAAAAATGTCTGGCCATTTCCATTTCATAACCGTTCGGTTTTGTAATGAAACAGATACCTTAATTTGGTTATTGGTTTTATGACTTTATCAATGAACCGATAATTTTTTGGCTTTAGCAAAAATCTTTTTAATATGCTCAATAGTGCTTTTTTTGGCCCTACAGTTTTGTTAAAAATAACCATCATTTGGTTAAAGCCCAAAAAACACCAACAACCTGTTGATTCAATGTTAGGAGGTTTAGTCGTAAATTATTATTTAAAAAGAAGAGCTGTTTTACTAAACGGTTCGGTTTTATCGTTTCTGATAACGGTGGACATCTAAACCAAACCAATAGCTCGCTTTATTTCATTTATTTGCTCACCCTATTATTTATCGTATTTCTTCCTTCTTTTTTTGTCAGGGAACCTCTTATAACAAACATTATGTGGAGGAATTTGCTGATACAGGTATTATTTGTGAAACTAATGCCATTTTTGATGAAAAACTAATGTCTTTTTTTTTAGATACTGATTGTGGTTGTGTATTACAGTCTATGTACCAAGTGACAGTCCTCCTAGTACTCAACTTTGATGGCACAAAAATTCTGCATCTAGAGCATGAGACTGAAGAGAATGCTCTCAAAAAGAAGAACACACTCATTTTCAATGCGTTTGTCTTTTGTCAGGTGATGATTTATGCGTAGAAGGGTGGTTAAATGAGTGGGTTGGTATTGGATAATGGGTACACTTCAAAAATACTTTATAACAAAGGCTGGGTCAGGCTGACTTGGCAAGATATATCTATCCACTTTTTTGTATTTTGTAAATAATCAATCTGTTAAATATGAGTACAGAAGTTATATACTATCAAAGAGGCAATTTTTTTAAACGGGATTTAGGAAGTTCTTGGAAGGCTTTGGGTCCATTCCATTTTAAATAAATAATTTAAATCTACCCTTTAGATTCTTTGAAGATCAAAGATAGCCCAGATTGACCCTAGCCCCTTAAATAAATGGGGGTCGTAATGGCCCCTTTTAATGACTGGAAGTTGCTAACCAATGTAAGTGCAGATATTCAATGAATTTAATGCTCGGAAGCCTGACGAGATGAATGTTTTCCGAGGAGTAACAAAAAACAGACTGTTTGTCGGAATTGTTGGCTTTACTGCTGTACTTCAGGTGAGAGATTCTATCTCATATATCTTCCTACACACACGCACACGCACACCAACTATGCGTCTTGTCAATATCACTCATTGGCTGTATTTGTGTCAGGTGATCATAATCATGTTCTTGGGAAAATTCACAACCACTGTTAGGTTAAGCTGGCAGTTGTGGCTAGTCTCTCTTGGAATTGGCATAATCAGGTTGGCGTTTATCATTTGAGTTTGTGTTTTTTTTGCATATGATTATGGAACATGTTTGATACCAAATTGTCAAGTTTGTTTGTGCTTTAGTTTTTTTTTTCCTTTACACAGAGTTTGCTGCTTTTGTTTTTTTCTAAATGTTAGTGTACTAATTGGCAGTTGGCCTCTTGCCGTTGTGGGGAAATTGATACCTGTTGCTGAGCGGCCATTCAGTGAATACTTTTCTGATCTTTTCGTGTCGTGCAAACCTTCTAATAGGAGAAATAGAGGTACATCTTTGTCACATATACTTCTTATGTCTCGGTCTCTCTTCACATGCATATGGGAGGTCTAAATCTGTGTTATTAGAAAATGATTATTTTCTCATCTAGTCTTAATTGTCAAACAATCATTTTTGGATAAACAGATTTTGCTTTTGATCATCTGATTTTAAGGGCAAAACAAAACAATCATTTCTGGATAATGTATATCACAGTAACTTCAACAAAGTTGATTATGAAGATAAAATAAATTGATCTATTTACGCTTCCTGTAATCTAAAATGTGAGACTTTCCATTGCATCTCACAATTATTTCATAATGTATTTGCCAGAATAACTCATTTTGTTTATTATTATTATTTTTTATATATATCATTTGATTTATCTGTATTATAGATTATCAGAATTTGCCAAACACAAACAACTAGATTATCTGGTAATTACAACTTGAACCAACATAAGCAATTCCGGTCACTTTCTCAAACAACTGGTTTTGTTAGAACTGATTTCACATAATCATTTTTAAATCGCACATAAAAACACCACATAGGGGTAGAAACTTGAAAACTTCACAAACATCAAAATCTTGCATTTTCTGCAAGAAACTAATGTAATGAAACTTTGCTTTTTTAAAACATTGCAGGTTCATCAAGAGGAAATGAGGATGACAGTTAAACACCTTGAGCTTTTGGTTGGGTTTTGCGTGTGTTTGGATATCAACATGTAAATCAACAGATATTAGTGGTGTGATGCTAACAAATAGTGAACTTACTATATAGGCATTTGGCAGAAGTTTTAACTGAATTTGAAGCATACAAAGGGCACAGTTTGCACCCTTTCTTTGGTATTTTGACTATTTTTCTTGCCTCAATGAGGTGCCTCTTTTTGTATAATTGGATTTGCACATAACATTCTTATACATATTTTGTGACGAGTTTTTTTGATTGTTTTATTAATCTTGATCAAATGAATTTATTGAATAACGTCCACAACCCAAACATAACATAAAAACAATAACTTTGACTGCACACTTGTTGATGCGACTAATATATAGTCACTTATTCCAGTTTAAGATACACTTGGTATTTGCTTAGTGACAGAAACACGCATAGGCTGGGTGGCTTCTCTTTGATATGTAAGAGGAGATGTGATCTTGTGCTAATGCTGATGTGATTTGAGCCGGCACAAGGACATCGGTTCTGCTAGCAGCTATTCGATGTCCAATCACGTTTGAGTAGAACAGACCAGATTTTGCAGGCACAAAAACATCACTAACTGAACATAAATGGAAATCGATGATCTCTTGTTCCAGTTTTGAAAGCTTTGCCTTCTCAACTTCCTCCATTATATCATCCTGTTTCAAAAAAAAAAAAATTATGTGACACTCCTCTAATTTTTGAATTTTACTAGACCCACAAAGGATCTCCCACAAAAACAATTCACACGCTGAGGTGTCAGCGGGAGATTGGTTTTTTTGTAGGATCCACATCCCACAAAAACCAATCCTTCGCTGACACCTCAGCGTGTGGATTGTTTTTGTGAGAGATCCTTTGTGAATGTATCATTGCTCTTAATCTTTTGTGAGGAACCTTTTTATTAAATAATAACTTTGGGTCTTAGGAGGTTCGTTTGTGCTGAATTCCCTTGTAAGCTAGCTTTTAGTCATCTGTTTGACCTCTTAAAATGAAACATCAAATTGGCCAGCTAATAAGTAAATGAGCTGAAATTATCGATTCTAGAATACTTACCTTTGTGAATATCTTTGGGTATATATCTTTTAATGGACTAAGGCTACGATCTTTTTTCGAGTGAGTCACGTAAATTGTTGTATCTCTTGGACTACCAATTCTTTGAAGAAATTGTGCAATTTCAACCGGATTGTAGCAATTTTTCATGCCTTTATTAGCATTACTTCGGCAAGTAGGGGTACCCAACGTCTCACCCTTGTAGTCAATTGCAACAAATTCTTGATGCGAGTCATGGCTTCTTAGCCTCTTAGTGATCGAGTCCAAAACTTCTTGCAATTCGGGTTTTAAACGAAGAGCCTCAAATGTTGCCCAACATGAATAAGGGTTCATATCTTTATCAACTTTACCTTCTTTCATGGTTGCTGATGGGAAATAGGTTATGACCCGCACCTTTTGTGTTGCTTTAAACAAGGGTTTTATATTTCTTGCAATGTAGTCCCGCTTAGCGTTGTATGGGACTTTTATGCTCACAAGCTTTTCTGTTAATGTTGTGGGACGTTTACGCCTTTCTACTCGAACTATACCGCTCATGCTTGTCATGAATTTCTCAGCATCATAAATTTCTTCAAAATCCCTGAAATATATTAAACCGGAGTTGTGAATTGAACCTTTCACTTAGAAATCAGACCATGTATAAGTGTCGAAAGCATGTGTTATAAATTACAAATCGACTGAATGTAGGTTCATTTTACTTGTAATTTTTTGGTACTACATTTTGCACTAACCTTTTTTCACCCTTGCTCCCAACGATCTCTGGGAGGACAAGAGTTGCACCAAGATGTTTAGCAATCAGCACAGCATTGGCAACCTGAATAAACCATTTTATGTGAGTTATCAAAGTTATATAAAAACTCGAAATAACTATTAGAGAGAACAAACCTGCGAGATGTGATATTCAGGGCCATCAGTTAACGAGAAGGTAACAACACCTTTCGACTCTTCTCTTCCTTTTGCTAAAACAAAAATTGGTGATATAATTAAATTAAAACTAACATAACTGTATGTTGTCGGAAAAAGGCGTATAAGTCCTAAACTCAATTGCTAGGTATCTTTTTTTTTTTTTTTTTTTTTCTCTTCTTGAAACAACACTGAATATAACTACTTACGAATTGAAGAATTGTTCCAACAAAGCCTTAACGGTCCATCATTTTTCGGCACTCCAGTATTCAGCTGATACAGACTGTGCCTTGACATTTTGTTGTAGTCTTGTTCATCATTCACATTCGTTGCAACTGGCACATTGAGCTGCACGAAATGTGTATGTGTTAGATGGTGTCAATTTTCTTTATTAGCTATTGCAACTTTTTTTGTTTTCTTTACGACTTATTATGGACAAGAACGAGGTGCACTGCGAGTAGAATGGTCGACCTACAATCGTGTTATTCATTGTCACAGGCTATCAAATAAGTTGATCACCCCGGTGTTGCCCCAGTATAACACTAGTTAGATAAATGATCTGTAGCAACTTAACACTTTCAATGTCTAATTATATTGCAATAATTTTTTGTTATTGTCTCATGTTAATCTATGGAGAAGTCCATTTCTCGTCATGGTCGATCCACGTCCTACCGTAGTGCCCGGAGAACCAGGCTTGCTTAGCTTACAAAGCTAGCTTACTAACGCGAATCATTTTTGATTGATTGCACGAGCTAGCCAGCAAGCCAGCAAAGCCCCCGACGCTTAATCGCTTTACTGCTCATGTTTTCTGTCTTGTTTTTTACAGTCTATATAATTCTTATATTTTGTCATTATTTAAGGATGTTATGATATTTTGTAAAGAAAAAAAAGAAAAAAAAAGAAAAAGAAAAAGAAAAAGAAAAAAGAAAAAAGAAAATGCTAAAAAGGTTTTTTCACAAGAGCTTAGACACTTAATAAAGTTTAGATAATTCCATAATTTTTTAAAAATCATTCAGTATAAGATTTAAGAGCAATTGAAATAGGATGACACTTCTTAAATGTAAATTCACAACCATGTAAAGATTTTGTGGAAAATTGGGGAATAGTTTCACCATTGATATGGATAAAACTTCAATGACTTCAATATAGAAAATCAAATAGATTCGATATGCAGCATTTAACTATAAACACATATGTTATGACGTGCACACGAAATGAAACATAAAATAGACGATCGCCCACAAGAATGTTCATATATAGGATAATGAATGGTTAATGGAAGATATGATCTTCGATACACTTACCAAAACATCCCCATCGAAGTGGTCTCTTTTGATCATGTTACCGAGCATCACAAACATAGAAAACGTAAGAACCGCTGCCATTACTTGCCTCACATCCATTGCTACACCAATTCTTCTTACACTTGATTGAAAAATGGAAAGAAATCTAATAGATGAGATCAAAGCATAGGTTAAGCTTGAAAATAATCAAGGCTTTTCCCTTCGGTTTTGCTTTGTGTTATTAGCAATCTCTTTCTTACGTATATAATAGGTATGTGAAATTACTTATAGTTCCTTTCAGTTCCATAAATAGAAAATTACTGTAGAATGATAATCGACAAAGGAAGGAAGTCGTAGCAAAGAGGAGAAGGGAAGCTTAAATTTGGCATGCGGACAACCGAATACAGCTTGCAAAATTCATTAGCTAGTTTGGCTTTCTCTAAAATAGCCAATTGATTAAACATTGCTGAGAAAAGTTGTTAGAGCTTTATTTCTTAATCGGTGAGGGGAGACTATGAATTTACGAGTATTAGCAGGACACGTTTCATCGAATTTCGTGACACATGTCCAAGGAGAAAGTTACGTTTACGGACTTTAAAAATAGTTGTTCCTTGTAATATGTCACTAAGCTAGCCATCTGAGTTAAGCTTGGTTCTAAAAATCCCTTGTTGAGCGAATAACTTTATTAAGACCTATGACACTGAGAAATGTTATTTCTAACACAATTTATATGTTATATGTTACAAACGCTTTAAGATGTTTTATACTCCGTATATGCAAAGATATATGTGCGGCTACTTGAGCGCAAGACTCACAAACATTAGGCAGACAACCTTAGCAGATGAAACAAGAAAATGATAACCGATAAAGTTTAAATGCCAAGGTGTTAAGCTTTATATTCACATCAAGAACTGAAAGTGAAAGAAGATGTTGTGTTTTAATGTCAGGGCGACATTTTATAATTTAGAGGGATTTTAGGCCATTGATGCATAGTTTGATGACTTAAAAGTTTATGCTGTTTGCGCAAAGGTGTTAAGTTCGGACCATCTGAATGAATTTAGATTTAGGGAGCAATGAAAATATACATCAAATGCATTTTTCTCATACGCCAACTTGGCCGGCTTTAGTTTCTGGTTAAACATGTATTTTATGCCATTTGCTCGTTTCAAAGGCAAAAACTAATGGTGAGTGTATGAACTATTAGGCTAAGAACTATGATTTAATATGAACAAGTTATGATGATTAAAAAGAAGAAGAGCTAAGTTAGTGTAAGATTAACATTGTCAAAACCAAATTTTTTTTGGGTAACCATGTTTTCCGACCTTTTTGGCCTACTAATCCACGGGGTTTGAACTCAATGTCACACAGACTCAAACCAGGTAAAGCCCTCCCTTTTCAAGAGGAGGTTGGCGTGGTGAATGTACACTTTTGTTCAACGTAGCCTAAAAAGAAAGAAACCATAAAGTGAAGATGACTTAATATTTACAAATTCTTTCTATATCATTACACATCTTCTGTAAAGGTGTATTGGTCTATTGAGTTTTCGTGTCCAAATTCCAAATATGATGTCGTTTCAACGAAGAAATATGACATGCTCATCAATAAATTCAGTGACAAATTTCAAATTCATTTCTTAAACAAGTTTACTCTTGTGTAGAAATTCAAAAAGACATCCCATTGTCTATTAAACCATATCTAAGAATGTACTTAAGAACTTGATTTACCAATAAAAACTACTTAGGTGGTAACCATAGATATTGTTCGTTTTCGGAGAAAATCTACTTAAAAATGATTTATAGCATATTACTGATCATAATACATTTGATCGTTTTATTTATAGATCAACATTCAGACCTCAAACTGCGCAAAATTAATCATCAGAGTTAACATTGATTTTTACATAAAAATCAATGATCTTTTCCGTGATTTTCATTTTATGTAGTGTTTAAACAATGATCAATTTGGAAAATTAGCTCATAACACTTTTATGAAAAATAAAATGGTAAAACTGAGCTTATTATATATGAATTTAATATTTTAGTTGAACGATGAGCGTTGTCTTATTTATCACTTTTACTGAAAATTAAATGGTAAATCAAACTTATTGTATATTGAATTTAATACTTTAGTTGGACGATGAGCGTTATCCTGACTATTTAATATGAATCATAAAAATACAGTTGTCGATAGTATTTTGTTGATATTATTTCAATAGTGCATGACAGTTTTCTGAATTTTATTTTATTTTCGATGTTAACTCAAACCTATGGACTACATGTTTTTTTTTTTAGTTTTTCCTTTCACAATGACATTCATTTATACTATTAACGAGGTTTTAATCCCGCGTGTTGCGGTGGGTTTAAACGAACATTATTATTTGAAGTTGAGATTTTATATTTTTTATCAATATAATTTATTCGATTTTATTTATTAGTAATAAAATAATAAGTATATAAGTAACTTCTATTATAAAAACATATCATCAAATTAAAATGACTCACGTAATTCTCGTATTATATCGACGGATACAAATTGCTATTGAATTAATCGGATGTGAAAATATACAATTTAATGTTATAGGGATTAATTATGTTTTAGACTAAACTTGAGGGGTGGTAATGTATAAAGCTAGTTGTGTTTAAGGACTACTTTTATTTTCATCAAACTTGAAGGGGTGTTTTATATTTTCTTCATATTTGCACTTTCTCAAAAAACTGGTTTTTGTTAGAACTGATTAAATTTAGAAAGCCACACTTCATTCTATATGTATATGGGAAATGATCACTGCTCAGCTTTTTTGGCATTTTTCTTCTTTCAAATTTGACCGCCTATTCACCAATCCATGTTTGCTTCCATATCCATTCTCCATATTTGAATTGGGGGTATACAAGATCATTTGTGGTGGAGCTGTATAGCAAAAAAAAAAGGCCAAAGAAGCTGCAACATCATTTTCCCTTTTCTTAAACCTGTGAGATCTTTAGTAGATTTTGAAAGTTTAGTAACTAGTAATTTGTATAAAATTACCATGTAAAATGATTTCAAAACCGTGGCCTTAACAATTTAAGCATGAAACCAAATATTAAAGAATGTGTGAATTCCACCTTAAGAGCACAAGATGGTTATATAACTATTTGTTCTTCCAAAAAGAATATACAAGATCAACATCTTCCCATGAATGTTAATGACTAGAAAAATAAATTTTCAAATGAATATTTTTCTAATTAGAAAATGTTGTTTTTTTCTTTAATAGAAACCAAAGTAATATATATAAATAAAAACTTTGCATTTCGATTTGATGAAGAGAT
This sequence comes from Chrysanthemum makinoi, assembly GCA_910596185.1. Classification (NCBI taxonomy): domain Eukaryota; kingdom Viridiplantae; phylum Streptophyta; class Magnoliopsida; order Asterales; family Asteraceae; genus Chrysanthemum; species Chrysanthemum makinoi. Next base: position 279,807,631 of record OU343221.1, read on the forward strand.
CATTTAGATGCGGCTTTGGTCCTCTCTTTCACCATTGTTTGAACAAAGAGCTCTCCTGCCCTATACGACGATCGTACCTGAAACATTTCACGTTTATAATAAGTCAAACTCAAACATGTCACACTTTTAACTTGTTCTTTAAAAAAAATAGATTGATGATATAGCAAAGATTTATAAACATGAAGTACCAGAGGTCCACTTGCTACATATCGAAAGCCGATGGATTCCCCATATTCTTTCCAGAAATTGAATTTTTCCGGCGTCACGTACTCTTTCACAGTCAGATGCAAAGGAGTTGGCTACAAACAAGTGTATATTAAGGTTTAGTGACAATGTATCTTGACCCCACAAAAGATAATAAATAGACAAAATTACATGTTTGGTCCCTATAGTTTACCTCAAATAACAGGTTTAGTCCCTAAGTCATTTTAATTACACCACACATACCTATTTTTGAAACCTGTTGCCCATTTAGTCCCTATTATGGGAAATAGGGACTATCCGTGTAATAAAAATAATTACACAGATGATCCCTATTTTTTTAAATACGGACTAAATGGGCAACAGGTTTCAAAAATAGATACGTGTGGTGTAATTAAAACGATTTAGGGATTAAACTTGTTATTTGGGGTAAACCATAGGGACCAAACATGTAATTATTTCTAATAAATATATAAGGTGTCCTTTGTTTTGCCATCAAGAATCACCGAGTATAGGTATGATAGTAAGTGTGAATCGGAACGGGTATGATTGCTTAAAAGTAGTTGTTTGGTTTATACAATGGGTTTGGGTATCTTTCTATGAAATGATGTGGTTTATTAATTTCATAGGCATTATTCCCATCTCTATACACATATCTGACTTAACTTACATGCCCTTTATCTCAAACCAAACACTCTCTAAGGTTGAATTTGAGAACGAGAAAAGAAGTTACCTGTAAATACTGTCCGAGAGTCAAGATGTCAACATCTATGGCACGTAAATCGGCCATTGCTTCCTTTAACTCATCATCAGTTTCTCCAAGCCCCAACATTATAGAAGTCTTGGTGATCATTCCCTCCTTGCTATGTTTTGCATGTTTCAAGACTGATAAACTCTGCTCATATCTACACCAACGACATTCTTTCTATCTTAGCTTTTACAAAGAACCGGTCTTTTATTGGTATAACTAGAATCTCATGTGATATAGTAAAACTGACATCCAATAGCCATACTAAATTAACAAAACATGCAAGAACTCTAACTACTCACCCAGCTCGAGGATCTCTCACAATTCTCTGGAGGCGTTTAACTGTCTCAACGTTATGAGCAAAAACGTCTAATCCTGAGTTGGCCAACATTGACACAGCTTCTAAATCCCCTCGAAAATCAGATGTCAAGCATTCAACCATAATCTCAGGCTTGCTCTTCTTCTCAAAAAAGTGTCAAAAGTATTAGGTCATCAATTTTTTATGCAGCAAATCAGATAATCAAGATGACATTACTAGAACTTTGCGAGTCTGCTTTATTTTTTAGGTTCTTAATTAGTAATATTCAGTATAGCATGTGGATTCTTCTTAAAGAGAAGACGCCCTCTTTTTACCAAAAAATTGTTAGTTGGCCGATAGGTAGTCAGATTGTTTAAGCTCCAACACATTCTATATGATGATATGCAGTAATGTGAACAATTTATATACCTTCATTGCTCTGACAGTCTCAGCAAAATGACCACTTCCGCCATCCGGAAGATCATCTCGGTCCACACTGGTCAAAACAATATAATCCACACTGCAAGATCAAGACCAAGCATATCTTAGTTAGGGGTGTCTGGATATCCATTTTGTATGTGTTAATGATCAAAGTCAAAATAAACGAGTTAAAGGAGATAGTGCTTTAATATGCTTATGATACTTGCAATAACTAGATAATCAGTTAGTCAATTGTTGAGTGTTTGGCTAATCCTATCCTATTATACTCAAAACAAACATATGAAATGACCTAAAGTAAAAACTAATGACATTTTGTTGCAATTGGTGTAAACTAATTATTTTACCCTAAGATATTCAGATAATTAGTAAAATATCTGTTTATACATATATCTAAAACCGATTCCTAAAACTTCAACTCACAATAATTTGTTCCCAAAAGCACATCCAAACACTACCTTAGTCTGTGAATAAGTATATACTTATGACAATGACTTTTCTATTTACAAAACCTTTTTTTGATTGATGTTTATTCAAACCTAATACAGTAAACTTTATAGATGGAGATATCTCCATTTTTTCACCTTACATAGAGTATCTTAGAGGATACTTTATAATAAGAACATGGCTCACCGAACACATAAAAAAATAATTCGATGTGTATAAGAGAGCTTGTAGGAAATACCCCCAGCTAACGATGGCTTCAGCTGTGTTCTGCGGCTCCATGGGATCAGGTGGTGCAGGATTCCTACTGGTTTTGACAGCACAAAATCTGCATCCTCTAGTGCAAGTATCACCAAGGAGCATAATAGTAGCAGTTGCAATACCATCTCCACCTCCATTCCAACACTACAACAAATTTCACCATAAACACTGATTAGCATTATGTCTCAAAATATCATTTCACGGATATTTGGTATTACCCTTTGAAAATGATTATGCGACATCTAATAATATAGCATATGCATATCGGATGTTTTTCGCTGTCACCTAAATAAGAAAGTAACAAGAATCAATTTTGTGACGTCTAGTCATCTAATATCAACCGAGTGTTTAGGGTGTTTGAGATTGCTCTTTTTTTTCTGCTTGTGCTTATTTTAAGAAGATAAGCAGTTTGGAGTGTTTGGATGAATGAATATACTTTTCAGCTTTTGTGCTTATCTAGGTGTAAATAAGTAGTTTGCCATAAGCAAATTAAAACCTGGTCATATCAAAAGTGGTTATATAAGATGAAATTACGATAACTTTTTTACTCTCGTATCTAACCTGAAACCCTATATGATTTATACCTGAAGACAAACAGATAAGCGGCAGGAGTAGAAAAGCAGAAAAAAAGAAGCAATTTCATACACCCGTATGCTACATTATGCTAGACTGTTAGTAATGTAAGTAACCATCGACTTGTTTACTATGATTTATACTAAAAATATTGTGGAAATAAATTTTCATAGAGTTAAATGAGTGTTCTGAGCTATAGGAAGCTATAGCTCAGCCCCTGCATGGGAGAGTGTGGTGGTCTGCCCGATATTCAACCGTAAGGTGGATGTATTTTGAAGGAATTTCGATTACATCATGTATTCCTGTGGTTGATCTTAGTATAGCTATATGTGTAGTTTACAAATACCGTTCTTCTTCTGTGTAAGTTGAGTGCTTATCTGCTTGCTTATTGCAAACACTATCGGGAACTGCTTATAATATAACGAATAGGCACTTGAAGATAAGCAGGTTGGTACCTATTATTTTTTTAAGCAATTAAGCACTATAAAAAAACAATCCGAAACACCGGCTAACAACCTGTATAATCACCGAACTGCAACTAGTGAGTTTCAGGTACTAGATGTCATGATTCAGATTGTGTAAGCATGAAATGGTACAAACTAGTAACAGTCCTGTGGAAGCATGAAATAAGCTCCTGATCCCTGATTTTGAAACAAACAAACTACTATTTTTTGGGTCATATTCACACTTGTTAACATAATCAAATCAAAAGTCCAAACACTATTTCCCTAGTTTTTAAGGTGCTTATAATCCCAAACATCCCTCAAAGTCTCTAACCAGATGTCCTTGCAAAACATTAATAACGCCCACACGCCCTGCCCCAAGGACAATACGTAAAAGACAATGCTAAGCTTATTACTCCACGCCACTCAACCACCCACTCACTAAAGATTCCGCCCGTACTAGAAAACATGACTATTTTCTTACAAAGTTCTTCCCTCCTATTTTTTTGGGGTAACCACGGTTTCCGACCTTTTGTCCTTTGTCCTATTAATACACGCGGTTTGAACCCACCTTCAGACATACTCAAACCAGGTAAACCCTTCCTGTTTTGGACTTAGCAACCAAATAATCCTATAACCATTTTCGCTACGCGGAAACACTAAAAACCGTAATCTATTATCGAAACTTAAAAAAGAAAAGAATAAAAAAGGTAGCAACCTCTCCAATATTGGGACATTGAGCTTCTTCACAAACAGTAACAAGCTTCAACCTGGACAACGAATCTTTAACTTCTTGATACTTTTCTCCTTGTGGAGCTTTCTGCTTAAGCCAACCGGGTTTCTTAACATTCGGGTCCCTTCCCGTATACGGACCCATCCCACCCGGATACGGGTCACTAGTTGCTTTTAATTCAGAAGACATTAAACTTGCAGGGTGGTTCACATTTTCTTCATTAGATGAAGTTAACTGGGTTGAAAGGTTGTTATTGCATTTGATTGAGAATGGGGTTTTGTTGTTTTGTGAAAGGGTTGTGGGGATTGAGATTGAGAATTGTTGGATCATTGTGGTGATCATGATTAAATTAAATGATGTGAAATGGAAACAGGGGAGAGGGGTTTTGGGGGTTAAGTTAGTGAGGGGGGGCGATGAAAACTAGAAACAGGGTGGGAGTTAATTAGTTGTAGTTTAGAAGGTTCAAATATTAGAAGAAGAAGAGGGCGATGGAAACAAGAAGAACACAAACAAACTCAACCCACCCAAAGTAAAAAGGTAGGTTCAAAACTCAACAGACGGAACCGGTTGGTAACGAGCACCGGCTCAGATTGGTATCGAGGATGAGCCTTTAATTTTGGTGCTGGTTTTAGTTTGGACATGTTCAAACTGGTTATTTCATTGACCACTCTTGTATATATGAAATTCTCCCCAAGCTTTGCACTCCATTCTCGAGAAAAAAAAAAAAAAAAAAGGCTCGGTGGGTTTAAAACACCCAAAGAAAAAATACGGAGCAGAATACAATAAAAAAACCGGACAATTTTTTTTTTTTTTTTTTTTTCTGCTGTTAATAAAATGAGTAAAACTGATGGATAAAATACGGAACAGAAATCATAAAGTTAACATAATTCAAGACAAAATATATAGAACGAAAAAAGATAAAAAACTGTTTTGTCCTGTTAATAAAGTGGATAATAGAGAGGTGGGAGAGTTATATAACCCGAAGAAAATGATAATAAATTGAAAATTTTATTGTGTTTTTTCAGTTTTTATTAAATAACAAAAATGATTTAGAATAAATAATAGGAGAATTCTTAACATGAGTGATTTGGCGGAAATAAAACTACACCTAAAATACTAAGGGTATGTTTGGTAAAATTAGCTGTAAGCTGCAAAGCTGTTAACATGAGCTACAAGCTATATTTTTTTTTTTTTCAATAAAAGTGTTTGGTAAGTTAGCTGTTAAATGTAATTATAAGCTGTTAACAGTTATTTTATGTTTTAACAGCTCCGAGATATTTAAAAAGCTTCATGAATCAGCTTTTCATTTTAGAGCTACTTGTTTAAAATAAAAGCTTGAAGTTGATATATCCAAACGGAGCTACTTATTTTGGGGGAGATTATTTTTGTAACAAAAAGCTTACAGCTCTAAAAAAGCTTCGTACCAAAAAGGTGGTATGTAATTACCAATGTCCCAATATTGGAGAAGTAGCTATTTATTTGTTTTTTTTATATCAGAAATGATTAGGAGTATAAGATTATTTTTTAGTGATGAAGTGAAAATATGAAGTGAGGTTGAGTTGACAACGATAATGTTGGTCACCACTACATCCGGTCTAAACTAATATAGAGAACATATGAAGATGACCATTACTCATTCTTTGAAGTAATTGTTTTCAAAATAGTATACTCGCACAAAACATCAACGACGAATATAGTTTTTGACGGTCTTTAGTTTTCATGAGTTTTAAAAGTTTTTAGTATCGACCTAGCGATTTTTAGGATCACACTTAAAGCAACATTTTTTTGTTTAGAAAAGCACTTAATGCAACACTTTAAGAGTTTAATTGTAACCGACACACCTAAATTTTTTTTTAAAACGACTAGGACACAACTATTGCGAGAAATAAAGTTCGCGGATTTAACCAAAAAAATGACAAAATATTGAGTATTAACCTCCTAATTAAACAGTGGATGTTAATACCATTTATACTCGGAGGTATTCGACTTTTCTTATTTATAAGCAAATTTGGAAGTTCGTGATCAACTTAAAATGAAATCAAGAAGAACGATCTTAATTGTTATTTTCTATCCAAATCTGGCTATTTCACATAGCATAATACACCATTAATCCATAATTTATAACCATTTCATACTCTTAACAAGCAACAATACACAACAAACAGAGATATTGGGCAAAATGAACACAAAATATTGGAGATTTGCCCTTCCTACACACAACCCAACTCCAAAGACAAAACAAATCCTCAAATTTGTCTCTATAATCTCTGTTACAACAATGATAATGCCAAAATGATGCTCATTTTCTTTTTCTATTACTATACACATTACATCATCAAAAGCAAACACATTTTCATTTATCAAATAGCAAGACAAAGGACATGAATGACGATGATCGATCATTCACTTGATTGCCTTCTTCTCTGTGGTTACCCCGACCACAACATTGCTTACCTAAATCACCATAAAAATAGATAATATTAGGAGAGAGTGTCATTGGAATATAATAGAAATACTAGGTAGGAAGAAGATATACCAATTTTCCACTCTCGTCAACTGACATGGGATTTTCAACGACTACTGTTTGGTTATGAGAGGTAGGTGTTGCCTGCAGCAATCAAAGAAGATGAAATGTTATCATGTAATATCAACCATAAAGCGTTGTACGGTTGTACCATCTATGACCTCAAAATGTGTATCACGTGAAAGAATTTATTTAGTGAAAAAAATTATTATTTTTGCCCATATATTGTTGAAAAAGTACTTCTTGACCACTTCTATCAAAGGTAGCAGTTTTGACCTGTTTAAAAATTGGTCATTTTGGGTTGAATTTGATCTCCAAATAATCAAATGGTTGACACTTGAAAGTTGAAACCTTGGCATAAAAGAAACGGATCAAAACTACCTGTTGTGTATGACTGTATTCCGGTCCTTATATGTACAGCACAAATTAGATTTTTTTCTAAGTATATTTTTTTTTACATATTTGATAACTTAATTATTCAAAAACAGACCAAAGAAAGTGTTGTTGGGTTAATCAAAACCCCACCCCATCCTCCCCGCATTTAAAAAGCTTTTTTTTTTTTTTTTTTTTCTTTTTTTTACCGTGACCAATGTAACCCATTATATCAAAAGTTTTGGACTTTTGGTCCGCGTACCTCTTGTTCCTATTAACATGGCTCTTGGTTTTTTTACTAGCCAAAACCGAATGTCTCTTAACATATTCACCCTTAATAATAGTTAAAGACAATGCCAGTTTATCCAGGGAAAAGCGATATAACAGCCGCTTTCTTATTCACGGACAAAGTAGGAATTATGGACAAGGTGGTCAACCAAAAACTATTTCTAATCGTTTAAACTAACCCCAATTTCTTAGCATTAAAAAAAAAAGAGTGGTAACTCACTGTTGAAACAGGTGGCATTGGTCCTGATGTTGCAGTTCCATTAGGTCGCATGGGAAGGGGAACTCTTCCATTGCTCATCTGCCGCGAATGAAAACAGATAAAAGAAAACATGTCAGATATACAATCCATCAGACTATAAGACTGTTATGCAACACTAAACGAAAAAAATAATGAACCAAAACAAACCCCTGACACACAGAAAGTGGGTCAGATTTAAAAAGCATTATGCCAATCAGTTATACTGTAAGCACAAGCTGTGTGCATATACTGAAGACTATAAGAGGCCAAGAATAGGGAAAATTTCACTCTCAATTGAAAGATAGCAAAATAGTCAACGGATAAATGTAAAATAAACCAGAAGAGAAAGGTGTAAGGGATTTGTCCAAATAACTTTGGTTGTAAAAGCACAAAAACACTCTGAAGGTGGTGCGTGTGTGTGATTCTGTATCCCTACACGTATATTCAGAAGATAGGTCGTTATACTCACATTGACATTTGTAATGTACTGACAAACTGCACATTTAACTGACGGGGCACCATATGGATACATCAGCATTGTTCGGCAATTTCCACAATTCACTTGAGCAACCTGGTTATGAACTGTCAACGGAAAATAAGACCACTTAAAACCAAAAGATGATTGTACTTATTATCATGTTATGCAATAAACTTGGGAGCTATACAAATAAGCTAAGAAAGGAACGATTATATATGCAGTAATTCATTATTGACTCTCTGTTATCTTTCAAAGTGGGTGAATGCAAGGCGTGTAAGGTGGCATACACTTCAAAACACACATACATACCCACATAGTCGCAAAGAACCATTTCAAGGGTTGTGCCTCTATATCAAAAGTGTTGAACTTACGAAAATACATCAACGTTAATAGTGTGTCCACAGGGAATCACATTGATTACAGAATCATTCTAATCACTTTGGTTAGATTAAACATAACATAAACCACATGAAGTCAGTAAATATTAACATTCTATTAACATTAACAACACATCAATCTTTGATGTGCAATTGCCCTCGAACCAGTTTGCTTTACATGGATTTTCATGAAGGTAGTTCTATTGAGAATACTCCGTGTGTGTGTATGTGAAAAAGTACTGTGATCACTCATTGATGGTGGTAACATTTGCCTTATCTTTGGGAGTCATCTAAGTACCAATGTAATGTTATGCTATATAATTAACCATATGAGTGGTAGTAGCTACATCGCAGCTTCATCATAACATTGATATAACCTTAAAGATTCTGATAAGGATTGAAAAAAGCATATATATAGAACAACTTAAATTATCATACCTGGTGCAAGGTTCACCGTATGACAGCATGAGCATCTCACACTCGTAGCACCACGTGTATACATTAGCAGTGTTCTGCAACCTCCACAGATTAGCTGATCCATTTCCATGCCTGAAAGGTTTCAACAGAGATAATGAGAAAAGACTTGAGGACTAACACAAAAGCAACTGGTTTAGCATTTAAGCAGCAACATTAAAAGCATGTTCTTTCATTCCAGAAGTTAGCATTGCCTCAAAAAACGACAATCATTGCAATATCAAGTGCCAAACTTAAATAAATATAGGTTCTCAAATCTCATATCAAGAAAACAACCTATATATATTGGCATAATTTAAGGTTCTAGAATAAAAAGAGGCGCAAATCAGCACATAGATACACATTGCAGAAATAGAAACTCTTATATTATATTTATCAAGTACCAAACTTGAAAAAGTTAAGGCCCGCGAATTATACAATATAAGAAAATGAAATCATATAGACTGATAGACATATAGATTGCAAGATTCCGAGGCTCTAGATTGGAGAAGAGTGTAAAGTGTACCGTGTACACAAGTTTCGACTAAGCTAATCAACTCACTCAGCTAATATTACTACTCTGATTAAGCTCCTGCTAAAACGAATTTTAATATTCAAGCTTTAGCTCGCCTTTAGAAAGAAGTTAACTGCCTGAATCACTGAATGATTACAAGGGAAACAAGGAAAACAAAGAAATTGTGTTTTGTAGTTTCCTTGTTAAAGTAGGAAATGCAAATTTTCTGTTTTGCAGAGAATTTGATGGGAAACATTGATTTGAACGCAATCTTTATTTTCCTTGTTTTGTACAAAACATTTTGTGGAAAACAAGGTTGTTTCCTTTCAACTAAACACACCCTAAAGTTCTGTAACTTTCTTTCTTTCCAACCTGTGTTCGCAATTGGCATACATCTCTATCAGGAAACTAGTGCCACATAAAATTCCTTTGGCTTGTATTTAAATTCAAATGCGAAATATAGCTAGCATTCACTTCAAACACGAGCCAAGTGCATAAAATTTCTTTATCAAGCACAAGCAGCTCAGGTTAAGAACCAGCCCCCACCTCCATCCACACACAGGAACACGGAGAAAGAAAATAGCTCAGCACAAAAAACCTTACGAAAGAGATAAGATTAACATGTCCCGATATAGCAAACACTTAGGAAAAAACGAGTTTACGTCTCTACATAAAGCAAAGTCCAAGGTTACATACTTACATTCGTAAGATTTATTATAGCATAATTTATAGTTTCCAAGACAAGTCAACAACCTTATCATTAATCAAGTCAAAATCAGTACGTGTTTATTCGCGTTTCGTGTCAAATACTTTTTCTTATCCATCTAGACTAATCTAACAAACCTTGACTTTTTCCTAAATTTCTAAACATGAGTAATTCAATAACATAGCAAATAATGACAAAACATAATACTACCAAATATGAAAAAGTTAAGGATAAAAGGATGATGATTCCATACCAGGTGGAGGAACAGAAGTAACAGCATTACATAAGGCACAACAAACGTTAGAAGCACCTCTTGGGTACAACAATATGCTTCTACATCCATTGCATACTATTTGGCTCTGCATCTTTCTTTCTTTTTTTCCTACAAGTTATATAAAAAGAATAAGGAAACTTGATTTATAAAAATTGTGAAGATGAGTTTGGGTTTGGGAATCAAGGGATCCAAAGATTATGTTTTGTATTTATTTGAAGATGATGGGTGCAGGGAATTATTGGGTATGAAAGAAAAAAGAAGAAGATGAGTTTGGGTTTGATGACGTTGAAAAGTAGGCAGAGACAGAGATTTTGTGATTATGGTTAAAATACAAAGTGATTCTTATAGTGGTCGGGCGTTTGGAAACGTTTTTATACAGGTGGTCAGGGGCGGAGCCATACATTTTTTCTCGAAGGGCATACTTTGATAATCTATACTAATTTATTAATAGATTTGGGACTTGCTAAAAAATACTACTTTATAATAGATTTGAGACTTGCTAAAAAAATCAATCTTAAAATTGTAAGACCAAAAAACATTTCTTTATTAAGAAATAACAATCCATTTAGTTAATACTAATACAAAAGCTTTATGACCAAACTTTATGGTTGTGGAAAAATTCAGATTTTATGACCAAACTTTTAAAGTCTGTAATAAAATTGGTTAATACGTTACAAAACTTCATCATAAATATGTTTGACTTTTGCGAAAAATTCAATACCTTGCACAAATAAATAAAATTTAGAGTTTTTGTAACAGCTCCAATATTCATTATGCCCATTTAAGATGTAATAGCCAACTACAAAACTTCATCATAAATATTTGAGTAAACTACAAAATACATCCCTGTGGTTTACCTCGTTTCGCACCATACATCCCTCTCGCAAAAGTTTTGACAGATACGTCACTCCGTTAGTAAAAGTTAACAAATATACATCCCTCGGTTAAAATAAAGACTAACGGTACAAATTATTTCTCCATTTTCTTCTAACGAGATAGAAAATATTTACACCATTAGTCATCTGGGTTAACGGTATTTGCACTGTTGGTCATTTTTTACGTTTTCTTTCGTTTTTTACGTTTTCGTCCGTTTTTTTACGCTTTTGTCCGTTTTTTTTACGTTTTCTTCCGTTTATTTTCAATTTTACCTTTTTTTTACGTTTTCGCTCTTTTTTTTACGTTTCGTCCGTTTTTCTAAGTCTTTGTCCGTGTTCATACGTTTTTGCCCTTTTTTTTACGTTTTTGTCCGTTTTTTATGTTTTCTTCTGTTTTTTACGTTTTCGTCTGTTTTCTTTACTTTTTCATCTGCTTTTTGAATTCTTCGTCCTTTTTTACGTTTTCGTCCGTTTTTTTCACGGTTTCATACGTTTTTATCCATTTTCATACACTCTTTATTCGTTTTCGTCTATTATTATATGTTTTCGTCCGTTTTTCTTATGTTTTTATCCGTTTTTATCCATTTTTATACATATAATATGTATGAAAACGGATAAATATGCATAAAATGGATAAAAACGTATAAAAATGTTTCTGTATCGATTTTAAATCACGATTTTGACCCCTTTCTGGTCCGAATCATCAAAAGTGTGAAACACGAGAGTTGTCCGGAAACGAATAAAAGTGTATAAAAACGGATAAAAAGTGAAAAAACCAGACGAAAACGTAAAAAAACGGATGAAAATGTAAAAAAATAGACGAAAATGTAAAAAGCATATGAAAACGTAAAAAAAGGGCCGAAAACGTAAAAAAATGACGAAAACGTAAAAAAACCAAAGAAAACGTAAAAATAGGGAATAAAACGTAGAAAAACGAACGAAAACGTAAAAAAAAAAGGCAAAAACGTAAAAAACTGACGAAAACGTAAAAAAACGGACGAAAACGTAAAAAAAACTGGACAAAAACGTAAAAATGGACGAAAAAGTAAAAAAAATGGACAAAAACGTAAAAAACGGACAAAAACGTAAAAAAACGGACGAAAATATAAAAAATGACTAACGGTGCAAATACCGTTAACCCAGAAGACTAACGGTGTAAATATTTTATATCTCGTTAGGAGATAACGGAGAAATAATTTGCACTGTTAGTCCTTATTTTAACTGAGGGATGTATATTGGTTAAATTTTACTAACGGAGTGATGTATCTGTTGAAACTTTTACGAGAGGGATGTGTTGGATCGATGTACTCTAAACAAACTAACTTAAATAGCTTGTTTAAGGTTTAATGACCTCGGATAAATCCTAAGTTATTAACAAAGAAACACTGAGCAAACTCTATTAAGTATGCGGAATTTACTTAACAAAGCTAAGAAGAATAACTTTAACTTTGAACGATTTTATTAATAACACTAACTCTGCTTATTATGCAGACTCTTTAACAACTCTAATAATATCGAACTTCTCTCTAAAACTCTAATAATGTCACGTACATATAATATCAATCTAGGGTCCTTTTATAGGCTCAAGGATAACCCTAAACGATTTACAATTTGTATCCTTGTACGACAAGTAATCTAATAAAGAATATTCTAGAATTTACAAAGCTTTACATAAACGAATATAACAGTTCTTTTAGCCTTGTAAAGACTTTGACTTCTTTAGCGACTTTGACTTCTTCTTTAGCAGACTTTGACTCTTTGACTTTTTCCAAGACTTTGTCATTCTTCAGGACTTTCATATCCCAACAATCCTCCCCTAACTTGAATTCTACTAGCTTGACTTCAAGTTCCTTTGTGAATTTATCTTTAAAAGCTTCATCTTTAAGGAAAGATTATGTCTTAGTCTTTGGATTGTATCTTTGTAGTTTCGTGCTTGTATCTATATCAAAGTATCTTTAGAATTATTCTTTTACAAAGATCATCCAAAGAAGCTCCATCTTTTCAAAGAACACAAGCAACAATTGCCAATTTGTACATTAATTCAGTTTAAGTTGCAGTCTATTCTCATCACTTCCAATTGTGTTAACTTCAGAGGTGAATCATTGAAAATTTAATGGATTTTGATGTCTCTTTACCAAAGCCATTAACTCTGAGTAGCCAAATGTTTTGGTGTGTAAGACCATGGTACATTGATAACCATATGATTTTTAGCAAATCATCGGCTATCAACATATTTGAGTTGTCTTTACCAAAAGATGTACCCTTTTGGACTAGTTAGTTCTTTCATCTATGGTGAACTAATTACCATATAATGGTTTTTCCACAACCTTTACCACAAGCCATTTTCTTGTGGGCTAGCCAACTCTTCACATTTCCGATATGGTGAGTTGATTACCATACAACTTATTAGCAAGTTGTTAACTAAAACGGATTTGAGATATCTTTACTAGAGCCGTTTGCTCATGGATTAGCCAATCCTTTTGTAATCATGGTAGATTGATAACCTATTGATGTTGCCATCTCAAAAACCATTTATTTTATTCAACCTTTGTTTCAAAATATTTGTTACTTAACATAAGGTTTCTTTCAAAATTACTTAACGGTTAAAAGTCAGCAAGCATTACTTTGATGAAAGTACTGTTTGATCAGCAAAGACTTTGAATAAAGTACTTATATTTCAAAAAGAATTTATTCAATTAAAATTCATACCAGTTATTCATCATCATCAGCAATTGTAGTCCATCCGATAAAAGCTTGATGACCGGACATGTTATTTCATTATCCTCTTCTACTTCCATTCCATGCTCCAGATTCTTCTCATAAGTTCTGGTGTAAGAGGATATCTTCTATTAGCTAACATGTGAATCATAATTCCATCTTCTAGCTCTAGAACATGTACTCCAGATTCTTCAAAGAATCTCCAGCTAACAATCTCCCAATTCTCTTGATTCTTCCAAATTTCAGCAGTGCTTTGTTCTTCAGTTTCCCATAAAGTTGTGAGATCTCCAAGCAATACTAAACCAACTCCTTCTGATGGATTTTGTTCAAAGTAATCTCGCACCACATGATATAAATATAATAAATCCACTATATCTATTATGTGCAATAAATCCCATAGCCTGTTGAACACTCTGAAGCTTTCATCTTCTCTATGAAACATCAGATAAGTTCCATCTTTTGAGTCTACAACTTCAAAAGCAATAATTTGAGATTTGTTCATTTTCATCTCAAAGATCATCTGTAGAATACTCAAAATCCACTACTCTTAAGTAATTCTTTAGTTCATCATTAGTATCAGATCGTAACTCAACTTTCTCTTTCTTTGATGACTGTATATCTTCAACTTCAGTTTTTCTTTTTCTTTTTCTATCTTTTTCTTTCCAAGCAACATCATCTTTATAATCTTTGATGCTTTCAACACTTTTCTTATAAGCTTCCCTAACAAAATCATACAATTCTTTCATCTCAAAATACTTAAACTTCTGCAATCCTTTATATCCTTGACTTTTTAAATAAGCCATCATTGCATTTCTGTCTTTAGCTCGATTTGGTCTTCTTGGTAGGAATCTAACAGGAATAGGTGACTCTAATGGTTCATCAGCTTCAGCATTCAATTCCTCTTGCAATTTCTTAGCTGCTTTTTGATGAGTGTGTAAATACTCATCATTTTTGTACAATATAAACTGCAAAATCATCTGAAAACACTCAAAAATGCATCAAAATGATGAAAATATCACAAATCAGTGTTTTATGTGTTTTAAATGCAAAAATATCAAAATCAGATGAAAAACGTATCAAATTTGCAAAAATGGCAGTTTTAGTCCCCCAAGTTTCAAAAGTTGTCAAAAACAGTCCCTGGTATATCTAAATAAAGAAAAATGTCATTTAAGATCCATGGGATTCAAAAGTTGTCAAAATAAACCCTTTAAAGTTTAAAATTTACAAAATGACAACTTTAGTCCCTCAAGTTTTGAAAATTTCAAAAATGGTCCTTGGACATATAAAAATTGGATTTTATCAAATATGGTCCTTGTACTATTCAAGTATGGCAGGTTTGGTCCTTATGATAACTTTGGAAGATTGGCAAGATTAGTCCCTTAACTTTGGCAGAATTGCAGTTTTAGTCCTTGGGTTATTAAGCTACACCAAACCGGACCCTTGTATTAACTTGGCCCAATTCAAAGCCCAACACCCTTTAACCCATAACCCGGTCAAACCCCCGTTTATTACTATAACCCAGTCAAACAAACACACCCCCACCTTTCCCGCCTTCTCCCTCACCCACCATGTCTGCCCACCTTCAACACCCATTCCCCCACCTCAACATATCACCATCCATGTCCCCCCACCTCTCCTAACAATCCAATATACATTTAATGCTTCTTCTAACCCTTCACTCAACCCCAACAGGTCAAAAGCCCATTTTGGCGCCAAAAACAATCAAACGGCCAAGAGTGTCCCAAGTCATCCAATGGCCAATATTATTGGTGGGATTAGCTCAGAGAAGGTGGGGAAGACCTTTTGCATATAAAAAGGAAGAAAGAGAAGAGAGGAAAAACCAACTAGTGTAATTTGTTTTTCTTTATGTCGTTTTTAAGTTTTTAAGTTCACAGTGTATGTTTAAGCTTTCAAAAGACTTTGTAATTGTATTCTATTGTAATTGTATTCTAGTGTAATAAAAACTTGTTTCAACTCTCAATTTCAGTTAAGGTTCACAAATTTAGTAAATGCTATTTTTATGTCCAAAATCTCATAATTGGCAAAAGTTGTTAAATAGTTGTTGTCACTGTTGCTTAAGCTCATATAAGCTTTTGATAAAGCTTATAAGTTATTAGAAACAATTTAACCTCAGTTTAGACTTTAAACTCAAAAATTCTCAAAAATACCAAAAAATTAGTTAAAAATAATAAGGCAAAGGAAATGATGATCAAGACATTGAAGCGTGTTGAATGTATTGGATTTGGTTTAGAGTTTATTGGTAAGCTTATAGGTGTGGCCCTTTGATCTCAGTTCTCATTTTTTTTGAAAGCAATTTGTAAGCAATTTTCTTAAAATTGAATTTCTTAGTATAAGTGCTATAGTCTTGATAATTTTAGTTTAAACCTGTCTTGTTATAGATAATATCAGTTAATACATAGATTTCTTAGTATAGAAACTAGTTTCAGTGTTAAAAGTCTCAAAACTGTTTCATTAAGTAGTGTTTGGATATGCATGTTAATCTGTGATAGAAGTCATTTGAGTTGATATTTGTTGTTGTTCTATGTCACATTAGTACTTATTAGCTCATTCAAGGATAAAAAACTAGTACTTATTAGTAAAAAAGTAAAAATCATCTTAATCTCATCCTTGTCAGTTAACTGTTAGGATTTTTAAGTGTAAATCTCACCATAGTAGCTTAAAACTTAGTACTCTAGCTTAAATCAACCTTAATATAGCTTAATATAACACATTCAGTCATTAGAATCAATCACAAGTTCATGAAAGTCAAAGTTCTAGTGTAATAAAAAAGTCAAAATTTCTAAATACCCGTTTTTGAATAAACTTTAGAATTTTATTGTGTACTTAATATTAAGATTTAGCTTAAATCCTTTTGGGATATTAAAGTTTAGTTGCTTAACTAAATTAGAAAAATACTAGTTTACTCTTAATCAGCTTATAAATTGCTTATTTGTTAGCTTGTTCTAGATACCTTTTCTCAAAAAATACCTGTGCAAACAAAGGATCTTTGTGCTTATTTTTGAGTTGTTTAGTGCTTATTTCCAAATAATTGTGCTTATTCAGTTGTTAAACTAGCTTTTTAACAGTTAAGTAGCTTATTTCTAGTTTACTTGTGCTTATTTCTAGCTTAATAGCCAATTTAGCTTAAAATCTTGTCCTTATTACCATTTTTGCCTCATTTGGAAATCTTAATTTGAATCTCACTTATTGGTCGCTTTTCATAAAAAGTTGTAGTTGTAAAATTGCTTATTTTCATGTGTTTAATTAGTTTGTAAAGAAAAATCGAAAAAAATAAAAGGCAAAAGGGTCTCTCGAGATTCAACTCAGACCTCCCACACCCTTACCACGACATACGCAGACTCCCCTCAACCAACTGCCCTTGGGACTTCTTTTGTTCAAGTCTTGCACAATTAAATCCTTAAGGGCATTTGGCAGTTTTAAGCTTAAGCCCTTTTCTAGCTTATTTCGTGGCGTATTTCCAAAACAACCACCTAGTTTCTTATTTTTATTAGATCAAGCATAAGTCAAAGTAGTTTTCATGAATTTTTCAGATTTTTTTAGATTGTTTTAGTATTTTTAATAATTTAATTAGTGTTATTTGGTTTTTAATTCGTGATAAATAATTTAAGAGTAAAAAAAAAATACCCGGTTTTTTTCTAAAATTTTCTTTTGTCATATACTACGTAAGTAAATTGTTTTTACACTTGTAGGACTTTTATTTCATAAATTTTACGTTTTTCCTTGCGCACTCGCGTAATTTTTATATTTAACGCTCGTTTTCATTTTAAGTCACGTTTTTAGATAATTTAGGTTTACGTTTTAATTAAAATAGTTTATTTAAGTTATTTTGTTTTATAAATCAAGAAAAACATCATTGTAAAAATAGTGATAGCGTTTATTTAATATATTTTAACTTTTTAATTTTCTTAATTTGTATTTAAGTCGCTTTAATGTATAATCTTTTTCCTTAGTTATAATTATCCAATCAAAATCCTTGCTGATCACTATCCTTAGTGATCACTCTATCATCTGAATTAGTTTTGACACACCATTGAGTCTCCGTGGGACTTAACGACCCGGGAATTCATTCTATTCTCCAGGACTTCATTGTATTTGTGTTTTAAGCAGTTTTAAGTCTATTACGGTTAGCCATTCACAAGTGGTCAGCTTGCGTGAGAAAACTTGACGGTTTTGCACGGATCACTTCTCTATTCTGAGCTTCTTCATTTTCCTTAGCTTCTCTATCTTTAGCATTTAATTCCTCTTGAAACTTTCTAGCTGCTTCCTCATTCATAGCAACTTGAGCAACTCTTATCTGTGCTAAAGTAGGTTTCTTTTTCTTCCTTTTCTCTACCAACTTGCCCTTACCTTTATCTTTTGGATCTATTGCAGGTTAAGAAGTTTGTGGTTGTTCTTCTGAAACTCCTGGTATGCTAGCACCCCTTGGTTTTGATAAATCATTCAAGATCTCAGCAATGATATCGTCATCACTTGCAAAGATGTATAGGTTTGGGTGTAGCTTCTTCTTCTTGTATGACAGTTGAAGGTCCAGCTTCCTCTTCAAAGTTTAACAACCTTGGAGTTATTAATTCTTGTCTGTAAGTTCCAGTCATAGCAGTACTTTGATCAGCAGTACCTTGATCATCAGTACTTTGAACTTGAATATCAATAACTTGCTCGTCAGTACTTTGAATAACCTGTTCTTCAGTTTCTTGTGGCTGAATATTTGTACCTTGAGGTTCAGTCTCCTTAACAACATCTTCTTTCAAATTCTCTTCTTCTAAATTCCTCCCCAATTGGACAGAAGATGATTGTTTTTGAACCTTTTGGCGTTTTGTCTTCTTAAACTGTCTTTGCTCCTTCTTTTTAGATTTGACCCATATACGATGATGTTGAACCAATGGCCAGACAAAATTCTTGAGTCTTCTAAACTTGAGCTTCAACTTCTTAATCTGTTTAGCTTGAGCCTCAGTAGTCTTCTTCAACTTGACTAACTCCCTTGTCAAAACATAATTATCCAATGTCAAACCTTCAGGGGGTATAGTATGTGAATCATCTCCTTGAATTGGCGAGTGTTCCTCCGGTTGAGAATCGTGAACAGATCTTTGTGGAGATGGAGAAGGTGAAACCGCAACATCTTCTTAAACTTCAAGACTTGGGAAGCAGACCTTGAGATGCAAGATACCTTCTCGAGATGCAAAGACTTTGAGAAGCGGTACCTTGAGGCAGTACCTTGAGTATCGGTACCCTCGAAGCGGTACCTTCTCTATCTTCATCCTCTGCAGCATCGGCTCGACGGCTTGAACAACTTCCATCATAGAAGTAGTTAAGGAGTGTCCCTTCCAAAGGAATAAATCACTCTTCCTAGCCATGAAAGTAAAAATCTTTGCTTGTTGTACCACAACAGGTAAAAGACTTGTAGGTTTAGGTACATCGGAAAGTTGTTTATTGAGGAATACTTGAACAAACCTTGGATACATCAACCATTTTGAGCCATGAGTGATGTGTGAAAGCATTCCATCTAGAATTAGCCTTGAAAAATTGAAAACACGATCAGTTGCCAATCCTACTATAGTAGATGCTATATTAGATCCAAATTGCTCCCATGATGTACTTTTAGCACTAATACAATGAAGCAACACATGCACTAAAAACTTCCAGTGAGGACAAAATAGTTGTTTCCTGAATGTTTGTTCAGTTAAGGACCATTCATAACCAATGTGCCCAAAAGTATCCCAAATCAGTTGCTTATCAAAACGAATAGCCCCATCAGCATCATTAAACAATAAGTCTTCACGAATAGAGGCCTCAGTAACCTTGATATTTCTCCCAGCAACCATAGCATGAATATACTCTTCATCATTCTCCATATGAACCCTAGCTGTTTCCCAAAATTGTTGAATCTAGGGCTCAATAACATCTGGTTCTACTAATAGTGCATAACTGATTGGCGACCCAGTAAGAAAATCGATGATGTCATGAAAGATTGCATTCGCTTCAGTCTTGTCTAAATTCGCCACCATGTTGTGTTTGGAAACAGTATTACGATTCGCCATTGATGATCAGTAAGAAATAGAACGAATAATATAGGTGAAAGTGTGAGAAATATGGAAAAGATTTGGAGATATCAATATGAGAGGGAAATTCGGAGAGTAGTTATTTATAGGTGAGATTTAAAAAATCACAGCCATTAATAACAAAGTTACCGTTATGTGTAATTACCGCTCAATATTACCATTAGAACAGTACTTTAATAAGACAAACAGTACTTTCCACGTGTGCAATACTTTCCAAGCAGTACTTTCATAAAATCAAAAAGGCAGTACTTTTCCATTTTCTTCCTTTCATACTAAGTAGACATTAAGATCCTCCCCTCAAACAATGCATAGGACTATAGTGGCATAAAATAGTCCTCCCCTTAAATGTAGCTCATTAATTGATCATGCAAATACTCACCACCAAGTGAGTAAATCTAGAAACATCAAATCCTTTGGTGAGTAAATCAGCTACATTATCATCTGTATGCACCTTAACAACATTAATGAGCCTATGCTCATAACAATCTCTGATGAAATGGTGCCTAATCTGAATATGCTTGGTCTTGGAATGATAAACTGGATTCTTCACAATGCAAATGGTACTCTCATTATCAATATTGATAGGAGTATTCTTGAAGTTAAACCCATAATCCAAGAGCCGATTCGCATCCACAACACTTGTCCACAAGCTGCAGCCACATATTCTCGCTTCAGTTGATGATGTTGTGCAATTTTTGCTTTTACACCGCCATGAAACTATTCTTCTTCCAAGATATTGGCATCCACCTGTGGTTGATCTTCTGTCATAATTATCACCGCATAATCACTATCGAAAAAGCTTCCAAGTGAAAAGGTGAATCCTTTGGATACCACAACCCCAACTTATGTTGTTGTTTCAAATATGAAAAATTCTCTTCACTTTGCATTCATATGAGAAATCTTTGGTGTGACTTGATATCTTGCACATAAACAAAGCGCAAACATGATATCGCTTTGATGCAGAAGATACATAAGACAACCAATCATTGATCTGTATAATTTAACTTCAACTGGTTGTCCATCTTCATCCTTGCCCAATGAGTTGATAGATTTAATAGGTGTAGTAACATGCTTCATATCATCAAAATTGAACTTCTTAAGTATGTCAGTTACATACTTGTCTTGACTTATGAAAATTCCTTCCTTTGACCGCTTAACTTGAAGTCCCAAAAGAAAGTTAACTCACCCATTGAACTCATTTTAAATTCATTCTCATCGCTTCTCAAACTCCTTGACCATAGATTGTTTGGTAGCTCCAAAGATAATATCATCAACATACACTTGAACTAGCATGATATCCTTCTTATCTCTCTTGATAAACAAAGTCTTATCTATAGCTCCTCTCCTATAACCATGTTGCAATAAAAAAGTAGAGAGCCTTTCATACCAAGCTCTTGGTGCTTGATGTAAGCCATAAAGAGCTTTGACAACTTTGTAGACTTTGTTAGGATGTTCAGGATCTTCAAAACCAGGAGGTTATTTGACATATACTTCCTGTAATTTCGCCATATAAAAGGCACTCTTAACATCCATTTGATAAACATGAAATCCCATATAAGAAGCAAAAGCAAGAAAGATTCTAATTGATTCTATCCTTGCTACAGGAGTAAACACTTCATCATAATCAACTCCTTCTTCTTGGCTGTAGCCTTGTGCAACTAACCTTGCTTTGTTTTTGATGACATTCCCTCTTTCATCTCTCTTGACTCTGAACACCCATCGTGTACCAATAACCTTCTTACCATCAGGAAGATCACATAATACCCAAACTTCTTGAAGTTTAAATTGTAGCAGTTCTTCTTGCATAGCTTCAACCCAAATTTCTTTAGTCAATGCTTGAGCAATATTCTTGGGTTCCTCTTGAGAGATAAAACAAGTAAACAGGCATGTTTGATGGTCCTTATGATTAAGTCTGTTTTGTTTATAGACAAAGCTAAGTAAAGCATTGTGAGGTTTAGTGAAAGTCTTAGCGCTGTGTCTAGTCATCACTCCAGAAGTAGAAGGACCAATGATTTGATCAGTAGGATGATTCTTATGAATTCGTAAGTTTGGAGACTGTGGAACTCCATAAGTATCTTCCAAATTAGTAAAATCAGCATCTTCATTGGAATCTGAGAAAATACCTTCATCTTCAAACTCATCATCAGTATCTTCTAATCCAGGCATGGTAGGATCATCTAAATTATCTAAAGTACTGGTAACTGGTGCAGCAGTACTTTGGTCAAAAGTACTGTCCAAAGTACTGTGAGAGTACTCTTCAGTCTTGTTCTTCTTCCTTGCCTCTTCATAAGCTCTAGTTTGGTCATCAGTATAAGAATGTGCTAAAACATCTTGAAGAAGCATATGATTAAGTTCTTCTTGAATAGATTGATCCTCAACCGAAAATGAGGATTTTGGCTCATCAGTACTTTTCTCTGTCTCATCAGGTTTAGGTTCTTCATCAGGAACAACATCTGATCTAATATGGACTCCATGAACAACATATTGTAAATCTTCTCCATTGTGCACATGTTGATTTTCTTCTCTAACAGGTACATAGTTCATGGAAGGAGTTAAAACTTCAAGATCAAACATCCAATCAGGACCTTTACCTTTCTCATTGTCTTAATCTTCTAAAAACTCAACATGAAGACAATCTTGAACCTTTTTAGTGACTCTGTTGTACACTCTAAAGCCCTTAATGTTGGTACAATAACCCAATAAATATCCTTCTTCTGACTTGCCATCAAACTTACCCAGATTATCAATTGTATTCAAAATAGTAAGAGGGCATCCAAAAAGCTTCATAAAACAAATGTTGGGTTTATTTCCCATCAGCAACTCATAAGGTGTCTTCATCTGTGGCTTAGTAACGGATACTCTGTTAAGTACATAGCAAGCAGTACTTAGATTTCAGACCCGAATTGAATAGGTAGTTGTGAATCTGCTAGCATTGTTCTGGCCGCTTCAATCAAAGTACTATTCTTTCTTTCTCGCAACACCATTATCTTGTGGTGTTCTTGCAATCTTGAACTCCCTCTTGATTCCTTTATTTGCACAAAATTCATCCATAAGCTTGTTCTTGAATTCTGTTCCATTGTCACATCGAATACCTCTAACCTTGAGTCTCAATTGGTTTTCAAGTGCTATTATGAGAGTCTGAATAGCATCAAAAGCATCATCTTTAAATCCCAAGAAAAATACCCAACTGAATCTACTGCAATCATCTGTTACAACTAAGTAGTACTTTTTCTTGTTTAAACTTGCCACAGAAACAGGTCCAAACAAATCCATGTGTAACAGCTCCAAGGGTTCTCTAATAGACCTCTCATCAAGCTTCTTGCATGAAGCTTTGTGTTGTTTACCCTTCCTACATGCCAAACAGGAGTGATCATTCTTGTAAGTCTTTGAAGGTAAACCTCTAACTAAATTTCCTTTGACCAGTTTGTTGATATTCTTGAAATTGACATGGCCCAATCTTCTATGCCACTGATGTGCTTCTTCAGATGTTGCTTTTGCCACCAAACATGTGGCTCTCCCATAAGAATGTAGACTCTTCATATCTAGACTATACACATCATTGGTTCTTGGTACTCTGAGAACTACCAAGTTATCATCAACAGGCTTGAATTCAGGAGAAAGGATGAGACATTCTATGTCAGTGAATAACACAGATGTGTTTATCACAGATTTGAGAGACTGACAATAAGTTGAACTTGAGCTCCTTCACATATCTAACATTCTCAAAATCTATACACCCCGCTTTGATGGTTCCTTTTCCAGTAATTCTTCCTCCATTGGGATCATTCCCAAATGCAACTCTTCCTCCAATAATAGATCTAAAATCGCATGAATCTCCTTGTCTCCTGTCATACTTCCAGAGCAACCACTATCTACAATCAAATGATCTTTAAGCTCCTCTTCTGGGTTGCCCTGCACAAAGATAAAAGAGTTAGTGACTTTTAGGAACCCAAGACATTACTGACTTGTGTGTCTCCTTGTGAAGTTACAAACTCAAATTCTTTGAGTATGTAATTTCCACTGTTTTTCAAAACATGATCCAGAATTATCTTTTGATTTTTAGCATGTGGATTTTCAAAACTTTCTGAATTTTCAACAAAATTCTCTTTTACAAGTTCATTCTCTTTTTCTTGTATCACAAAAACATCTGATTCACTTTTTGTTGAAAGTACTGTTTGTTGCTCAGCAGTACTTTCTCTCTTAACCCATTCGGTTTTAACACTTGGTTCCTGTGATCTTGATCCCCTATGTGAATTGTAATACCTTCTAGGTTGATAGTAATGAGATCTCCTAGGATACCTGTTCCAATAAATGTTAGCAGTACCTTGTTTTGATGGAGCAGTACTTTGGGAAAGTACTGCTTGTGAAGGTATTGGTGGTCTAGAAAAAGGTCTTCTCGGTGAGGGTATCTATGATCCGGTGAGAAATTGTTGTGATTGACCCTATTTGAATTATTCCGTGACTGGTTTGGTCTCTAGGTTTCTTGTTGGCACTGTTCTTTGGAAATTTTCTAAGGTATTCCGAGTGATGTTCACAATCCTTGATTAAATGAGTAGGACTAAAGCACACAAAACACAGTTTTTGACCCATACTCCCAAAGTGACTTCTTCTATGTCTATGACCAAAACTATTATTCCTTCTAGGTGAATGATTAAATCTGTTTTGACCAAAGTTATCCCAAAAAGGTTTAGCAATATTGTTTTGAAAAGGTTTTCCTGAAGGTACTGCTTGTGGAGAAGTACTTTGAGTTGAAGGTACTGCTTGACTTTGAACATTGTTTTCAACAGTTTCTTTTGGGGGTTCAGACCTAGATTGACCAACTAGCTTTTTCCTAAACTCTAGACTGTCTACTCCAAAATGAGAAACATCAGGCCTAGGGGGTTGATGAATTCCAGTGGGATGGGGAACTGCATGATAACCATTGTCTTTCTTAAACTCAGGAGGTGTTTCATTTATTGAATCCTCATTACCGGATGTGTCTACATAATTAATGAGTTCATCATCACTAGTGGTTATATCCTCAAAATCACCTTCATCCTGATCACTAGGTGGGTTTTCTTCTATTTTACTAAAATCCATACCAAAACCTAGACCAGTTCTAATGTAAGCTCTTCTCTGTTTTTCAACATAACTAACATGAGAAAGTCCAGATTCACCCCAAGCAGCAAACTTAGCTAACAAATCATCTCTTTCCTTAGTCAGTTTCTCTATTTCAGAAATTTTACAGTTTAATTTCCATTCACTTAGTTTTAACTGATAGTCCTGTTGTTCATACTTTTCAGCCCAAGCCACTTCATTATTTTCATGTGCTAATAGTTTGGTTTCCATAGATTCTAATGTTATTTGATAACCTGCTACCTCAGACCTAGCCCTAACACAATTATCTCTTTCAATCACATAACTGCCAAGTAATTTTTGATAAAAATCATGACCATTTGAGCATACCTCGAGATAGGGGTGAAGTAGCCACCATTGCAAGTAGAACATGATCATCTTCACTCTCCATGCTCCAATCAAATCCTCCAAAACCATCTCCGATTCCAAAGCAAAGATGATTAGATTCCTCATCAAAGGCAATGCTCCAGTCCAATTCTTCTACTGAATCTTCAACTGCTTCTTCCACTGCTACCATACAATAGGTGACTGGTTCATCATCAAACTCATCACTCCAGTCAACCTCTCGATAAACTTTCTTGAGCAACCAAGGCTTTTGTTTCAGTAATAGGAATTTCTTTAAGCTCCATCTTTGGTTTCTCAGTTATCCTGTTTGCTTGATACTTAGCAAACCTGCACTCCCTTGCAAAGTGTCTAGTCTTTTGACAATTGAAACATTCAATTTTGGATTTGTCAAAAGTGATTCCCTGTTTTGGTTTTAAGTCAATGTTCTTTCCTGTTTTCTTCATATACTTCTTGATCCTTGCAGTGATCATTGCAACTTGCCACCTGATATCAATTTCTTCTAAAGCATCGTCTTCAATATGTGAGAGATCTTCTTCATAAGTTACAGGTAAATAAGCTTGCTGTGCAAAGAAAGAGCATACAACTTCATCTGAGTGCATGGTAGTAATTGGTGGGGCTTGCTGAGCATAGGTGGGGGTGTAAACAGCATACTTTGAGCAACAAGACTTTGAGGAGGAGAAACAAGACTTTTGGTGGAAGTCGCCCTCTTTTCAGTGACACAAAAGCAATACTGTGAGATTTTGAGCTTGATTGGCCATTCATCTCATGCTCATACACCTTCAAATGATTGTAGAGATCATCAAAATCCATGGTGTCCAATCCAGGTTGTCCTCTGATCATAGTAGCAATCACATGCCATGTGGATGGCAAACTCCTTAAGAACTTCTGATTGGCATCTTCAACAGATACTTCTGCCTTGTATAACTCCAACATGTTGAGGAGATTTTGAAATCTATCATATGTAGCATCAAGACTCTCTCTTTCACCAACAGTGAAAGTTTCAAACTGTTGCTTCAGCAGATTTCTATGCATCTTCTTAGAAGCTTCATTCCCTCCAAATCTTGTCTTGAGAGCAGCCTAGAGCTTCTTTGCATCTTTAGCATCATGAAACTTCATTAGATGTCCATCAGGTATAGCAGATAAGAGTATGTTAAGAGCCTTCTCTTGATTCCTTATGGTAGCTGCTGGTAAGACTGGTTTGGGTGGTTTAGGTTGTCCAGCAATCTCCACAGGTTCTGGAACTACTTCATTACCATTGACAATTACATTCCATAGTGCATGGTTTGTAATGGCAATGTATCGCCTCATCTTCATACACCATAGGTCATATTCTCCCTTCTTGATGATTGGAATTATGAGTGAGGTGATTGATGGTGGTGGAACGACTTCATCGACATCTTTAGGTTTTGTTTTAGTAGGGTTTTAGGGTTTCTTCCTAGTCAGAGTTTCCACACAAGCTCTGATACCACTTGTTGGATCGATGTACTCTAACCAAACTAAATTAAATAGCTTGTTTAAGGTTTAATGACCTCGGATAAATCCTAAGTTATTAACAAAGAAACACTGAGCAAACTCTATTAAGTATGCGGAATTTACTTAACAAAGCTAAGAAGAATAACTTTAACTTTGAACGATTTTATTAATAACACTAACTTTGCTTATTATGCAGACTCTTTAACAACTCTAATAATATCGAACTTCTCTCTAAAACTCTAATAATGTCACGTACATATAATATCAATCTAAGGGTCCTTTTATAGGCTCAAGGATAACCCTAAACGATTTACAATTTGTATCCTTGTACGACAAGTAATCTAATAAAGAATATTCTAGAATTTACAAAGCTTTCCATAAACGAATATAACAGTTCTTTTAGCCTTGCAGTACTTTGACTTCTTTAGCAGTACTTTGACTTCTTCTTTAGTAGTACTTTGACTCTTTGACTTTTTCCAGTACTTTGTCATTCTTCAGCACTTTCATATCCCAACAGGATGTATGGTGCGAAATAGGGTAAACCACAGGGATGTATTTTGGAGTTTACTCTAAATATTTTTTTAATTCATTAAATTCATACTTTTAATTTATAATCTAACCTACGGGATATAAGTACCGACAAATACACAAAGAAATCTTATTTTTCATTCTCACTCTGAAAACACACACTACCAAAATCATCCCCTCATTCTCATTCTCTGTAAAAGAACACGCACCATCACTTCACCACATTATCTGTGTGTTCTTTGGATTCGTTCGCCTAATCGAAAGACATTTGCTCGCCTAAACATATAAATGAAAAACATTTGTTCACCATAAAATATAGTCACATGGTACCCGCCGCCGCATTGCGCTGGTACCATGCTAGTTTTTAGAAACTACACTATAAATTAGTAGTTGGGGGGGAAAATTATAAAAAGCCAAATATTTTTTTCGCAGAAAGGTCACATGACCCTTGTGACACTCCCTTATCTCCGTCCATGCTAGCGGTAAAATCTACGTGCTTTCTCCTACACTACTTCATGATTCATTTGATGTAATAAGACGATCCACATCATAAAAAACATACCTCACAAAAATACACTTAAAATAAAAAATCATACACACAAATATGCATACAAATAATTCATCTGGCCGACTCACTTCTCCTTTTCTTGCTTAGGCGATCGAGTCGTGTAATAAGAGAGACTAGTCTCTTTGGATGCCACATGGGCAGTGACTCGATCAAGTGAACCCCTATTACATCTGGCCTTAGAAGATACACTCATTTATTTTGATCATTTGAAGTAGGGTTATTATACAATAAAGTTACTAAAGTTTACCTAGAAGTTGTCCTAAGTTACTATATTTTCATTTTGTTAACTCAGGTTACTAAACTTTGAAACTTTGTTCACTCAGGTTACTGAACTTATAAAAATATACGTTCAGGTTAGTGAACTTTGAAACTTTGTTCACTCAGGTTACTGAACTTATCAAAAAATATACGTTCGGGTTACTCGGACTAACATTGAATTTATCAAAGTGTATGCTTCCTAAAAGTTCAGTAACCTACGTGAACAAAATGAAACTATAGTAACTTAAGACAACTTATGGGTAAACTTTAGTAACTTTTTTTGTATAATAACCCTTTGAAGTATCATAACAACACATTTTAAATGCATCTATAAAAAAATATGTATTTCTCTTTGAAATTTAATTTTTTATTTGAAATGTATGAGCGGGTTGAATTTTTTTTTTTTTTTTTTTTTTTTTTTTTTTTTTTTTTTTTTTAAGTCTTTTTTATTCACCGGATTACTTTTCTTATTTTGACACTCATGTTATTCGTGCAAAGCTGTAATGATTAATAGTTGTGTATTGTAATTTGTTATTTTGATGGAATTAATTAGATGTCAACGGTTTTTGGTATTTGCAGTGTAAAAAAATGCAAAAATTAATGTGTCCTTTTTCTATATGGCATATTGTTAATGCAATGTGTAACTTTGTTATCAAACAATTTTTGAAATATCTTGTAAAATATTATGAATTTGTTTAAAATAAAACTATCGCAAATAGATTTATGAGAATTGAAATGAAAACATAATAAAGTACGATGACCTAGTATTTACTAGTATTACTTATTTAATTAACCAAGAAATGATAATTACTATTTATAAGTAAAATCATGTGAAAATCCTCTCATTTTCAAAAATAACATAGGATAATGCCTTTTTTTTTTTTTTTTTTTTTTTAACATAACATAGGATAATGCTTACAATGTCTATAAATAGTATAAATGATAGTAATTTGTTTTAAACAAGTTTAGGTTGATTTTCATGTTCCTTTAAAGCCAAAGATACACAAATCTTCTTATCCAAAATCATGAGATTATTGTTTATGTTTACCAGCAGGGTACCACAGCAATGACATATAACCCTCATATAACATTGTAGAACAAAAATTTGACGGTTTATGTGATTAAAAAAGAGGCAATTTCATATGTAACCAAAAGTATTGAATTTTTCCATTAAAATTTGTATTTTGTATCAATTTGTTGTACAACACCGAGATTGTTGAGGGAGACTGCATAGACAAACTTTTTTTTTTACTAAATTTATAAAATGAAGATCATTTATTTGTATTCTTTCAATTTTTATTCATGAAATGTTTTAGTGTGTTTTCTATAGCACTTGGGAAAGTTTGTAATACATAGTTTGTACAATAGGCTTAATAATTTGTATTTTTCATTTAAAGAGTGTATTAAAAATTACATTAATGGTATTTGTTGACCAGTTAATTTATGTATATAGTTGTGTAAAAGTTAATTACATAATGTTTTATCATATGTACTGCTAAAATTTAAGTTTTTGAAGTATTTAAATATGAAAAATTGTGTTTAAATTGGTTGTACTTTATGCTTTATTTCTTGTATTGCTGAATTTTTCAGATATTCAACTATCTTAGTGCATTTAGTGCCCAATAGAGGCTTTGTGCATTTAATGCCCAATAAGATACTAAGATATTATTCTAGTTCCTATCATAAATCCATCATCTTCAAATTACTTGTGAGTATTCACGAACCCCTCTTTTTAACTATTTTAATCGCTTTGGGGTGGAATGCATGAACTATACTTAAACTATATTGTTTACTCTTATATGAACTTCAATAACTTCTGTTTCACTATTTATGCTCGTAAGTAGATTATACTTGAACTAAATTGATTTCTATTTTATAAACATTATTACCTAAACTCGTTGAACTTTGTTTTAAACTGTATATATATATATTTTGAACCTTTTGAAATATATTTAAACCCTTTTGACTTGAATTGAACCTTTTGACATATATTTAAACTCTTTTGACTTGATTTGAACCTTTTGACACATTTTAAACTCTTTTGACTTGATTTGAACCTTTTGACATATTATGAACTCTTTTGACTATATTTGAACCCTTTGACATATATTGAACTCTTTTTGACTTTATAACTTGACTTGAACTCTTGAGCATGACTTAAAACTCGTGAACTTGTTTTAGAACTTATGACTTGTTTCAAACTTAATGTACCGCGGGTACTATGACCTAAAGTATCCCATGTTCGGAGCAGCGTGAAGTCTCCCTTGTTCGGAGCAGCGCAACGTTTCCCCATGTTAAGGAGCGTTCTTGACATAAAGTCTCCCCTGTTGCGGAGCAGCAATATAAAAATCTCTCTTGTCTACGGAGTAGCTTTGACTTAAATATATATAATATTTTGCGATGATGTATTGTTCGTACATTTGCAATTGTTAGTCTCCGACTAGTTTGCCGTTCGCACTTCAGTATATACGTACTGTTCGTACGGCTTCCTTGTGTGGAGCAGTATTTAGTATGGATAGCGCTATTAGAGGTTGGCGAACCTCTCATTCCCCTGTCAACGGAATGCATACTATTTATTTTGGGAGTTTTACCGCATACTTTATTATATATATAGTGCTTTTATTAAGAACCAATATGACAACGTGTGCTCGATTATAAACTATACTAACCTTTACGCAATGGTATGTGAAAATATAGGTTAAAAGTCTTGTATGGGCGGGATTTGTAACTGAATGGTTTGACAGAGCCTTTGCATTTAGACATTTCTCAAAGACTTTGGAGTTACTTTTATTATGAACGTTTTCTAAAAAGGTTTACAATTTATATAAAACGTGTGTACTCACCAACTATTTTCATAGTTGACCCGTTTTCTCTCATGCATTCCGTGTGATCGTCAGTCAGTGTTTTCATAAAGGCCTTTAAAAGTCTTCACATGTTATCGCTGTTGTCGTCATGTTATAATAAGACGTTATCTTTTGAAAATAGAACTTTAAGTTTCAATTGTCGTTGTTGGCATAGAAACCACGTTGTAATAAAGTACTATTTCCTTAAATTTTAATAATGGTATTGTACTATATCTCTTTTGCGATGTATATTGATTTCGTCGCATCTCACGTTTCCGCCTTCGGCAGCCTTCGGCGGGGTGTGACAGAAAGTGATTGTGTACAATTTGGTACCGATATCGATTCGTTAAGAAGACAAACAAGAGGTGGAATAGTAAGCATGCAATGGTCTCAAATTCAAACTTTGCTACCAGATATTTAGCTAGCTTCTATGGAGGACAGATGGCTTTGGACGCTGGAAGGTACGGGTCACTTTTCTGTCAAATCGGCTCGAGATGCTATTGATAAGAAGATTTTAATCACAATCGGGGAGCCAACTATATGGAGTAAGTTTCTGCCATAAAAGGTTAATATTATGGTTTGGAAAATGATTATGGACAGACTTCCAACTCGTGTTAATTTGGATGCTAGCGGTATTGATACTCCTTCGGTTCGTTGTCCTATATGTGAGGGTTTTTCAGAAACGATCACCATTTATTCTTTGAATGCTCCTTCGTTACTCAGGTTTATAACAGGTTTTCCAGGTGGTCGGATATTCATATTTCGGGTTTGAGCTCATACGTCCAATGGTTGGAGTGGTTTGATTCTTTACGGCTTTCTAAAGTGTAGAAATAACTTTTGGAAGCTTCTTTTATGTCGTTATGGTGGCATGTGTGATGTTTTAGAATCTCCTGCGTTTTTGGAAGGATGAGACCAAAGGAGAGTTTGTTTTTTAATAATTTTGTAACGACGTCTTTTGTATGGATCAATAGTTGGTGTCGTTCTTTAAGGTTGAGTTGGGTTGGTTGGATGCATAACCCATCTCTTTTTAGTTCGTGATGTAATTGTTTCTTTGTTCTAGCGTCTTGTTAGTTAATAAATTCCGCTGTTAAAAAAATAAATAAATAATTGACATTATTTTTGTCTTCACATTATCACCAACTATGACGTGTCATAACTATTTCCGTGTTCCAAAACACAACTACTGTTGCTTTCTTCCTTTTTTGGTTTCGATACATGTACTACTATAATATATAAATATGATTGTGATGCTTTAATTGTTATTTGATTACACAGATATCCGCCACTACAACACGCGAGTACCCGGCTACTATCTATACATATATACAAACGATTAGAAAAAATACTTTGAAACCTCATTGATTGGTTGTTTATCTATGATTATCCAAAAAGAAAAATGTCCTATTATTCATTGTGTACCTTCACAATGTTCCAACACTTGTCTTCTGTTAGTCAGAGTCTACCTTTTAATTATTGTTTGAGCTATAAACTTGCGATATGGTGACATGTTCAATAAAAATATTCGAGGTAGAATTCAACATTGTAACACAATTAAGAGAAGTCAATCTATAACGTAATCTAGATATTTTTATAAATTTCATTTATTTTCAGTTGCAAACTAAGCTTGGCTTGAACACATCGATAATGACTTCAAGTTTCATGGATTATATCAACGAATATTCAACAATAGAACACCATCTAGATAAACTGATAAAGGACACGGAAAGGCTTAGAATACATAAAGTGTATTTTTATATCAAAAATGATTATGTTGGTGGACCATTTATAACGCAACACGTATGTCATTCCTTTAAATAATTTTGCATAACACCCGCATGTACACATTTTTTTTTGAACGGCAAAATTTTATTACTAGCAAGGCGCTAGACCAAACATTACAAAGAAATCAAATGAGGGTTTTTAAGCCATGAATCCCAAGAAAAAGACCTATTACATATATTATAACACCAAAGAAAAGAATGCGACACGATATCATCAAAAATCAACGAATGATTAGGAGGAGAGCTTTCGAAAATAGAACGATTCCGAAAACCCCATATAGCCCACCAAGCAACCATGAAGACTCCCTCAAGTAAGCTTTTAACTTTGGAGTTGAGCCGAATATCTGAGAACCATACTAGCCACTCCGAAAACGAAGCCCACTGTTGCCAAACAACCTCCCACTATCGGCATATATGCCGTAAGACCGCCTGAGCCAAAGGACATCGAAAGAAGACATGTGAAGCATCCTCCTCCCTCGTGAGACATATCGGGCAAGAAGCCGTCTCCAAAGCAACACCTCTCCGAATCAAGTTAAGTCTAGTAGGAAGACAATCACGCCGAGCCCTCCAAGCAAAAATGTTAATCTTAATAGGAACGGCCTTCACCCATCTTGTGGAATCGATATGAGAAGGTATAAACATGTCATCGATATTAGTACGAACGTCTTTAACACAGAAATCACCATCAGAAGATAACGAACACACCCAACGATCCAAGGAAGAGGAAAGAGACACTGTGTCCAATATTGCAGCAAGAACAGACATTTGCTCTTTCTCCACTCCTCCTCGAACAGGTCTGCGAAAAGAAGAATCCAAAACAGTGGCCAACTTGTCTTTAACTGAAATTTTGCGATTCATCTCTAAAGCAAATAACCGAGGAAATGTTTCTCGAAAAGAAGTACCACCTTTCCAGCTATCCAACCAAAAACAAGTGTTCGAACCATTGCCTACTCGTTTAGAACATTTTTCTAAAAAATCAAAGCCCCTATTTTTAAGAATATGCATTTCCTTTAAAATAGAGCTCCATAAAGACGACGAATGAAACGAATGAGAATCAATCCGAGACCCATGAATCGCTTGAATAACTCGAAACCAAAGAGAATCTTCTTGGGACACAAACCTCCACACCCATTTTAGTAATAACGCACGGTTAAGGGCATAATAACTTGACACACCTAGACCCCCTTTATTCTTAGAAGCTAGGACCTTGTCTCATGCCACCCATGTGATTTTTTTCTCCGACAACTCAGCCCCCTTAAAGAAATTATTTCGAATAGACTCCATCTCTTTAAGCACTCCTTTTAATTCGAAATTTGTTTCTTATCACATAGAGAGCACCAATTTAATTCGAAATTTGGGTTCATGTATAATTTCAAATGCCATAAATTTTACAGTAGTTATTGAGACTAAATAACGTAATATGCCGTATATCCGTTGTTGTATCAGAATAATGAGAACGAAATCTCTCGTGCATTGCGGCGGGTCTAAAATATACATGTTTATACTAAACGGAGTAGCAATTTTAAAACCCCTAAACTCATTTGACTTTATATTTTAGCATCTTTGAAGTTTAGCAAATAATAAATTAACTCTTGAAATAATTAGACTATATATTTTAACACCCAATTAACCAATAAAATTTTGTGTCCGTCCAACTTAATATGTGAACCACGTGAGTCATTTTTACATACAATAAAACTTCATTTGTACACACACTTTTAGAAAGCGAGTAAATCTTTTTTAAGTTTTTCGCACTTATAACTGGAGTTTGTTACATTTATAAGCGTTAGAAAAAAAACATATAACATTTTTCACACTTATAATTATATATAAAAAGTCCACACTTATATAGAAAGAGATTGTGATGGAAATGTGTTAGGAGAGGGTGGAGAGGGTAGAAAGGATGATACAAATAAAGGGAAAAATTCAAAACAAAAATTGACAAAACAAAAATGCAGAAGATAAAAATAGTAGTGTTGGAACTAAAAAAAGGAAAGAGAATGAGGGAGTCAAATAATATTTTCTTTACCGAATGCTTTGGTGGATGAAGATGAGTTAGTTCCTTCTAAAGAAGAAAGGGAAGTAGTGGATAAGTTTGTAAATAATATGATGAGTTAATTACACAAATGGTCATTGTGGTTTGTTGAATTTTTCACTTTTAGTCACTAAACTTTTTTTTTGACTCATTCAGTCATTGGGGTTTCTTGTTATTACGGATCCAGTCCAATCCGTATGAAATGACCAAAACGCCATTGTCACCTTCTTTTACAAATGAGTTAATTACATAAATGGTCACTGTGGTTTTCAAATGACAATTATGTAACGGTCGTTAGTCCTTTATACTAACGGTCGTTCGTAAATAACCGAAAATTTGGTTTTCTTACATTTTCGTCCATTTTTACACCTTATCGTCCGTTTTTACACGTTTTCTTCATTTTTTACTCGTTTTCATCTGTTTTTACACATTTTCGTCCGTTTTTACATGTTTTCGTCTGTTTCTACACGTTTTCGTCCATTTTTATACATTTTCATTCGTTTTTGCACGTTTTTGTCTGTTTTTACACGTTTTCTTTCGTTTTTACTCGTTTTCGTCCGTTTTTACACGTTTTCGTCCGTTTTACACGTTTTCGTCCGTTCTTACAAGTTTTCGTCTGTTTTTACATGCTTCGTTCGTTTTTACATGTTTTCTTCTGGTTTTACACGTTTTCGTCCATTTTTATACGTTTTCATTCGCTTTTGCATGTTTTCGTCCGTTTTCACACGTTTTCGTCTATTTTTACACGTTTCGTCTATTTTTACACGTTTTCGTCTGTTTTTACACTTTTTCATATGTTTTTACTCGTTTTCGTCCGTTTTTACACACTTTCGTCTGCTTTTACAAGTTTTCATTCGTTTTTACATGTTTCGTCCATTTTTACACGTTTTCGTCTGTTTTGTTTATACGTTTTCGTCCAATTTTGCTTGTTTTTGTCCATTTTTTCACTTTTTCGTCTGATTTTACACGTTTTTGTTCGTTTTTACACGCTTCGTCCGTTTTTACATTTTTTCGTTCATTTTTACACGTTTCGCCGTTTTACGTTTTCGTATGTTTTACTCGCTTTCATTCATTTTCACGTTTTTGTCCGCTTTACATGTTTTCGTCCATTTGCGTATTCGTCCATTTTTCATGTTTTTGTCTAATTTTTGTACGGCAAAAAACGTGTAAAAACGGACGAAAACGGGCAAAACAGACGAAAACATTAAAAAACAGACGAAAACGTGTAAAAAAAGATGAAATTTTGCAAAAACGAATGAACACGTGTAAAAACAGATGAAAACATGTAAAAAAACAAACAAAAAACGTGTAAAACGGACGAAAACATGCAAATATGAATGAAAACATATATAAATGGACGAAAATGAGCAAAAACGGACGAAAAGATGTAAAAACATATGAAAGTATATGTAAACGGATGAAAATGTGTAAAAACAGATGATAACATGTAAAAACAGACGAAAACGTGTAAAAAATGACGAAAACGAGTAAAAACGGACGAATACCTGTAAAAACGGACAAAAACGTGTAAAAACAAACGAAAACGTGTAAAAAAGGACGAAAACGTGCAAGGACGAATGAAAAATTATAAAAATGGATGAAATCATATAAAATTGGATGAAAACGTGCAAAAACGGACGAAAACGTGTAAAAACAAACGAAATATGTAAAAATAGACGAAAACGTGTAAAAACAGACGAAAGCATGTAAAAACGAACGAAAACGTGTAAAAAAGGACGAAAACGTGTAAAAACGGAAGAAAACGTGTAAAAACTGATGAAAACGTGCAAAAACGAATGAAAGCGTATATAAATGGACGAAAACGTGCAAAAATGAACGAAAACGTGTAAAAACAAACGAAAACATGTTAAAATGGACGAAAAATCAAACCTGCAATGTGCAAGAAAAAAGAAAATAAAAAAAAAATAGAAGAAAACGTGTAAAAACGGGCGATAAGGTGTAAAAATGAACAAAAACGTAAGAAAACCAAATTTTCGGTTATTTACTAACGACCATTAGTATAAAAGACTAACGATCGTTACTTAATTGTCATTTGAAAACCCCAGTGACCATTTATGTAATTAACTCATTTGAAAAAGAAGGTGGCAAGGGCTTTTTGGTCATTTCATACGGATTTGGACTGGATCCGCAATAACAAGAAACCACAATGACCGAATCAGTCAAAAAAAAGTATAGTGACTGAAAGTGAAAAATCCAACAAACCATAGTGACCATTTGTGTAATTAACTCTAATATGATTACATACAGATGAGGAGAAGTGGAAGAGTCATATGAAAAGATACTATAAGGATAAAAAAGAACTCATTGATGTAACATATGAAATGGAATCAGAAGATATTGTGGAAGATGAGAATGAAAAAGGAAATTCTAGTCTAAGGAATGTACTTGATGGAATAGGGGGTAACATTGTTGCATAATAATATATGTCTGATGGAACTGAAATAGATTAAAGGTTTGTGGGTGTATTGAATATGGGGGCAAATCGCATAAAAAAAGTACTCATTTTATGTCCAATTTCAATTAAAGGTACTATTATTTTTTTTTCTCAATTTAAGGTACCCAACTTTTTTTTGGGCCGATTTATGTTTTTTTCTAACTTCCGTTATTACATGTTTGGTCCTTGAGTTTGTATATGCATTTCATGTTTGGTCCTTGAGTTTGTATATGCATTTCATGTTTGGTCTATTTTCGTCCGTTTTCGTACGCTTGCATATGTTTTCGTCCGTTTTTATACATTTTCGTCCTTTTTGCACGTTTTCGTCCGTTTTTGCACGTTTTCGTTTGTATTTGCACGTTTTTGTCCGTTTTTACACGTTTTCGTCTGTTTGTGCACGTTTCTGTCTGTTTTACATGTTTTCGTCCGTTTTTACACGTTTCCGTTTGTTTTACACGTTTTCGTTCGTTTTTGCACGTTTTCGTTTGTTTTTACATGTTTTCGTCCGTTTTGCACGTTTTCGTCCGTTTTTACATGTTTTCGTATGTTTTTAATCGTTTTCGTCCGTTTTTGCCCGTTTTCGTTCATTTTTACACGTTTTCGTATGTTTTTGCACGTTTCTGTCTGTTTTTACACGTTTTTGTATGTTTTTATACGTTTTCTTCCGTTTTTGGACATTTCTGTCTATTTTACACGTTTGTGTACGTTTTAGTCTGTTTTTACACGTTTTCATCTCTTTTCGATGTATTGTCTATTTTTGCACGTTTCCATCATTTTTTTTCATGTTTTCGTCCGTTTTTGTACGTTTTCGTTTGTTTTTACACTTTTTATACTCATGTATAAAAATGTGTAAAAACAGACGAAACGTCAAAAACAGACAAAAACGAGTAAAAACAGACGAAAACATGCAAAAAAGAACCGAAACGTGCAAAAACGGACGGAAACGTATAAAAACATACAAAAACGTGTAAAAACAGACAAAAACGTGTAAAACCAGACATAAACGTGCAAAAAACAGACGGAAACGTGTAAAAACAAACGAAAACATGCAAAAACGGACGAATACGTGCAAAAACAGACGAAAACGTGCAAAAATGGACGAAAGCGTGCAAAAACGGACGAAAACGTATAAAAACGGACGAAAACGTATGCAAGCGTATGAAAACGGATGAAGTAGACCAAACATGAATTGCCTATACAAACTCAAGGACCAAACTTGTAATTTACTAACGAAATGGTTAACGGAAGTTAGAAAAAAACCTAAATCGGTCCAAAAAAAAAGTCGGGTACCTTAAATTGAGAAAAAAAAAGAATAGTACATTTAATTAAAATTGGACATAAGATGAGTACCTTTTTATGCGATTTGCCCTTGAATAAATGGAATTAGATTGTGAGAATGTTTATTGAGGAAAAAACATTGAGAGAAAGCAAAAAAAAAAAAAAAGACTATTAGTGAGAAAAAGAATTGAGAGAAAGTAAAAAAAACAGATAAAGAGTAATAGTGAGGTAAAAGAATTGAGAGAGGAAATGGATAGAGCGTTTGTTTTGTGAGGAAATGAATTGAGAGAAAGTAAAAAACAGATAAAGAGTTTTAATGATGATAAATTAAAAGAAAGCAAAAACAAATATATTGTACAGTGAGAAAAAGAATTGAGAGAAAGCAAAGACAAATAGAGAAAAATGGATCTAAAGATGGATCCAAAAGTTGGCTCATGGAATATAAGAGGTTTAAATATTGCTAATAAGCAAAAAAAATTGTAGAAAAATTACAATTGGTAGCAGTGCTGAACTCATGTCAAATACCACAAAATTAAGAAGGTTTGTGATAATATATTTGGCAACCGGGAATATTGTTCTAATGGTGAAGATAATAACAAGGGATGCAAAATAATGGTTGGTTGGGATACTAATACAGTAAGAGTATGGATAATTGCAAAATCAAAGCAATGTGTGTTTTCTTTTTCTTTTTTAGTTGAGACAATGGATAGGAAAACAAAGTTTTATTATACACTGGTATATGCTAGTAAATCAGGTAGGGATAGAAAGAATCTATGGTGTAGTTTGAAGGTTCAGAAGCACATAGTGAATGGTAATTCATGTGTTATTGCTAGTGATTTCAATGTGATCAGCAGTCAATGAACACTCATGTTGGAGTTATTTTTCCTTTAATGATATGAAGGACTTCCAAAAGTGTATTGCTGAGGTAGAGATTGAAGATATAAATACTCCAGGTTTCTTCTTCACATGGACAAAAATCCTAAAAATTTCAAAGTGTAGGACTCTAAAAAAACTAGATAAAATGTTGACAAATGAATGTTTTGTAAGTAAATATCCTGAGTCTCGTGGTATTTTTCTGCATTTTAACAAATGAAAAATGGTATATCAAAGAAAAAAAAAGAGCTTTTAGGTTTTCTAATTTTGTTGCTAAAACGAAGGAGTTCCATCAGTTAGTAGAAAATTAATGGGGAAAAGAGGTACAAGGTTATAACATGTATAAACTTGTGAAAATTTTGAAGAGTCTATTAAATAAATTGAGCTGGGAAAAAGGCAATGTATTTGAAAGAGTTGGAAAGTGCGTAATAGATCTTAAAAAGATACAAAGTGATATGAAACATGATCCAAATAATGAGAGTCTGAAGAATGAAAGTTGTTACTTGCTGATAGAGTATAATGAAGCTAAAAAAAGGAAGAAAGTTTGTTATATCATAAAGCAAAGGTGGAGTGGCTACATGTAAAGATGGTATCAAAACAATCAGAACACAAGGTGTAATCACCCAACCAACCACCCCTTGGTGATCTAACTTTTATTATAACAATATACACAAATAGCTTGTCCCCAACACGGATGCAAGCAAACAATACAAAAGAAAAAAGACAGTCCCTCTATAAGGTACTATCATACAAACTCACACACTAAACCAAACTGTTAAGATCAAGATGATCTTAACCTAAACTAAACAATAAACCGAGTGAAACAATGAAACCAAGATCAGTATCAACAGAATCAAATCGCCAGAGAAAACCATAGATGAAAACTTGTATGTGTGAGAAACTTGAAACCCTAGGAGAGATATCCTTCTTTTATAGCCTGAGAAGTTACATATCAAACCCTGCACAATACAAACTAACAAAACCAGGCAGAAACTTTGATATTAGAAAACTAGGCTTAAAATATTTTCCAATAAGCCCTTATACTTTCATAAGATTGACTTATTTCAACACCCTTCCTCAATCTCATGAAAGGAATAAGTTTAACATTCCCAGTTTCTTTACCAAAAAACCATGTTGCATTGATCCAAGACCTTTTGTTAGAATATCAGCAAGTTGATTTTTAGAATCAACATTCACTGTTTTGATTAAACCAGATGCAAATTTTTCTCTAACAAGATGAACATCAATATCAAAATGCTTAGTTTTTTCATGCATGACATGGTTTGCAGCAATCTGAATTGCTGATCTATTATCACAACACAAACTAACTGGTAATAACCCAGTTTCACCCAAATCCTCCAACACTTTCAAAATCCACATAACTTCACAAGTTACAGAAGCCATACTTCTATATTCTGCCTCAGTAGAGGATTTGGATAAAGTAACTTGTTTCTTGCTTTTCCAAGAAACAAGATTACCATTTACAAAAACACAGTAACCTGAAACAGACCTTTTAGTAACAGGACATTTTGCCCAATCATAATCAGAATAAGCAATAACCCCAAACTTGTCCTCAGATTTATTAAATCCTATACCATTTCC
The DNA here is from genome assembly GCA_910596185.1 of Chrysanthemum makinoi. NCBI lineage: Eukaryota > Viridiplantae > Streptophyta > Magnoliopsida > Asterales > Asteraceae > Chrysanthemum > Chrysanthemum makinoi. Next base: position 279,848,818 of record OU343221.1, read on the forward strand.
ATGAGCAAGTTTCAAGTATTTCAATACTCTTAAACCAAGACTCATATGAGACTGCAGAGGAGCATGCATGTATTGACTCAAGCATTGAACATCATATGAAATATCAGGTCTGGTCATAGTTAAGTAAATAAGCTTCCCTACCAATTTCTGATAACCAGTAATATTCTTTAATAGCTTATCAGTATCACTTTCCTTATGAGCCAAGACATAATTTTCAGGTAAATGAGTCATAACAGGTCTACATGCAAGTAACCCAAATTCATTTAACAACTCAAGACAATATTTCCTCTGATTTAAACACAGTCCAGTTTTAGTCTTCAAAACTTCAATTCCCAGAAAAAACTTTAACTCACCCAAGTCCTTTATTTTAAACTTAGTTTTTAAAAACTGTTTCACTTTTTCAATTTCTTCAACATCATTACCAGTAATAATCAAATCATCTACATATACTAAAAGAAACACAATTGTATTACCAATTCTTTTAATAAAGAATGAGATATCATTTCTTGATTGAACAAATTTTGCTTCAAACAATGCTTCAGACAATTTGTGATTCCATTGTCTAGGAGCTTGTTTAAGCCCATACAAAGATTTTTTCAACCTGCATACTATATTCTGACCTTTAGTAGAATATCCAGGTGGAGGAAGCATATATACTTCCTCATTAAGGTCACCATAAAGAAATGCATTATTAACATCCATTTGATAAACACACCAATCATATTTAACAACAATACTCAACAAACATCTAACAGTGCCCTTTCTCACAACAGGACTAAAAGTCTCCTCATAATCAATACCCTGTTACTGACCATAACCCTGAGCAACAAGCCTAGCCTTGTATCTTTCAACCTCACTAGTAGATTTATACTTAATTTTCCAAACCCATTTGCTACCTGTAGGCTTTCTACCAACAGGCAACTCAGTTTCTTCCCAAGTATTATTCTCATGTAAAGCATAAATTTCCTTATTCATAGCATTAACCCATTTAGGATCTCTACTGGCTTCATCATAACTACTAGGCTCAATGGTCTTATTCAAATTAGACACAAAACAACAATTTTCAGCACTCAAAACAGCATGATTAGCATATTTATTCAAACCATATTTAACCTTAGTGTCTAACACATAATCATTCAATCTTTCAGGCAACTTAGAAGATCTGGAAGATCTTCTATGACTAACAGACCCTTACTCAATTTGATTTTGCAAAACATTTTGAAACCTATTCTCATCAGATAAATTTGGACGAACATTTCCCTCAGAACTTGTATTATCATCTAAAGGAGTTGCAGAATGCACATCATCTCCAGATGGTAGGAAACTATCAGAATTATGTATCTGTTCTACATTTACATTCTGATCTCTGTTTGCCACAACATCTGGTTGATGGATCCTACCATCTCTACCTACAGATGTTGCTTCCTCATTCACACTATCATCATTGGGAGTAGGGACAGGAGTCTTAGGTTTTGACACATATTCAGAATCAACAAAATAAAAAAAGTTTAAGTTTGAAACTTCTAAGTCTTCTTTAAAACCATCATTCTGATTCATTTTATATGGAAAAATAGTTTCATAGAACTTAACATCTCTTGAATACAAAATACTTCTATTTTCAAGACTTAGAAGCTTATAAGCTTTCTTTCCTGCAATATATCCAATTAAAACACATTTTTCAGAAAACTTATCAGACCCTTTGACAATAGCAGCAAAACACAGACACCCAAAACTCCTAAGATGAGACAAATTAGGTTCCCTATTATAGACCAGAGAAAAGGGCGACTTACCCTTTAAAACAAAGGAAGGAAGCCTGTTAATCAAATAAGTAGCAGTAAGAACACATTCAGGCCAATAAACAAGAGGAATCCCCCCCCCCCCCTCCCTGAAACATAAGACTTCTGGCAACATTTAGTAGATGTCTATGTTTCCTTTCAAAGAATACCATTCTGCTGAGGTGTAAATGCACAAGTAGTTTGATGAATAATACCCATGGTATTTAAAAAATCTTACATTCTGTTATTCAAAAACTCTGTACCATTATCAGACCTTATCATTTTAATCTTTTTATTAAACTGAGTAAGGACCAGATTATAAAAGCTTACAAACATAGAAAACACTTCATCTTTAGTTTTAAGCATATACACCCAGACAGACCTACTATAGTCATCCACAACAATCATGAAATATCTAAACCCTTCCTTGCTAACCACTTTATAAGGACCCCAAACATCAAGATGTATCAATTGTCCAAAAACCAAAGATTTGTTTTCACTTAAAGGAAAAGAATCCCTTGTTTGTTTTGCCTTATGACAAACCTCACAAGGACCTTCATGATCAACATTAGTCAAATTTAAAGATTGTTTAAGCATTTTCAAAACTTGGTTAACAGGATGTCCAAGCCTATTGTGCCAGACCTCTTTAGAAACATGAAAAGCAAAAAACTCACTTTGATTAACCATAACAGACTTATCACAATCTCTATCAAACATATACAAACCACCAAACTCACTACCAGTCCCCAGAACACTCTGCTTTTTCAAATCCTGAATATAACATTTAGTCTCATCAAACCTAATAGTCAACTTACTGACTTTAATCATTTTATGCACAGACAACAGACTAAAACAATACTCAGGCACAACTAACACATCAAACAAAACAACATTCTTGTTAAGTCTTAGATTACCAACATGAGTAATCTTAGCAAGGGTACCATTAGGATGGCCAATAGTTAAATTTAAATCAGACATATCAAGTAAGCCAAACATCTTATCAGTATTATTAGTCATATGCTGATTAGCCCCTGAATCTATGATCCATCCCAAATGGTAAGAAACACCCTTAACATTTATCTTGGCACAAAAAAACTGATAGAAGTGTTGATTAAAAAACACATCGCAGTTAAAGAAGGAACAAGAATCACTACCTACCATACTAGCATGAGCAGCAGAACAGGTTTTATCATTTAAAAGATTCATCAAATTCATAACCTGCTCATTAGTGAAAGATAGAGTACCAGTGTTTTTAACATCACCACTCAAATTAGGCATACCCTTAACCTCAGCATTATCACTTTTACCATTATTAAAACCAGTTGAAGGTTTCAAATTAGGATTCTTTTTAAAACCAGGAGGATAACCTATTAGCTCAAAACATCTTTCAATAGTATGCCCTTTTAAACCACAGTTTTTACACAACAGGTTGTCATAATTCCCTCTATTATTATTATTCCCAGGTGTAACACCCCCAAATCTCGGTACAGCGGAAGACTTAATCAAGTTTTCGGGGCGTTACTATTGGATTGGTATCTCACACAAGTATAGCAAAAAGATAGTCATTTAACATTCAAAACCAATCCCAAATTTAAGTATTCAAAACATTTAATCCAAAAGTATAAATATTAGGCCCAAAACATGATTTAATAAAATATGTCCCCAAAGTTTATCAGAGTCAGAAATGATCCTTGAACCCATCTTTCTTGCCAAGCTTCCACCGATCACGTATTCCAAACATCTTTCAAATACCTGAGAAATCATGCTAAAAGGTCAGCTTACGCTGGTGAGTTCATAGGTTTAAATTCAATAAAATCATAGTGGACCTTGTGACAACTCATAATTTCGGGTCATTTTACAAACTTTAAAAGTTTCACTATTTCATCATTTATCGTAAACTATGTTTACGAGTATCAAATTCGCGTAATCTTAATGGTTTAGCTGCGAATTCATGAACATATCATTAAGGACATTTCATATAGACTAGGTTTAGTCTACATATCATTAGCATCATCGTCATCATATTAGTTCATGCATGGTTTTGCATTTTTCATTCAACGTTTATTTTCCTATTAAATAAACGCTATCGCGTAAACATTATTTTGAAACATTTTATCCGACACTTCCAAAAATATTCCTAATATATTTTTATACTCATTTTAAGACTATAAAAATTATATTATTAATTTACCCGATGTTTTTAATTTATTTCGTATATAAATTGCTATGTTTATATAATTACGGACGGTTTTCAGAATTCAACTCGATAAATATTTATTTCACTCAACTCATGTAAGAAATGTATTTTTATAATTTTTATGACTTCAATATATTTTATCTTGACCCGTTAAAAGTTATTTTTATCTAACGCTATCCTAAATACTCAAATGTGTATACAATTTACCACATGTCTTCAAGTAACTTACATTAAATTACACTTATACATAAATAAAAAAAAATATATCTTAGGATGACAAATACCCCCCTTGGCCGACTTAGGGGTGAGTCATGTGTTTCACTAAATATCTTCTAAGTCAACATATTATACTTTCATTTTACACAATCACTTCATTATTCACAAAGATAAAAAAAAAACATATCTCTTTCTCTTCCTCTTGCAAACCGGCCACCATGGAGACCAAGAAGGGATCATCATAAATTTTTCTAATCAAGGTTTTTACACTCTAGTCTCACTCTTTATTAAGGTTTTGCAATAAAAACCTTGGGTGATTAGGAAAATCCTTTGTTCTTATAACCTCATCAAGTAACTAGTAAGCATCCATATTCATCATCATATCTCATATTTATTTTTATGGTCATTTCATTTTATTTGAGAAAACATGCAAGTCTCATGAGGTTTATACCACTTTTACATTGATTTTAAGGGTTATATATATTTATGTCATCCTATAATTACTCCTTGTTATTAATCACTCTTGGTGATGTCTAGGAACCCATGACACCCTAAGAAGGTGTATGGTAGGATTAGAATAGCTTCGGAGTTGTTTTGAATGGGTTAGAATAGGTTTGGCGCGAGAAAAAACCCATTTCGACAAGTCTAATTAAGGGTCTGTCCTTATTTTGAAATTCTGGAAATTTCGACAGTAAGCAAAATATTTTGGGCTAGATATTTGGAAAATATACTTTAAAACGAAAACGTGGCCGCTTGAACGGGTTAAAACGGAGCTATAACGAAGAAGTTATGAATTTTTGAAGTTTGACGACGAAAACTATTAATTCCAGAAAATTCAGCATGCTGTCTCGACTTTTTACGAGTCAAAAATGAGTCTTAAGCTTTGTTAAATGTGTCGACTTATCAAAAATATATTAGTATATGTTATCACGATTCCGTGGATATAAAGAACGTAGAAAACGGACTTATAACGACTAAGTTATTCACATTTTAAACAAGTTGCCGTAACTTTATTATATAAGAAAAATTAGTATATTTCTATTAGACAAACTTTACGTCAACCAAGGACCATGTTGAGGGTCGTTTTTAACAATGACGAAGTACTTTTTATAAAGTGATGTCTTCTAGTAAAAGTAAGTTCGCCTAGCCTATTTTCCAAAATGTCAAACTATTTGTCAAGCGGAGTTGTAACGAGTAAAATACGGTCACTTAAACTTTGCCGAAAACCATCCTTAAACTATATTTTGGACAAAAGTACCATACTTTACCTATATTTATCTCTATGATCGAGACCTCTAGGATGAAAACTTAAACACTAAAACTTTGAGATAATGATACAAGCTTCCCAAAACCGTTGAGTTCGTTTCTTAACACTCGACGTACACCATTTTACGACTAGCTTTTCGAGGCCGTTTAGTCACTTTCATGAAAATTTTCAACGACATTATTTTACGACGAAAAGTTATAATTTCATAATAAATCACTAAATGATTATCGTAGGATATCATTTCAACGTAAAAACATGTGAAGTAATTTAAAATGGTCAAGGACGTTAAGAGATTATTTCTCGACGAGAAATATTATTTTCAAAAATTCATAAGTGGTATAGATATCATCCGAATTGCATGCATAACATTACATCATAACTTATTATGTATCATATCATTCATAATAGGTCAAGTTTAGAGATTCACGCTACATTTCGGTGTATCCACTTTTGTCATTATAATCATTGCAACAGGTGAGTTCCATAGCCCCATTTTCAATTGTTTTTATACTACTTTTGGGGGAGATACATGCTCATCAACTATTTTTATGACATTCATGATTATTTGCAACTATATGTTTATCTGAACTGAATGTTTAGTCATATTCTATATCATAAATCATTGAGCTAAAGGTCTTGGGATTATCATTGAGCTAAAGGTCTTGGGATTATTATTGAGCTAAAGGTCTTGGGATTATCATTGAGCTAAAGGTCTTGGGATTATTATTGAGCTAAAGGTCTTGGGATTATTATTGAGCTAAAGGTCTTGGGATTATTATTGAGCTAAAGGTCTTGGGATTATCATTGAGCTAAAGGTCTTGGAATTATTTGAAACAACACTCATATGTGTTATATTAATTGAATATTAATACATTAAGTAATGTACTGCTATGTGAATTCATTTGACATCATGCATTTGAACATAAACTATACATATTTTGGCAATGGGTTGTAAACACACAGGTTGCAAGTTTTGTATGGGCGGAACTTGGAACTGAGTGGATTTGCAATGCCTTTGCTGCATAAACGATTTTGAAAGGTTTTTCATTTCAACTCAAACTCTATGAACTCACTCAACCTTTGTGTTGACACTTTTTAGCATGTTTTATCTCAGGTATCTAAGGCATATTCTTCATGGCATGCATGTGGACATATCATAGAGTCGTGGTGACGACGCGTCTCACATGGGATTTATGCATTTTAAAACATCGTTTGGCTTGTAACAAACTTATTTCCGCACAAGTTAATTTCATTTGGGACCTACACTTTGTAAACTCTGATTATTTTATTAAATCAAACGATGTATTTTCCAAACCACACTTTAGGTCGTTCAATATATCTGTAACTGTGATGCTATGACGGTCAATCCCCAGAATTCCATTCATTTGCAAAACAGTAATTTGGGGTGTGACAGATTGGCATCAGAGCTTCAGTTATAGAGAACTAGGTTGCATCATTGACCCTAGACTATAACTACATCATCATAGCATCTTATCATTTCATCATAAGTGCATGTTCACTTTACATGCGGTTTATACGTACATTTTTCGAGTTATTTACTTTCATTTCAAATAGATTGTCACATAGATGCCCTCAGATACCCATCCCATTATCATTTCCTCCTACTCTAATGTGGAGAATGCTTTGTCATTCCTTATCACAATTCTAATATCAGCTGATTCATCACCGATAACGTCGAATGCCGAGATAAACCTTTAAGTAGGGCGAAGTCACTCTCACTCCTTTGTTTCACCACTAACATGTCGAGTTACACGTTATTCACACATTAAGTCACTAGACCATCATACATTTGAAGCACTTACGACACCTCATAACCCATCTTTTGGGAACCCGTCGATTATTTTGTAAAGTAACCTCAAACTTATCACCTCACATCACATCTCTTTAGAGCGCTTATTCTTAACATAGGACTTTTCTACGTCTCATTTTTCCTCTTATTATGAAGAGTTATGGCACCAAGAAAGCCGCACGAAATGACACCACCGCTATCCAAAGGTATATAGAGGATAGTATAGCCGAGGCACTAAGGAAAGAACGAGCAACGGTAAATTTAGCTGGCTGCTGAAGTCGCTAGACTTGCTACTGCTACAGGGGCTGCAGGAGGATCTGGAGTTCGAAATTGTACATACAAGGACTTTAAGAACTGTGATCTTACAAAGTTCAAAGGCACGTATGAGCCACCGCTATGGTTCGATGGTTTGAGAAGATGGAGTCTGTGTTTCTTCTATGCAATTTCCCAGATGACTACAAGGTGAAGTTTGCCAATGGTACACTCTTAGATGGCGCAATGTCATGGTGGAATTCGTATCGCTGACCTATTGGTATCGAAAATGCTTACAAGCTCACGTGGGATGAATTCAAGAATCTGGTAACAAAGAAGTATTGTCCACGCCCGGAGGTGAAGAAATTAGAAACGGAATTTTATGAGTTAGTGACTGTTGGTTATGACATCGAGACCTACATTAGGAGGTTTCAAGAATTGGCTGCACTATGTCCATCAATGGTTTCGGACAATGAGAAACTACTGGAAAATTTCATTGGAGGACTTCCACAATATATTCAAGGAGATGTAACTTCTTCCGATCCACAAACAATTGAAGAAACAATCAGGATAACTCAAAAACTCATGGCTCAAGTCGTGAAAGGGGAAAACATTATCAACAATAACCGCAACAACAATAACAACCACAACAACCAATCTAGCAACAACAAAAGAAAATGGGAAAATGACCAGGAAGGTTATGATAACGACAACCAAAACTGTAACACTAATCATCATCAACAAATGAATAGAGGGCAAGAAACGCAATGATTTATGTTCTCTTGCATCAATAGAAGGCGAGGTTATCTTTGGAACCTACCCACTATGTAATCGATGTAAGTATCATCATTGGTCTTTGCCTGTTAAGTGCTACAAGTGCCAAAAACTAGGACACCATGCCAGGAATTGTAGAGGCAAGACCATAGTTACATGTTACGGATGCGGGGAGCAAGGACACTGTCGGAATCAATGTCCTCAAAACCAAGGTCAACAAGTTGAAGGTGCTCATGGGAATGCATACATATTAGAAGGAGGAGAAGCTCGTCATGGTCTCAACAATGCGGAAGACTGAAGAAGTCTAGAAACTAACGATCTCATTTTCCTTATGTACCATGTCGTACTAAGTTTATGTCTTCCATCGTATTCGGATCTTATGAATTAAGATGTACTACTTTTGATAAACCACTCGTTGTAAAATATTCTCGTTAAGCGTACTTTCTTTCCTTCTGATTCGTTATCACTTACAAGGTTTAGATCTCTGTAAACATCGAGAGTTATAACAACTAAACCGAACGTCACATTATCGTTCCTTAATTATACATAGCCTAGCTAACTATGTATAATTCTGGAGGGATCATGTTATGTTGGGAGCAGTTATTTATAAGTCTTAGTGCAAGCGAGTGGTTTTCACATATTCATAAAAGTCAAAGTTATGCTCATCGGAGACATTCATCCAATATTTTCTCTACTATGATGTTTTATGCGCTCTAAATCATCGATAACTGTAACGACATCTCTTCATGTCTTCTCTCCTCGTTATTCATCGCAAACTCAAAAATTCGATAGACTAACACGAAGGAATTCAGTGGACTGAATTCCTTTTTGGTTGGGCGAATGTGACAACCGGTAATTTCGGTCATTTTACAAACTTTAAAAGTTTTACTATTTCATCATTTATCGTAAACTACTTTTACGAGTATCAAAGGTAATCTTAATGGTTTAGCTGCGAATTCATAAACATATCATTAAGGACATTTCATATAGACTAGGTTTAGTCTACATATCATTAGCATCATCGTCATCATATTAGTTCATGCATGGTTTTGCATTTTTCATTCAACGTTTATTTTCCTATTAAATAAACGCTATCGCGTAAACATTATTTTGAAACATTTTATCCGACACTTCCAAAAATATTCCTAATATATTTTTATACTCATTTTAAGACTATAAAAATTATATTATTAATTTACCCGATGTTTTTAATTTATTTCGTATATAAATTGTTATGTTTATATAATTACGACGGTTTTCGTAAATTCAACTCGATAAATATTTATTTCACTCAACTCATGTAAGAAATGTATTTTTATAATTTTTATGACTTCAATATATTTTATCTTGACCCGTTAAAAGTTATTTTTATCTAACGCTATCCTAAATACTCAAATTTGTATACAATTTACCACATGTCTTCAAGTAACTTACATTAAATTACACTTATACATAAATAAAAAAAAATATATCTTAGGATGACAAATACCCCCCTTGGCCGACTTAGGGGGGAGTCATGTGTTTCACTAAATATCTTCTAAGTCAACATATTATACTTTCATTTTACACAATCACTTCATTATTCACAAAGATAAAAAAAAAACATATCTCTTTCTCTTCCTCTTGCAAACCGGCCACCATGGAGACCAAGAAGGGATCATCATAAATTTTTCTAATCAAGTTATTAACACTCTAGTCTCACTCTTTATTAAGGTTTTGCAATAAAAACCTTGGGTGATTAGGAAAATCCTTTGTTCTTATAACCTCATCAAGTAACTAGTAAGCATCCATATTCATCATCATATCTCATATTTATTTTTATGGTCATTTCATTTTATTTGAGAAAACATGCAAGTCTCATGAGGTTTATACCACTTTTACATTGATTTTAAGGGTTATATATATTTATGTCATCCTATAATTACTCCTTGTTATTAATCACTCTTGGTGATGTCTAGGAACCCATGACACCCTAATAAGGTGTATGGTAGAATTAGAATAGCTTCGGAGTTGTTTTGAATGGGTTAGAATAGGTTTGGCGCGAGAAAAACCCATTTCGACAAGTCTAATTAAGGGTCTGTCCTTATTTTGAAATTCTGGAATTTTCGACAGTAAGCAAAATATTTTGGGCTAGATATTTGGAAAATATACTTTAAAAAAAACGTGGCGCTTGAACGGGTTAAAACGGAGCTATAACGAAGAAGTTATGAATTTTTGAAGTTTGACGACGAAAACTATTAATTCCAGAAAATTCAGCATGCTGTCTCGACTTTTTACAAGTCAAAAATGAGTCTTAAGCTTTGTTAAATGTGTCGACTTATCAAAAATATATTAGTATATGTTATCACGATTCCGTGGATATAAAGAACGTAGAAAACGGACTTATAACGACTAAGTTATTCACATTTTAAACAAGTTGCCGTAACTTTATTATATAAGAAAAATTAGTATATTTCTATTAAACAAACTTTACGACAACCAAGGACCATGTTGAGGGTCGTTTTTAACAATGACGAAGTACTTTTTATAAAGTGATGTCTTCTAGTAAAAGTAAGTTCGCCTAGCCTATTTTCCAAAATGTCAAACTATTTGTCAAGCGGAGTTGTAACGAGTAAAATACGGTCACTTAAACTTTGCCGAAAACCATCCTTAAACTATATTTTGGACAAAAGTACCATACTTTACCTATATTTATCTCTATGATCGAGACTTCTAGGATGAAAACTTAAACACTAAAACTTTGAGATAATGATACAAGCTTCCCAAAACCGTTGAGTTCGTTTCTTAACACTCGACGTACACCATTTTACGACTAGCTTTTCGAGGCCGTTTAGTCACTTTCATGAAAATTTTCAACGACATTATTTTACGACGAAAAGTTATAATTTCATAATAAATCACTAAATGATTATCGTAGGATATCATTTCAACGTAAATACATGTGAAGTAATTTAAAAATGGTCAAGACGTTAAGAGATTATTTCTCGACGAGAAATATTATTTTCAAAAATTCATAAGTGGTATAGATATCATCCGAATTGCATGCATAACATTACATCATAACTTATTATGTATCATATCATTCATAATAGGTCAAGTTTAGAGATTCACGCTACATTTCGGTGTATCCACTTTTGTCATTATAATCATTGCAACAGGTGAGTTCCATAGCCCCATTTTCAATTGTTTTTATACTACTTTTGGGGGAGATACATGCTCATCAACTATTTTTATGACATTCATGATTATTTGCAACTATATGTTTATCTGAACTGAATGTTTAGTCATATTCTATATCATAAATCATTGAGCTAAAGGTCTTGGGATTATCATTGAGCTAAAGGTCTTGGGATTATCATTGAGCTAAAGGTCTTGGGATTATTATTGAGCTAAAGGTCTTGGGATTATCATTGATCTAAAGGTCTTGGAATTATTTGAAACAACACTCATATGTGTTATATTAATTGAATATTAATACATTAAGTAATGTACTGCTATGTGAATTCATTTGACATCATGCATTTGAACATAAACTATACATATTTTGGCAATGGGTTGTAAACACATAGGTTGCAAGTTTTGTATGGTCGGAACTTGGAACTGAGTGGATTTGCAATGCCTTTCTTTGCATAAACGATTTTGAAAGGTTTTTTCATTTCAACTCAAACTCTATGAACTCACTCAACCTTTGTGTTGACACTTTTAGCAAGTTTTATCTCAGGTATCTAAGGCATATTCTTCATGGCATGCATGTGGACATATCATAGAGTCGTGGTGACGACGCGTCTCACATGGGATTTATGCATTTTAAAACATCGTTTGGCTTGTAACAAACTTATTTTCGCACAAGTTAATTTCATTTGGGACCTACACTTTGTAAACTCTGATTATTTTATTAAATCAAGCGATGTATTTTCCAAACGACACTTTAGGTCGTTCAATATATCTGTAACTGTGATGCTATGACAGTCAATCCCCAGTAATTCCATTCCGCTGCAAAACAGGTAATTTGGTGGTGTGACAGACCTATAGGAGTTGATTTGCTATGCAAGACCTAAGATAGATAAATACCGTTTGCACACACCGATCCTACCTGGATCACCAACCATATAACCATATCCCGCATCCAGGGATTACTCGGGCCCCGCATGACTCTAGTCCGACCGTCGTGGCAAAATCTAGAACAATTGCCAACCCCGGACTAGGTCGAGGTAGAAGTCTATTCTTAGCAAGGCAACGGTTCAACCTAGTCTAAGGCAACAACTACCGCACATCTATCTAAACAGTCAAGCATATAAGCAAATCCAAATAGTTTTAATGGTCCAAAAACAAGAGCATGATTCTCACCCCAATTTAGTTAAAAACGTAGATAAAAGTGGGGCTATGAAACTCACATCAAGCCATCAACGTACAAATAAACACTAGCAGAAGATAACGGTAATCACGGCTCAGCAACTATCGACTCGGCACAACCTATTAATGTAGACCAAATTTTAATATATAATTCCTATAATCAACGTTATCTACCCCAATGTATTCCATTTCGTTATTTCCAAAAATGTCTCGTTTCACCATTTAATCCTAGTGTTTGGTATCCTCATGTGGGTGTATCGACTCAATATGATGCTATGAATGCACTCAAATAACCAATATGTGACTCAATGCAACACGATGAGACATCTAAGCGATAAGCTCCATAGTCCAATAAGTTTCGGAATAAATAGTAGACCTTATCGAATTAGTCAACTCGATAAACCCATTTATTTATTCGTAAGCTTATTATCCCATAAATCAATCGCTTCCTAAAGAGTCATAAGGATAATTCACCCATTAATAAGGTTACTCGACGTACCTAGCGGGCTCTTATTAGATTCGTCAACCTAATAAGTCCGCTACCCACGTGGATCAACACTATTAACGTTAGGTTATCCGTAACCCATGCACACAACGTAAGTAAATAAATACTTAAAACTAGTATTAAATGCCCATAATTGGAATTTATCGATAAACGTGTACTCGAAACATTAATTACTTATTTATTATAAAACATTTCCATTTTTAGTCGTTAGTTTCCATTTAAAATAGTAAATAACAAGATAAATCTTGTTATCGATATTTTTATATAAAAGCCCTTTTATTATTTAGGTTTCATAATTTATTAACATTTTCATATATATATATATATATATATATATATATATATATATATATATATATATATATATATATATATATATATATATATATATATATATATATATATATATATATATATATATATAGGTTTAGGTTATTATGAAAAGTTTCTTATAATGAAAAGAATGAGAAGGCATGTGGAGGTGACATGTGTCACTTTTGTCACATCACCATACCACCCTCTCAAAAAAAATTTCCCGCCAAATTTTTTTTTACTGCATCACAACATGATTTTAGTGCATTAAGGTTATAAATTACGCATCACGGTTATAAAGTTATTGCATCACAATCATGATTTTAGTGCATTAAGGTTATAACCTTGATTTTAGTGCATCATAGTTGATGCACTTAACTATTAACTATGATGCAGTAACTTATATAAAGATGCACCAAAACTTATTAGTGCATTAAGGTTATAAGTTACTGGATCACAATTATGATTTTAATGCATTAAGATTATAAATTCTTGCATCACAGTTATAAAGTTCTTGCATCACAATCATGATTTTAGTGCATTAAGGTTATAGACTTGATTTTAGTGCATCATAGTTGATGCACTTAACTATTAACTATGATGCGGTAACTTATAATAAAGATGCACCAAGACTTATTAGTGCATTAAGGTTATAAGTTCTTGGATCACGTTATGATTTTAATTCATTAAGGTTATAAATTATTGCATCACAGTTATAAAGTTACTGCATCACAATCATGATTTTAGTGCATTAAGGTTATAACCTTGGTTTTAGTGCATCATAGTTGATGCACTTAACTATTAACTATTATGCAGTAACTTATAATAAAGATGCACCAAAACTTATTATTGCATTAAGGTTATAAGTTACTGCATCACGGTTATAAATTTACTGCATCATAATCATGATTTTAGTGCATTAAGGTTATAAATTACTGCATCACAATTATGATTGTGATGCAGTAAATTTATAACTGTGATGCACTAATAGATTTTGGCGGGAAAATTTTGGAGGTATTTTTTTTTTGCCCAATAAAATTTTTTTGGCGGGAAATTTTTTTTGGGGGGGGGGGGGGGGGGGGTGGGGGTGGGGGTGACACATGTCACATGACATGGCATGATGATGTGGCAAAGGTGACACATGTCACCTCCACATGCCTTCTCATTCTTTTCATTTTAACCCTACCATATATATATATATATATATATATATATATATATATATATATATATATATATAGAGTAGGGATCCAATAAGAAGTAAATTAAAATAAGAAGTGGTGAGAAGTGACCAAAACCACGCATTTAAGATGCAACGACTTGCATTGGATGCATTTCTATTTATATAGATGCAACATCTTGAGTTTCGAAAGTTAATTTGATGTATAGATTGTGCAAATTGATTTTCATGATTTTGGCACGTGCAGAGGAACAAAAAACAAGAGAAATCATGAAATGCATCGAATATACGTATATGCATCTAATTAAAAGCTAGAAAACACATTATTGTGCGTTACAATGCATCTAAGATTATAGGGATGCATCTAATTTAGGTCGATGCATCTCGGATTTGCGGTTATAGTTCTTCTTATTCCTTCTTATTTTAAGTAATCTTCTTATTTGATCCTAACTCTATATATATATATAGGGAAGGGATCCGGTAAGAAGAAAAACTGAAATGAGAAGAATAAGAAGAATTTCTAGCCACACATTTCAAATAAGGGAGAGATTTTTAAGGGGAGATGCATCTATTTTAATAGGTGCATCTGAAATGTGTGGTTGTGGTTTCTTCTTATCATTCTCATTTTAATTTTTCTTCTTATTTGATCCTAACTCTATATATATATATATATATATATATATATATTTAAGCCGCCAATGGGCGGGCATGACTTATAATGATTTGTTTGTTGGTTTTTGTTAACTTAAATACATTTTTAAAAATTGTCAAGCAATATTATAATACGATTGGGTGTGCATGAATTATAATTATTTGTTTGTTGTTTTTTAAATACCTTAAATACATTTTTAAAAATTGTTTGACAATATTATAAGACAATTGTGGATTTTTTTTTTTTTTTCCCCCAGTTACCTAACTTTCTTTCCAATTATAACTGTTGATAACAAAGTTTATTAAAAGACATTGTAAACATAGATAAATAACTTTGATGTATTTGTATGGAAACATAGATTTAGTATAATAAAAAGACATAAACATAAACCTATTAACACAATGTTCTTTTAAAAAATCAAACCAGCAAGTCTTCCAATCATGTGAATCGAGAGAGACTGATCAGAATACTTTTGTAAGTATGATCTCCAGAGTTTCCAATCAACGTCAAGCATGTGTCTTTTCTTGAGAACCCATGGTCCCTGAAATAATTTTAAAATAAAACGCGTCAAATGGGTTAATACTCTTTCAAAGTGTGGTTTCAATGCACATAACCTCAAGTTTAATGAATATATTAGACTATTATCGGGAAAAAAATGGAATTTTGAATTTAGTAGTTTAAACTTTGAGACGCTAGCTATATATTAAAACGTTTGGCAAAAAAGTTTTCAGCCAAACTAATGTATCTGGTCTTTCAGTCTTGTGTGTATTTGATCTTCCATTCTCACTGGTAGCCGCGAGCATCAGTAACCTTAACAACATCACACTTCCAGATTTCCAAAGTAAATGTGGCAACCTAACTGTACCATATCCGGTTGTGTCATTATCTTTGTCTTCTAATTCATAATCTGGAATTTGTGGTGTTAGGA
Organism: Chrysanthemum makinoi; assembly: GCA_910596185.1. Taxonomy (NCBI): domain Eukaryota; kingdom Viridiplantae; phylum Streptophyta; class Magnoliopsida; order Asterales; family Asteraceae; genus Chrysanthemum; species Chrysanthemum makinoi. The sequence goes on from OU343221.1 coordinate 279,865,039, forward strand.
GATTCAGTTTTGGCCTATTTCTAACGGTTTCTGGATCATTTATAAATAATATAGCCACAGGCGAATGCAAGCACGAATGCTCCAGCAAGAGAAGCAAGAATCTCGACTCATGTCATTTCTTCAAAATGAAGCATTAAAAATTCAGTAAGTTGACAGAAAAATTTCCAGAAGCATTAAAGAAGACGGACTGCAATTGTTATCCTGGTCACGCAACTACTGGCATAATCACATAAGTCATCTCAATAAAAGTCAAGAAGTTCTTTCAATTCAATTTCCTGCATCCATGTCCATTAAACAGTTTGCATTATCACTTAGTTAGCTGCATAAGTAGAATAGGTAGCTCTATTAGCTTAGCACATAGCTCAGATTTTCAATTTGAGTAAGTTAGATCCAATCAAGTTTCATTATAGTCAAACCTTTCAAAAATGAAAAAAGTCAAAAATATTCAAATAATGTTCAAATAGGTTTTATTTTTGATTTTTAATTTCTTCAATTTTCATCCAATGAATCTGAGATTCTAGGTTTTATATATATGCTAGCTTGCGATTTCAATGATTATTTTTTCATAATTTCTAGAATTTTGTTTGGTAGCTTTTGAGAAGCTTGAAGTTGGTGATATTAGGTTGATCCTGTCCTGTGCACTGTTCTATATCAGTTGGTTCAATTTGCTTGCATCTGCTTATCCTCTAATTTGATCTTTAATATTCATTATAGCTTATTGATCAGTTGTTACCTGTAATGCCTTTTAGAGTTCCTTAGAAGCTTTTTAGAATAGATTATTAAGTCTGCATTTTCCCTGTTAAGCTGCTACATCAGTATTCTATTCTCCTAATAGGCTCTAGCTTTTGATTTTTAACTTTCTCACCTTTAGTCACTTTTAGCTGAAACTTAGGACTTAAGCACTCTAGTTGGTTTCCTTTCACAAGATATTTTTAGTTTATTTTTATGAATTTTCTAGGTTAGCTAAATTTAAGCTTGAAGTAGGTAGTTTAGGCTGTTTGGCTTATTAGTTGCTGTAATCTGATCTTGTTCAGGTTCTAAGAAGATTTTCAACTGCATCACTGTTAATCTTATTTATGATTTAGCTTGATTTCTGTTGCTTTAGGTAGTGTGTAGCATAGTTAATCTGATTTTGCTTTAAGTTGCCCCTTAGGAGCTTATTAGAGTAGCTTTTTGAGACTGCTTATTACCGTTTCCCTTGACTGCATCAGTCACACCTCAGTTCTAAGTAGCTCTAGTTATTGATTTTTAATTTCTACATATTAGATCCTTTAAGACTGAAATTTTGGATTCCTGTACTCTGGTTGGTTGCCTTTAACTGGATATTTTTAGTTTATTTTTAGGATTTTTCTAAGCTAGCTTAATTTAGGCTTAAAGTAGCTGCATTAGGGCCGATTTGCTTATTTTAGTTAGAACTTGTTATAGTGCTTAAATGATTTAAGGATGTGCTTATTTGATCCATTTCAGGTGACAGGAAAATTAATATTCGTAGACTCACCTATGCACAGCTTATGGGGAGACCGCCTACCATGATCACATATTATCATCCACGTACTCGATCTTATTACAAAGCAACGTCAAGTGGCTTCCTGCACCATAACAATGAAATCTAAGAATCAAAAGAAGAATCGATTCAATACATGGAACAAAAGGCTATAAACTCAAATGAATAGCAGACCTGTTTTTTTTACTGGGTTAGCGCAATATTTTGCACTTTAGTTTTGCATGCAACACATAGCATGTGCCCATTTGAACACTGCACAAAAGATAATAATCATAACACGATTCATGTAATCATATTCATACCGATATACACATCAACACATAAATAATGAATGCTTAAGAATGTATTTGATGAATTTGATGGGCACATTATGTCTGGGCACACAGGGCAGTGAAGTAGCTTGTGCACAACACTGGTTAATGCTAACCCGAGCCTTGTGCCAGCAGAACCACATATTCTACTGCCACAACTACCTTCAATATTTGGAGACTTTACACCAATATCAGTAAGTGCACCACGTGATTCAACGACATCCTGGTAAACATTACCTCCAGAAGCTAGAAAGAAAGTTTCTTAGATTAACGGGTTCTTTTAAGTAGTCGTCTATACAAAAAGGGTCCTTAATCCCAAAGGTGTGGTTAAGCCGAAAAAGTTCCAGCTTCAAAATACAATGTTGCAGCCTCGATTATACCGATTCTAATAGACAAAACAAAAGCCGTAGAGACTGAGGGTAATTGCCTTAATATTTCATACAAACACTACTATTTTTATCGCTTGGCCCTGTTCAATATTACTTATTGTTGTGCTGAAACTCAATCAGCAGACGTGTTTTAATAAGCAATCCTAAACACCCATATCATGAAAGAATCAACTATCGACACTAACCTTTTCTTGGAACTCAAAGCCATCCAACCGGCGAGTGGTGAAGGTATGGGTGCTGGTGCAGACTGAAATATAGAATGCAGTTGCAACTTTCTCATTGTTCGGCTTTCCTGAGAAGGATTGTATTTTTCATTAGGCCTATCAGCATAAGAAGAAGGAATTAATAATTTTGCCCTCGTATAGCCTTGACCTCCCTAATCTTTGCCATATGAATTTTTCAATTATATAGCATGCTCATCGTCATAAAAAGAAGTTGCATCTAATCCTGTGATGGCTACAGCATGGGTGGGAGGTAGCGGCCCTTCCTCATCTTCACAATCACCATTCCTAATCCAATCCTCACTATCATTATCCTCCTCTCATTCTGGTCCAAAAGGTTTCAAGGCTTCCCACGCAAGGTACGCCGAACCTAAACTTTGACCAATCATCGTAAATCGAGGATAAGTAAAATCCATTTTTGGTTGACATACCAGCTGCGCCTTCACCCGCGCCTGGTGCATGCTTCTCGAATAACTTCCTCCAATTATCCAAGTTATCAGGTCATATAAAATATGACATCCTAGTTGGTTTATTAATAAGAAAAATACACAATTTTAATATGAAAATTTTAAAATCTTTTAATATATGGAATATGACTAATAAAGAGTGTCTCATATTATTCGTACAATAACGTACCTTCTCCGCAACAGCATTTGTCTTGCAGACAAAAGTTTGCATTCTAAATATATATGACTCTGGGATAAGTGGGACATTAATGGATAGCAAAAATGAAAACAAAGGTGGGGTGAAAGGACAACTATATCATCATGTCAAAGCATACCTTAACTTTAGCGGCATAGTATCCATTACCCCAAACCACCAAGCTGCAGCTATCTTTGCAGTCGCTATTAATGTCATATTCAATCTTTTCTCTGGATTCTTCATCCCGAGACAAAGGCTGAACGAATGCGGCTGTTATTGACATATTGGGAGACACGAAGCTTTTGTAATCTGTTGATAACAACACATTATATGCCGCGTTTCTTTGAACATTATAAATTTTCATTTAGAATGTTACATATATTATAAAATTTCATTTAGGCATTTGGTTGCGAGTTGACTGCTGCTCGATTTTTCAAAGGTAAAACATAGCGGCAATTCTAAAAAAATATTTGCAACATCACATATAACATTTTTGACATGTACCCTGTTGAGAATGTGAATAAAGTATCATATGATCTATGTAATCTCAGAAGCTTACCTGTTGTGGTGCCTTATAACCACCAAGAACCGCAAAAACTTCATTATCAAGAGGAATGTCAACCGACGGCCACTCTGGACCGAATCACCTGTTAACATATATAAAACTATTTGTATACATCTGAGTTTACACATTGGTTTCGCAAAATGATTAAAGAAGAACAAATATTGAAATGAACAGCCCCAATTAAGTATAATTATTTAATAACTATAAGCGATGTTGGCAATGTAAATATTGAACCGCAAGCATAGTTGCACTTGAATTCACCTTAAGTCATAGGATTTACACGTTCAATATTTTCATGGGAACTGCAACCACTTTCTTGTTGGATTTCATTAACACGTGTTACAAAATTACAACAGCAAACCGTAAACAATTAGTATAATTTAGACTACCGAACGCATACAGCAAGTTCCTATGGCAGTAATGTATTTATAAAGCAAACATTCATATGCATAAAAATTCATTGTTTAACATACCTTCGCACGATAGACGTTTCTGTCGGTTATGTACGTGCGACACGGAGCATCCATTTTTCTGCTTTTCGGTGACATTTACTACAATAGCAGGTCATTGGTCTTCCGTACAATTTCAAGAACGGCTTAAATATAATATGAAGCAAGTAGAAAATGTATACAAATATAGTCGCAAACCTTGATTAATAAGTTGATTCAATCTGTTGTTGGCACCACCGGCTTTTGAAGTGGTCGCCGTTTCTTTTTGCATACCTGTAATACCTGAACGGCCATGGGATTCAGTATAATCCAAAATGAGTCATACACAATCAAGTATCCGAATTCTGTATTACTATTAATAGTCATCAAACATACTCGTATACAACATAGCTGAACGTTCAGTCGGTATGTATGTATCCGTCAAAGTATTGGCAGAAACCGTGTGCCAAAGAGAGACTACTCTTAGGTATTAATGAATATAGCAGTAAACAAAGGGCAAGCACTAATCTGATTACTTTCTGACCTCATAAACATATCGGTCTCCAAAGGCCTACAACTGATATCGTTCTAAGGAATCAGTAGTAGTTATAAAAAGAAAGTGGAAAACCAGAAAACATAAAACGAAAGGTGTATAGAATAACAACAAATATCATCTAGCAAAAAACTGTCGGCATAAAAAAGGTTAGATCACTGCATCTTATGAAATAAGATATTGACACTTCCAAACCATAATCACCCGGCACCTGCTGTATCAAACTATTAACCTCCCCGTATAATATAACCAAACTTTCAATTGCCGCCATCGTTATTAACATTTTTGCACTAACTTTATTTGTTTTGGGCAGGTCACTCACAGTATTTTTCATTAGCTTTGAATTTGAAAAAGCTAATAAGTCATTATTTTCAGCTAATGAGCTTATTAACATAGGCTTACGAATTCATAAGACATAAGCTCATAAGCTCCCGTTTGGGCATAAACCCTCTGTATATGGGATATATGTGTTTGCACATATGAATGTTTGTGGGTATTTGCCAAATTTCTTTGAAAAAATCTCTAGCAAACTTAAAAAGAATAACTGACCTTGATTTCATTTACTTCCTGGGTAATATCAGTATCAAAACCTGTAACGATAAAAATCAAGTAGTGTACCATGATGTCCACAAACCTGGTCGGTGTCCCCCAAATAAATATAGTCTAAAGGCGCTCCTGCATGTTTACGAAAAAGATAAAAGTAAAAAAAGAAACACTGAACATGTTTAACCGGTTGGAAAAAAAGGTATTGATAATGTAACAAACTGCTTACGCATGAACCAATTAATTCACCTGTCATGAGACAGAAACCGGATGCGTTCTTTGTTCCTCCGTGTACCAGTGGCCCCCTTTTACAGCCCTTCATAAATGTTTGTAATAACATGAGGCTGCAAAGAATTAGTATAACTTAAACCACCATTTATATCTTGTATCTAGCAATCCAGTAACTGGAGGGAATCAACGTTTCGTGGGAATGTAGAAATCTGCGAAACCAAAATTAACACCAACGTTGACACTCTTACAGTACTTGTTCTAAAGAGAATTATAACCTATTTAGAACCATCTCTGAAGTATTTTTGAATCAGCTTACTTCCTCCAACACGTAAGAAGGCTTCTGATGTTGAATTTGCACAAGTCTGTTACAATTAAATGAAACATTATCACTTATAGCAAATTAGTGGATGGTTGAATCACTTACGTTGTTTTGTACATAGCATCGAGAAATTTCAATGTGATCTGGCCACTACATTATTGTTTGTGCATCTTGTGTTTTCAAGACTCTATACCTTTTTCATTAACACTTGACATACCTATCTACGTATGTACAACTTTACACTTATGAGTCCAAGTGCAGTTCAATTAAGCTAAATAAAACATATGTGTATCATAGTAACAAAAAAATAAATGAATAAGATTCAAAAAGTAGCCATATGACTAATACACAAACATATTATCATGTAATATATCTCCATTCCAGTTAACCACAAATGCTGTAAAATATACCAAAGCATTATGAGTTAAAAAATCAGAACAAAACCAAAAACACATTACTAAAACTTTTAAAAACTCAGTACCTTGGATGACATGGTTTCGAGCTCTCAAGCCTTTTATCTAACCAAACGTCCACATCAAAAAGTCGTTCATTAGGGAAGATGAAAGAAGAAGAATTAGGGTTTTGTATGATGAATATATAAAATACCGTATATTGTGAAAATATATTTAAGGAAAAGATATGTATAATAAGTTTTAAAAAAGATAATTACTTAATATAATTTTTGTAGATAAATTGTATTTAGTATAGGATTCCAATATAATTATAGGTATTTATAGATTATAACATGCAACATAATTATCAAAATAACTTGTTGCCTAAGTGGTAAACACACAAGTTATTTATAGATTATAACATGCAACATAAATTACTTAGTTGGACAAAAAATGCTTATGTGGCATGAAAAACAATTACTGGGCATTGAGGTGGCATTAATGCCAAATGCCTCATGTTATATATAATATATAGAGATTTCGTCAAATCCCAATATCAATTTCATATCGTTATTCGTTTCGAGTCCACAAGCACGAGTCATGACTTCTCGGCTTTTAATCAAGTAATAGTCCAAAATATAGTAAAGTCCATGTTACGGCGTTGTCAGGGTCAACTATTGACTAAAAAGTCAAAGTAACACCGACGTTGCTCAAAGTTGACAATTATATATATCAAGTCCAATTTAAAAGTCATAATAGCGCAACTCAATCTCAAATCAACTCAAAACAATCTCGCCAACCAATCAACCAACCAAATATACCCGAAACCAATGTTATGACCCTAATGGTCATGACACGGCCACGGTTAAGACCACGTGAACCAAACAATCTCTAGAAGCTTTTCTGCCCAAGCTGCCTTATCCAAACATCAACAATATCAACCAACAAGCTACCAAAATGACCCGACCCGGACCTAAGGTCCATGTGTCTCAGACGCCATCCAAGCCATGACCATCGTGGTCATGGTGGCTCGTACGCCTCACCAACATAGCCAAACACCAACCAAACACTCCCAAATCAATACCACAACATCCAAATGCAATCAATCAACCTCCAATCATCAACCAAACATCAAACCCATCATCTATTCTAACCAAAAACATGAAACTAGACTTAAAATGTAAAAACCTAACAATATGATACACCACATGATTCCCAAACACTAGCTACATGTTTATTTAGGTGTTAATTAGATTTAATCTCACGTTTAAACCAAAAGCCCTAAAAATTACAATATGGTCGAACCATATTTAAGCCATTCGTGGCTTATTAAAGCTCAATCAAGTGTTACCTATGTTCCATTTACCTTATTCAAGCCCGATCTACAATATTTGATGAAAACCGTAAAACACTAGTACAAAAACGGGATTTGGTCACACATGGTCGAAATGGAACGGCCACACATTCGCATATTTGTGTGGCTGAAGGTACGAAAATTGACAACATTTACTAATTAGTCACACATGAAAATTTTGATTGTGTGACCATTAGAACTGTATTGCCACACAATTGAACATTATGAGGTGACTCGTTGTGAAGTGTGAGTGGTGAAAAACACAATATCAACGTATATCAAAATAACCGTAAAATCCGACAAATTAACCCTTTAGGAAAAAGGTAAACGTGCCAAACCTCACGGGTGTGATAAAAGTGATACCGGGAGAGTGATTTCCCCGGGTCGTGTCCCAACGAGGTGTGAATGGAAGGATTCGTTGAGTTTCGTGATTTGAACTTGAATTGGATTTTAATGATTTGTTGATTTGAATTACGAATTCTACAAATTAATTAACGGGAAGGTAATTAAGGCAAGGGAACCCTAATAAACTAAAAATAAACTATCACTAAGCCTAAGGAATGATAAAACGAAGCTACACTAAGTCCTAGGGTGCTAAAACTAAAAACGAAAACGGAAACAACCCGAGCCATAAACGTAAAAATTTTGTAATTTAAGGGCTACGGGTGTGAAATCAATTTTCCTACGTCCTAATTGACTAAAAATAATTTTAGAAAAAGACCGGGTATTTTTTCGACTTTTAAATTATTTTCTACGAATTAAAAACTAATTAACACTAATTAAATGATTAAAAATAGTAAACTAATATAGAAAAATCTGAAAATTTCACAAAAACTACTTTAAGTATCACTGATTCTGAGAAAATTAAAAAACGTCGGTGGTGCTTTAAAATAAGGCAGTGAAATAAGCTAAAATAGCTTATGAGCAAAACCGCTTAAAGGGGTAAAAGGTTTGTTTGTGTAAAATAAACAAGACAAGTCCCAAGGGCGTTGGTTGGGAGTGTGTGTTGAGGCTTTGTTTTGAGTGAGGAGACCCAGTGTTCGAACGGTCCTACTTTTTGCAAACTTATTTTTTTTAGATTTTTCTTTTTGCAACTGAAGATAGGATAAGTAACTTTTGTGAAATTTTTACTCTAGAAAACCAGTTAAGAAGCTGCTTGTACAGCTTATTGGGTACAAAGATTGGACGGAAAAACAAACACACCTTTAGCTACTGTTAAGCCCAAGTAAAGCAATGACAAGCAGTTGTATGAAATGACGAAAGCTAAACCAAAAAGAAAATAAGCTGCAAGATGGGGAGATCAGTTGGCTAAATAAACTAATCTAGGGGAGACATAAGCAGTTTGGAATAAGCTAACTAAAGGGGGTGTCCTAAACTAAAAATGGGAAATAAGCTATGGATAAGCTCAAGAAAGCACCTAATAAGCTGAAACTAATCTAACCTATTCTAGATCACTAATAGCAATAATTGAAACTAAATAAGCTCAAAGTAAGCACCTAATAAGCACAAAAAAAACAACTACAAGGGCTGCTGTGGGAAGATCAGCAGCAAGACAACAATTTTGGGTACCTTATGAGCTTAATATGGATAAGCTAAAGGATGATATAGCCCCTGAGCTTCTGAGCTTAAGGAATACGCCACCCCATCTTACTTTTGCCCCCAAATTTGTAGCCTAATACTGTTTAAGCCGTTTTATGTTTTATAAGTAAGCTAAAAACAAATCCACCCCTCGCATGCAATGTAAGAAAGTGCCTTGACCCACTTTGAACCTAACGCTCGCACCCTTTTAAACCATTTTTTGAATTTTTTCTTTTGGCCATAGTTTGACAAGCTATCAACTTGTGATTTTTATTTATTTTTATTTTTATCACAACTAAAATTTGGCTAAACTCTATAGAAAATCGACAAAATCAATTTTGAAACCAAGAAAAATTCTAGTCCTAATTTCCTTTGATTGGACTCCAGCTTTGTTTTAACTTCAAATACACTTAAGACTAATGAGCTTCAGAAATCCTGAATGACATTGACTTTCCAGTCAGTGGGTATAAAATGTCTTTTTGACCCATTTAACAGGTTAAACCAAACACACCTTTAAAAGGGTAAAAAGCCTTAGAACTGGTTTTCAAAACACAAGACTTGGACCTTTTTATTCAACTAAACGAAAACTTAACTTAGGCTAAAGAATTTTTTGAAAATTGAAATAAGCAGTAAAAAAAAATAAGCACTGAAGCAGAGAATTTTAACTAAAATACTAAAACCTTTCATTAATTAGAAAAACCATTACAATACTGAATTAGAAAAACTAAAAACTATTTTGAAATCTAAAACTTAACTTAAAAACTGACTGCCTTATACATTGGCTACAATCTCTATTTATACTAAAGTCTTGATGGTCTTCCATCTCTTCAAGTCTTCACTCTTTCATTTGTGCTTCTTTTGTGACAATCTCAACCATCTAAGAATTAGGTACACTTGAGGAGCAATCAGAGCCGTCCCTTGAGTCTTTTTAACAAGGATTGCCATGGTGGCAGATCTTGGGGAAGGGTGAGGGAGCTTAGTGGGTTTGGGAAATGGGGGAGACTGGGTAATAGGAGGATATTTGAGGTTGAGTGTCCGAATGGGAAAAGAGGTAAAAGAGATGGTGAGGTTTTAGGGTTCTGTGGATATGGGATATCTGGGTAAAAGGGTAAAGGATGTTTGGGAGGGAAAGTAGAAAGAGGGTGTGGGTCGGGTTATTTGAGGTGGATTGGGTACAGTATGTTAATATGGGTAGTGGGTTGCTATTGGGCTGGTTTGGTTTGTTATAACTTGGACTAGGATTAAATATAGATACATTGTGTAGTTAAGGGACCAAGCTTGCCAAAACTGAAAATCCATGGACTAAACATGTAGATTCTGAATTTACAATCCAAGGGCCATTCTTGTCACTCTCCAACATTCAAGGGACCAAATCTGTCATTTTTTAAATTCAAGGATCGAAATTGTAATTTTCTAAAAATTCTTATAAAGACCAAAAATGACAAATTAGAATTACCAAAGGACTAAAAGATATTATTTTTCCAATTTAAAATGTCCAGGGTAAATTCTTAATCTTTGAAATTCCAGGACTAAAGTTGCCATTTTTAAAAGTCGGGGACCGAACCGCCAATTATGCAAACTTTGTTCGCTTTTTCATTTGTTTTGATAATTTTGCATCTCAAACATATAAAACACAATTTTGAGATATTTTCAGTATTTTGATGCATTTCGGAGTGTTTTTAAATGTTTTGCAGCTCAGATTTGACCTAAAATGATGAGTGAATAAGCACTCATCATGAGGCTAAAGTTATCTGGTGATTTTGTTCATGATCATTTAGCCACATATGAATTTGGAATGCGTGACAAATACGAGTAACCTTGATGCGTTAGTCACATGAAGTAATTTTTTATGTGTCTAAATCATAGAGTCAAGTCTTGTCACACATTATTTAAGGGTGACTGATATGTTTTGCCAACTCTTTAGCCACATCTGAAATTGGAACGATGATAACGCTACACGCGTCGTTCGGGGTCAAAGGAACTTCCTTTTCTTCGAAGAAGTTTTATAACACCCTAGGCAGTGAACCTAATCGTTGTAGTGTAGTATTAGGGTAAGCCACGGGTATTGATATCGTTCTCTAGGGGAATAGGAATGCTAGTGAGAAGTTACTACGCTAAGGTTGGGGTTGAGGAAGATTATTTTTTTTTATCTTTTTATGTTTTTTAGGAAATGGAAAGGTACGAATCTCGGGGTTTGAATTTGGGGGTTGGTATTTCTACCGATTACTCTACTTATCTAATTATCTAATCTAAGGTGATGGTAGTCTATGTCTAATTATTGTATGCTCGATGATAGTTTAAAGATGTGTTTACTTAGGTTTTACTACTCCTTAATTATCTCCTATTGGTGGTTGAATTGTCACGTCCTTATTCTTAATCGCGTTATGTGTCTAAAGTCGTAGGGTATGCGTTTATCCCTAACTCTTTGAACTTACCAAAGGGTCTCATCTACAAAACCCACTAGGGAGTATAAACTCTAACTCTAAGGCCTCTTTGGATGGTTTAGCTTACAACCGCTCTAGGTGTTATAACCTAAGGTTCACAAAGATTAATCAAGCATTAAGTACACAAGAATGACCTATCGCATTACTAGATCATTAACAATTAAGATAAGAGACAACCAATCAATATTCAATAATTAAGTTTCATATTCCCTAAGCAAACACACAAGTAAATTAGCCGGACATGGAGAACATGCAAGCATACACACAAATAATCAAAGACATAATTGAATTAATGAAGTAAAACACTTATCTTGGTGTAAGTTAGGGTTTGGAACCCTAAAATACTGTACAAGACAGCCTTGGTTCGGTTTAGGTTTTACTCCAAAAGACTACACACAAATACTGAAAAATTCGTATTCTATATATAAGATTACATATGCATGCGCCACCTTATGTTTTGTGACGCCGGATCGCCGCCATTAGTGTTTCGCCTTGGCCACGTTAGTCTTGCGACGGCGTCACCTTGTGCTTGTGACGACGTCCTCTTCGCCTTATGACACCGTCTGATCAAATCTAGGCCGTCTGAGTTGCAACGGCCTACTTTTAAAGCTTGACACCGCCACTTGAAAATAAGAAATTTGACTTCTGTCCCGTCACAAAATGCTCCGACGGCGTCAGCTTTAGCAGGTTGACGCTACACCTTGTACTTCAGCACTTAAGTGTCTCGATTTTTGACTTTGGCCATTTTTCAGATATCACGCTTTCGTCCAAATAAGTGACATTACAGAATTTGCCTTCAAGAGACCTAAAAGTGAAAAGGAACAATATTAAGTAATAACTGATATAAAGTGATCAAATAAGGGCTTAAATGACCCCTAAAAAGGTACGTTTAAAACCTTATCAAATATCCCTACACTTGGTATTTGCTTGTCCTCAAGCAAATGTGCTTTTAGCCAATTAATTTATAATTTAGGGGTCATGAAGCATTGGTTTAAAACAGTCCACAACACATATAAGCCCCGCAAAAGTCATAACAAGCACGAAAATTACATACTAGCACCTCACAAGGGGTGTTTGGATACTCACATCTCTCGGGTGTATATGAAATATAACAAGTTGGAAATGGAAGATAAACTCTCATTAACCGGTCCCGTATATAGATTACCATAGGCTTGAGACTAGATCAAACCTCCATCGCTTTGGCGTAAGCACCTAGGAAAGACTATCAAAGAGGTCTTTAAAGGGTTGTAATGTTACGCTTACGGTAGGGAAACAAATGGGTTTGGTGGGATAGGCTATTTAGTGGTGGCATGTCAAAAATCTTTATGTTACAAGCATACTAAGAATGGCGTTGCTAAGCCAAGACTCGACACTCTAGACTCTAGATAACTGAAACAAACAAACATAAATTTAAAGGATAGATGTAGGATGGTAGCCCATATGTTTTTTTTTTCAACACTCTATTTTTTTCTTTTCTATTTTTCTATTTTTTTTCATTTTTTTTTCATACACGCTACTCTACCATCCTCTACAGTAACATCAAAATGATAGGGATTTATAGGCACATCCCTACACTTGAGTTTTATTACTCTAACACTAATTTGACCCGAATTGAAAATATGAAAACACTTGGGGTATGTTATTACGCAAATAAGGGAATTTAACGTTCCCTTCCAATCATTTTATAAACTTTAACTTTTTCCCATGAGTCCCAATCGTCCCAAAACTGTGTACAAAGGATATGACTCGACTTAGCAACTCATGCAAGCAACTAGATAATTGAACTAAGGGTTTAGGGTGATAACAATAATGCACTAAAAGTGAGTGCATACAGGGTAGGCTAAGGCGATTTGGGAGTACATTTGGGGGTGGGTGTAAACAATGCTCTTCATTGATATTCCGGAAAAACCAAAACATCACGAGAACCGCGAAAAGGATAGGCTCTGAGGGGTTAACTAGGGGTATCGTGTACTAAAGATGAGTACAACGTAAAGGTGTGGGGGAATTACTCAACCGATGTGGAAGAAGTAATTATATTACGGTATCAAACAAGGGTTATCCTAATGCCTCTTATCATTTAGTTATTCTTAACTACACAAGTGTAGTCTTACTAGCGATCTCGGAATGCATCACAAAACAAGTTCTAGAATCTAATATACTACCGGTTCACACTCTAAGCATTGAAGATGAATGCTTTAATTCCTACTAATCTAAGGGTGATCCTCACATTTTAGGTGGAATTTAGGTGGTAAAGGGTTTTTGTGCTAGTCATGCAACTTCCTATCCGTGAGACGCTTTTGTTAACACTAATGGCCCACTCCTATATGTCATGAAAAATTAAAAATTTGGTGCCAAAATTACCCTAACCGACATTTTCTCATTGTTTATTACACAAATACAATTGGACAAAGCAAATAATCAAGGATAAGCATAGTTTCAAAGTTCCCGTTTTGTTTTCCCTCCCTACACTTAAACTAACATTGTCCCCAATGTTCCCCGAAAGTATCAAAGTTATGATAATGGAAGGTAATTAAAAATTAAAGAAACTAGTACTCCCCGATTAGCTCCGGCAGATCCGTAAAGTGGTGGTTAAATCCTTTCCAAGAAAAATGTATGCTGAAAACTCCTTCCAATCTTTTGTTTCTTCTTCTTGATAAATAAAACTTGCACATTCAAGAAACAAAACGAAACCTTCGCGTAAAATCGGAGGTAATAATATATATAAGACTCTACTAAACTAAGATATAATGCTTGTGGAATGGATGTTTACTGAATTTCGAAAATTAAGACTCGAAAATTCCAAAATTTATAGATAGCTTTAAAACGAGAAAAGTAATCTGTTGTTTTATCCTTCCTCACGCCGTCCGTTGCAATCCCTCCGACGCCAAGTTATCCGGACAAAAATCGGTTCACATTTTCTCGAAAAATTCAGAAAATTTACATCTTTAGAATCTCGGAAAAATTTCTCGCAAAACATCCATTATGACTCGATACAAGCATTTGACTCGAACAAACACACATATATATCTTTTAATGAATTGTTATTCTCATGTTTACGTTTCTTTTGAAAACGTGTGTAATCCTCCCTACACTTATCATTTATGTAAAATACCTTTATATGCAATTAAGACGAGGTTAAAAACAAAATAAAGCATTTTTACAAATTTAAACATGAGAATAAATAATTGATAAAAGATACTTGACACTAACAAGCAAACAATTAAGCATGGGTTGCCTCCCACGAAGCGCTTTTCTTTATTTAAGAGTCTTGTAGCTAGAATCGTAGTCGTGCCCTTACGTGACTTCATTACCATCATCTTCTTCCTCATGACGGTCTCTATTGGGGGATTCTATGTTGTAGAAGTGCCATATGATGCACCTCTCTAAGAGTTCGTCCTCTCCCCACTTGGTTCTATATTTCGGTCCTAGGTTCAAGCAATCCTTATAGAATCCAAAAATCTTAGCCATAACATAATCTACTCCTTTTTCTTTATCCTCCTCATTCCTATAATAGACCGATAGTTTAAGTTCCTTTTCATCATTAGAGAGTGATGAAAACTTCTCAATCTTAAACGGCATTTGGTAAGCTATGTCATCGGTCTCATCTTTGAATCGCACTATTCCTAACGAGGGGTCATAGGTCATCCTGGTGCTTTCTATGAAAGGTTTTCCTAGAATAACGTGGGACAAGCTAGATCTATGGCCGCATTCAATATCATCCACAATTATGAAGTCCGTAGGAAACATGAAACTACCTACATAAACCGGCAATTCCTTAACTCTGCCAAGAAAATTGCACCTAACCCTAGGATTATCGGGGTCTTACCTAGTTGGAATAGGCTTCTTCACTACCCAATTGTAGTAGGTGCTAGTCATTATGTTGATTGGAGACTTTATGATCAATGTAGGACTTTGCCACTAAAAAGGTGTCCTATGCAACATGGTATGTTAAGATTCCAAGGGTTCCCAAACTTGATTCTAGGGCTTTTCCTAACATACATATGACGGAGGTCACGCATCAAGTGGGTGGCGAGATAGCTCTTCTTCCGTAGGAAACTTATTGAAATAGTCATTGTCTACTTCATCTACTTCCTCGGTTGTTTCATTAGTCTCAGGTGTATGGTCCACTTCACAATTGTTCTCGTTTCACTAAGGCGATGGTATTGACGAATTGAACGTGTTTAGCTAACTTACTTGGGGTCCTTAATCTCTACAATGTAAGGCTCGGAGTTGAGATAGCATTAACCTTCCTATCATTATTGGTCATGGCTTTCAAGAGGTTATCTATCTTCTTATTCATTTCGGCTTGTTGTTGGTTAAAGCGGTCCGAGAGCTTATCTATTTGGGCTTCTTGGGATGCGACTAGGTTTTGCAACATCCCCTCAATATTGTGTTGGTTAGGGCCATATAGATGGGGCCATGAGAAATCATTGGAAGTGAATTCTTTGGTTTGTCCCCAATAGAAGTCGGGTTTGCCCTTCCATGCTTCTCGGGTTTCATTGAAATTCCTAGGTCCGGGGTATTGTGGGGAATCTTCTCCCGTTCCATTAATACGCGAGGACGCCGTAGTCAATGGAAGCATGTTCGGGGGATCGGGTGCAAGTGCGCGTGTTATGAGGATCACAAAACGGCTCACACGAGGAAGAGACTTTGTTCACATGGCGTGAAGACTTAGGATTTTCGTAGGAACTCATTAGGAATTTAACTTGATCTTCAAGCTCGATCATCCTACGGTCGAAAGATTGTGAGTCAACGGGAGGCAAGGAGATTGCCTTAACGGTTTTGGGCAACTCACGGGGGTCATTCCAACTTTCGTTGTCATACAGAGCAAGGTCCTCTATTATACCCCATGATTCTTCCGCGGTGAGATCACTAAGTTTTCCATCGGCCGCTTGGTCAATGGATTGCTTGGTGGGGAAGTTGACATGATCATAAAAGATTTGGACTTGAAGCCAAAGATCAATGCCGTGATGAGGGACTTTATGAAGTAAGTCCTTGAATCGAGTCCATGCTTCATAGAGAGATTCACCTTGACGTTGTTGGAACATCAAGATGTCATTCCTAAGTTTAGTGGTTTTCCCCGGTGGGAAGAATTGAGCAAGGGAGCGAGAGGTGAGATCATCCCAACTTGAGATGGAGCCGGCGGGAAGTCGCTCAATCCAATTACTAGCTTGGTCTCGAGAGAGAATTGGAAGAGACGCGCAGCGTGTCTCCCGTAGTAGTAGCATCAAGGTCGATGGAATCGACAATTTTAAGGAAATCCCTTAGATGCTGATTTGGATCTTCTGAGCGAAGTCCATGGAATGCACATCCGCTTTGCACCAACCGGATGGTGTCGGATCGCAGGGTCGTAGTTTGGGCTTGGTCCGGAAGCTCAATGGTGTTTCTATAGCCTAGGTGGCTTGGTCTCGAGTATTCAACAAGAGTACGGATCTATGGTCAATTGGTGGTGGGTTGATGAATGGTGGGTGGTTATCACCTTCCATGATGAAAAGTGATGGGTTTACTAACAAAGGTCACGAAGAAGGGGGATAGACTACGAGGAAGCTAAAAAAAATGAGAAAATTTTACTTGATAGGAATCAAGCAAAGAAACCTAAACGAGGTGGACTACTAACTAGCTATTCTATTCCCGGCCAAAATGCCAAAAACTTGATAACACTACACACGCCGCTCGTCAAAGGAACTTCCTTTTCTTCGAGCAAGTTTTATAACACCCTAGGCAAAGGAACCTAATCGTTGTAGTGTAGTATTAGGGTAAGCCACGGGTATTGATATCGTTCTCTAGGGAATAGGAATGCTAGTGAGAAGTTACTACGCTAAGGTTAGGGTTGAGGAAGATTAATTTTTTATCTTTTTATGTTTTTTTAGGAAATGGAAAGGTACCTAATCTCGGGCTTGAATTTGGGGGTTGGTATTTCTACCGATTACTTTAATTATCTAATTATATAATCTAAGGTGATGGTAGTCTATGTCTAATTATTGTGTGCTCGTATGATAGTTTAAAGATGTGTTTACTTAGGTTTTACTACTCCTTAATTATCTCCTATTGGTGGTTGAATTGTCACGCCCTTATTCTTAATCGCGTTGTGTGTCTAAAGTCGTAGGGTATGCGTTTATCCCTAACTCTTGGAATTTACCAAAGGGTCTCGTCTACAAAACCCACTAGGGAGTATAAACTCTAACTCTAAGGCCTCTTTGGATGGTTTAGCTTACAACCGCTCTAGGTGCTATAACCTAAGGTTCACAAAGATTAATCAAGCATTAAGTACACAACTAATGACCTATCGCATTACTAGATCATTAACAATTAAGATAAGAGACAACCAATCAATATTCAATAATTAAGTTTCATATTCCCTAAGCAAACACACAAGTAAATTAGCCTGACATGGAGAACATGCAAGCATACACACAAATAATCAAAGACATAATTGAATTAATGAAGTAAAACACTTATCTTGGTGTAAGATAGGGTATGAAACCCTAAAATACTGCATACAAGACACCTTGGTTAGGTTTAGGTTTTACTCCAAAAGACTACACACAAATACCAAAATTCGGATTCTATATATAAGATTACATATGTGACGGCGTCACCTTATGTTTTGTGACGCCGTCGGATCGCCGCCATTAGGGTTTCGTCTTGGCCACGTTAGTCTTGCGACGGCGTCACCCTATGATTGTGACGCCGTCTCTTCACTTATGACGCCTATCCGATCAAATCTAGGCCGCCCGAGTTGCGACGGCCTACTCTTTAAAGCTTGACACCGCCACTTGAAAATAAGAAATTTGACTTCGTCCCTTCACAAAATGCTCCGACGGCGTCAAGATTTTAGCAAATGACGCCGTCACCTTGTACTTCAGCAGCCTTGAGTGTCTCAATTTCTTGACTTTGGCCATTTCTTCAGATATCCGCGCTTTTTTCGTCCAAATAAGTGCCATTACAAAGAATTTGCCTTCAAGAGACCTAAAAGTGAAAAGGAACGATATTAAGTAATAACGGATACAAAAGTGATCAAATAAGGGCTTAAATGACCCCTCAAAAAGGTACATTTTAAAACCTTATCAAACGAGTGACAAATGAAAAGTAAGGTTGAAGCATTAGTCACGATATACATATAAACAAAGGACAGATATATGTCACACACTTGAACACTGTGACCAAATTCCATATATGGTCACACTAAATGTTTTGTCACACATTCGTTAAGTGTAGCCAAAATCCCAGCACATATGTTCACGTAAGTTAATATGTGTGTTTAAAGTTTAGTTTCTGTTAGCTTGCCAAAAGCTAATCTATATAGTCACATTTACTACTAACATTGTGACCAAATGCCATATATGGTCACACTAAACGTTTTGTCACACATATTATTTAAGTGTAGCCAAAATCCAGTACATATGGTCACGTAACTTAATATCTGGCCATTAGATGATCAATAGTCACCCAAAATACACGTTTTTTCACTTGAAACACCATATGGTCACACTTATTGACACTTTTAGCCACTTTATGATTAATTGTATGTGACTAAATACCCAAAACAAACATTCTTTGTGTGACTAAATGTTAGGAAAGGCCACACAAACATAAATTTGATGTGGCCATTGGATGATCAATAGTCACACAAAATACACGTTTTTTCACTTTAAACACCGTATGGTCACACTTATTAACACTTTTAGCCACTTTATGATTAATTGTATGTGACTAAATACCTAAAACAAACATGCTTTGTGTGACTAAATGTTAGAAAATGCCACACAAACATAAATTTAATGTGGCCATTAGATGATCAATAGTCACACAAAATACACATTTCTTCACTTGAAACACCATATGGTCACACTTATTAACACTTTTGGCCACTTTATGATTAATTGTATGTGACTAAATACACAAAACAAACATGCTTTGTGTGACTAAATATTACAAAATGCCACACAAACATAAAATTCAAGTGGACATTGGATGATCAATAGTCACACAAAAAACTACTATGTTTTTCATAAACAGAACTAACAACGAATACTAAACAGACTTAACTTAGTTCGGCCAGACTTAACTTTGTATTGGCAGCTTTAACCACTAAAACTAACCTACCAGACTTAACTTTGTAATGGTAGCCTTAACCACTAAACTTTTCTGTTTATAAGCAGACCACAACACAAAATATTTCTTTTTTTGTGCAAAGGTGAACTTTTATTAATTAAGGAAACACCATATGGTCACAATTATGTGAACTTTTAGCCACTTTATGATAAATTGTATGTGACTAAATACCCAAAACAAACATGCTTTATGTGACTAAATGTTAGAAAAGGCCACACAAACATAAAATTCATGTGGCCATTGAATGATCAATAGTCACACAAAATACACATTTCTTCACTTTAAATATCATATGGTCACACTTATTAACACTTTTGGCCACTTTATGCTTAATTGAATGTGACTAAATACCCAAAAGAAACATGCTTTGTGTGACTAAATGTTAGAAAAGGCGACACAAACATAAAATTCATGTGGCCATTGGATGATCAATAGTCACACAAAATACACATTTCTTCACTTCACAGTTCGATACATATGGTCACGTAAGTTTCCTAGGCCAAGTTTCCTAGGCCGACGTAAACGTGCCCCGACTGTTCCTTGGCCGACTTAGAACGACGGAGCCTATTTCGAAACGACTAAGGTTCCTGATAAGGTTTTAAAATATACCTTTTTGAGAGGTCGTTTAAGCCCTTATTTGATCACTTTTGTATCCGTTATTAATTAATATCGTTCCTTTTCACTTTTTAGGTCTCTTGAAGGCAAATTGTAGTAATGGCACTTATTTGGACTAAAAGGCCGGATATACTAAGAAAATGGCCAAAGTCAAAAAATCGAGACACTCAAGCTGCTGAAACACAAGGTGACGGCGCCATCGCTTAATCGCGACGCCGGAGCACTTCAGTGACGGACAAGAGCCAAATTGCTTATTTTCGCGACGGTGTCGCTTTAAAAGAGTAGGCCGTCGCAACTCGACGCCTAGATTTGATCAGACGGCGCCGGTGAAGAGGACGGTGTCACAAGCACAAGGTGACGCCGTCGCAAGACTAACGTAGCCAAGACGAAACCCTAATGACGGCTACCACGCGCCACAACTCATAAGGTGACGCCGTCGCACTTGTAATATTATATATAGAATCCGAATTTTTCAGTAATAGTGTGTAGTCTTTTGGAGTAAAAACCTAAACCGAACCAAGGCTGTCTTGTACAGTATTTTAGGGTTCCAAACCCTATCTTACATCAAGATAAGTGTTTTACTTCATTAATTCAATTATGTCTTCAATTATTTGTGTGTTTGCTTAGGAAATATGAAACTTAATTATTGAATATTGATTGGTTGTCTCTTATCTTAATTGTTAATGATCTAGTAATGCGATAGGTCATTCGTTGTGTAATTAATGCTTGATTAATCTTTGTGAACCTTAGACTATAGCACTTAGAGTAGTTGTAGGCTAAACCACTCAAAGAGGGCCTTAGAGTTAGAGTTTATAATCCCTAGAGGGTTTGTAGACGAGACCCTTTGGTAAGTTTAAAGAGTTAGGGATAAACGCAAACCCTACGACTTTAGACACACAACGAGATTAAGAATAAGGACGTGACAATTCAACCATCAATAGGAGATAATTAAGGAGTAATAAAACCTAAGTGAACACATCTTTAAACTATCATACGAGCACACAATAATTAGACATAGACTACACCTAGATTAGATAATTAGTAAAGTAATCGGTAGAAATACCAACCCTCAAATCCAAAACCCGAGATTCGTACCTTTCCATTTTCTAAAAAAACATAAAAAGATTAAAAAAATAATCTTTCTCAACCCCAACCTTAGCGTAGTAACTTCTCACTAGCATTCCTATTCCCCTAGAGAACGATATCAATACCCGTGGCTGATAAGGTTTTAAAATGTACCTTTTTGAGGGGTCATTTAAGCCCTTATTTGATCACTTTTGTATCCGTTATTACTTAATATCGTTCCTTTTCACTTTTTAGGTCTCTTGAAGGCAAATTGCTGTAATGGCACTTATTTGGACAAAAAGGCGCTGATATACGAAGAAAATGGCCAAAGTCAAGAATCGAGACACTCAAAGTCTGAATGACAGGTGGACGGCGGCGTCACAGCTTATACGCCGATGCCGCCGGAGGATTTTGTGACGGGACGTAAGCCAAAACTCTTATTTTCAAGTGACGACGCCAAGTTATAAAAGAGTAGGTCACGCAACTCGCATCGGCCTAGATTTGATCCGCACGCCGAAGCTAAAGAGGACGGCGCCACAAGCACAAGGTGACGCCGCCGCAAGTCTAACGCGCCAAGACGAAACCCTAATGACGGCGATCCGACGGCGCCACAAAACATAAGGTGACGCCGTCGCATATGTAATCTTATATATAGAATCCGAATTTTCAAGATTAGTGAGTAGTCTTTTGGAGTAAAACCTAAACCAACCAAGGTCTGTCTTGTACAGTATTTTAGGGTTCCAAACCCTATCTTACATCAAGATAAGTGCTTTACTTCATTAATACAATTATGTCTTTGATTATTTGTGTGTATGCTTGCATGTTCTCCATGTCCGGCTAATTTACTTGTGTGTTTGCTTAGGGAATATGAAACTTAATTATTGAATATTGATTGGTTGTCTCTTATCTTAGTTGATTAATGATCTAGTAATGCGATATGTCATTCGTTGTGTACTTAATGCTTGATTAATCTTTGTGAACCTTAGGTTATAGCACCTTGAGCGGTTGTAAGCTAAACTATCCAAAGAGGCCTTAGAGTTAGATTTTATGATCTCTAGTGGTATTTTGTAGATAAGACCCTTTGGTAACTTCAAAGAGTTAGGGATAAACGCATACCCTACAACTTTAGACACACAACGCAATTAAGAATTACGACGTGACAATTCAACCACCAATTGGAGATAATTAAGGAGTAGTAAAACCTAAGTAAACACATCTTTAAACTATCATACGAGCACACAATAATTAGACATAGACTACATACACCTTAGATTAGATAATTAGATAAGTAGAGTAATCGGTAGCAATACCAACCCCCCAAATCCAAACCCCGAGATTCGTACTTTTCCATTTCCTAAAAAAACATAAAAAAGATAAAAAATAATCTTCCTCAACCCCAACCTTAGCGTAGTAACTTCTCACTAGCATTCCTATTCCCCTAGAGAACGATATCAATACCCGTGGCTTACCCTAATACTACACTACAACGATTAGTGTTAGCCTTAATAGTTTTTATTAGAAGTGATGGTCATTCACATTTAGGAACTTTGTAACGTGTGTTAGATATCGTGATAGAATAGTCAACGGGCTCGTGGATTGGGCTAAGCTAATTGGGCATAAGTTATGTTAAGCTAGCCTTGTCTAGTTCGTGAAACCCAAGCCCAATCCAAGTCCATCTCAAGGCCCATGGCCAAGCCTTAGGGCATCTTCTACTTGTACTATAAATACCCCTCAAGTATGTCATTTGAGGGGTGTGCTTGAGTGTGTGTATGTGTGTGTTTTCCTTTGAAGCAATATACATCTTATTGTTTTCATCTTTCTTCTCTCTACCTCTCTAACATACACGAATTCATATTCAAGTCACCAAGTTCTCATCTTAATCTTTCTTATCTACGTTTGTGTTTGTATAACGTGGGTGTTTGTGTGAGACGTGTTCTTGTTGTGATAAGGTATAGTACGTGATAAAGGGAATAACAATTGGTATCAATCGCCTAACAATGGTTTAGGAGTGTTTGTGTTTGTTTTTGAAGGGTTACGTGATAAGCTCACGCTAGTCAATATTGTGACGCTTTAAAGCTTTAATTTTGCACTCAAAAATTCAAGATTCTTGTGGTTTAAGGTTTATTTGGTGCTAAAGTTTCAGTTTTTTGCAAAAGTTCGAAGCTTTACGTGTTTTTCTTCATTTTTAAGCTCGATTTGGTTATTGGTCATTTCTACTCATAACTTTTCTAAGCACTTTGGGTGAAAAGGTCAACATTTTTGTGTTATTGGAGTGTTTTTAAGGATATCCGTGCAAGCGAATTTGTTTGAATCGTTGGAAATTTTTACGAGTAAGTCAAAACCCTAGTTCTACTCGTAAGAAAGTCAACTACTCATAAGTTTTCTACTCGTAACTTTTGGTGAAGAATCTTCGAGCTATAACGTTACTCGCTTCCCTCACTTGGATAAGTGTGTGGAACACTTCGACTTGTGGATATCCCTTACGCGAGTTGTAAAGGATTTTGGTTCTTAACCATAGTTTACGATAAGCTAAAAGCTTACGAGTAACTCTAACGATAACTTCACAATTACGCGTAAGGTTTACGAGTAACTTTTTGTCTACGCATAAGCTTAAGGTTACGCGTAAGATAAGCTTTTTACGCATAAGATCCTACACATAAGATCCTACGCCTAAGGAATCCTACGCCTAAGCTTCCTACGCATAAGATCCTACTCGTAACTACATCCTACTCGTAACCACATCCTACTCGTAACCATATCCTACTCGTAACTTCTTTGGTCTACGCCTAAGCTCTTTCTACGCCTAAGGTTCAACATGGGAATAACTGTTATATGACTTCGGTTCAGAATGCTACCTCCGAACCTCAAAGCCAAAATTCAGGTTATTTTAGTTCAAAATCTAGTGTCAAACGACTCGACTAAGCTTGAAAGGCTCCAAGACATGTTGATGTTAGCACGAAAGAAGAGTCGGAATTGAATTGACTGATGCGAATACGCATTCATGAATCCAAAACGCAGATAAAGCAAAAAATACCGCAACCTCCAAATATAGAATCAATCCGCAGGACACAACATCAAGTGGTACTTTTGATACACCTCCAGCCTATGACACGATCCACTCAATGAGGTACCAAATTATAGTAATGTTTCTAGTCGGTTTACTCATGATGAATAAAGATTTCGTGACATCACCTACTTATGATACATACTGGACAATCCGAAGTTGTAGCAATATAACTCAAACGTATGTGGATCCTAATGGAGGCCGTGTAGCACAAAATACCGACCGATGAGGAAACCCGTGCTTATTTTGAAAAATTAATTAATAATTGTGGTATTGAAATCGAGAAAGTTAGTAAGGTCAATCGTGAAGTTAAGGCCGCGAATGCTAAATTGACCGCTGAGCTTGAGAGTTACAAGGAGAACGCAAAAGCTTTTGAATTCTCGTAACAACAAAGAATCAATTAGAAATTGGTTATCGAAATTTGGTTTCTAAAGAAAAGAATTGCAAATCAAGTATAACACACTTGATGTGAATTCTAACTTGAAAATTAAATCTTTAAACAAGGAAATTTCAGATCTAAATGACCAACTTTCTAAATAAAAAGAACTGTTCTCGATCTTGAAAAAGAGAAGAAAAAAAGTTGATTGTCGATTTTTCAAAACGAGAAGATTCTCTTCTTGATGAAATTCTGATAAAAATGAGAAAATTAAAGCTTTGGACAATTTGCTTCTCACAACGGGTCATTCTGATAAAACAAACAAGATGCTTTCAAACCAAGTAAATCGCGCTTTCATACTTCACATAAAATGGCACTTGGTAACGACCCTCTTCGCTCCTCAAGAAAGCTCGAAATCTCGAATGTGTTAAACAATGGAAAAGCTTTACATGAACCCATTATTGTTCGTGATTCTCTTGAAACGTTAGAACTATCCGAGGAGAGTAGATCAAAAATGAAACAAAAGAATCCCGAAATCAAACCAATTGATTATAACAAATGGAACAAAATTAACGGAATTACTTTTGTTAATCAAAAAGAAAAGTCAAGGTTCTCCATCACACCAAGTGTTTCAAACAAAGAGTCAACACCTGCTTCAAAATCTGCTTTCAAAACCATTTGTTGTCTCAAATTTCTTTCAACATTGAACAAATATCTTCAAACAATCCTTTTAACACAAGTGATGCGAGAAGTATTTTAGACAATGTAAAGACTAGAATTGTGGATCTTCAAGACATCAAGTAAAACTAAAACCACTATTACACCTAACAACCGGTTCTCTAGTTTTGACATCGAACAAAGAAAGTTTTTTGAAACTCAAATTTCCCTCACCGGTCGGCATCGCGAGGGTAATTCATTTCGAACAAGCGCTTTTGAAAGAAACAATGACTTTGTCAAGGACCATAAATCCCTGGTAAAGCAAGCTACTGAAAGTGTTGAACACATCAAAGTTTTGGAAAATTTAAATGACTCTCTCTTCAAGATGTTCGACTCATCGATATCATGTCCATTATCTTACAAACATATTCTGTTGAAGATCATGAAAGACTCCACCGAGACCTCCAAATTGTTTCAAAATATGAAAAAGCTCTTGAAAAAGAAAACGTGTCCTATTTTAAACAAATTTTGATAGAAAATCTGAGGAATGCAAGTATGACAAACTGTCGTATGTGCGTGCCTACAAGGACATGAAAGAGCAAAATGATCTTTTGAGAGCTCAGTTGGAAAGTAAAAAGGAAAGGTCTGTGGATACTAAGTTTGCAAAACCATTGACCGAGGAGAAAACAAAGGTTCCCAAACCGGTTTTAAACCAAAATGTCAATTTCTCACCTCCAAAAGTCAATGAGAAAAATGATTTGTCAAAAAAATACCCAATGACTTTGCCTATCAAAAAGAGAATTATCAAAGCTTTAAAAACCTCGCTTTTGAGAAAGAAAAAGTGTTTACACCTGGCATCTCTAGGAATAGTAAACGGAATGTGACCACAAGTCTAGTTAAAGAATCATGGTTCTAACGACATGGTCAACAATCAATATCTAGAAGAAGCTAGGAAAAAGGCACAGATTCGAAAAGATGGAATTTTAGGTGCAACATCTAGGGTGATGAATTCTACAAGATTTCAAGGCCCTGCTAGTAGTAGTAAACCATTACCTAGGAACACTCTACAAAAGACTAGGGATTGGCTTGCCTCTAAGAGTAGTTGCTAGAAAAGAAAATGCTATGCCCTTAGAAAACATCACTAGGAATTCTAAGTCTTTTTCGAACAAGAATCAATTTCCAAAAGACTGTAGTGACAAAGTTAAATCTGCTGTTTTAAACAAGAATATTGAATTTGTCTGTACTACATGTAAAAATGTATCTTTTTAGCTAATCATGATGCATGTGCCTTACAATATCTCAAGAAAGATAATTTCGCAGCCGAGGCACAATCCACTAAGACACCAAATAGAAACAAGCCCGTTGATAAAATGTCAAACAAACAGAAACCTAATAGGTGGATCTCTTCAGGACGTAGTTTTTCTAAAAATGAGTCTTCCACAGATCTGATAAGAAAACAACTCCTAGATCTTACCTTAGGTGGATTCCCACGGGCAAAGTTTTCAACCAAATTGGTCTTAGATGGATTCCCACAGGAAAGATTTTGATACTTGCTCCAACACAGATAATAGTGAAAATCATCAGGATAAGGAAGTAGAAACCACTACAACCGTTGATAGTGATCTCTCTCGCCGTGAGGAAACATATACTTCTAACACTCAAGTATTTGTGAAAATTCTTCTTCCGTGGATGCAGGTTCTTGTAAAAGTGTTGAAGGTTCATATACCTCATGTGGTAAAGAAGAACTTTATGCCAATTTCGCATGTGGAAATCCTTTTCTAGTTCCACTCTTAACTCCACTTTTACATGACATGACTTAATCTTCTTTCTTCAAATCTTCTTTGTAAATATTTTTGAAAACCAAAATACAAAATTTGAAAAACCAACAAAAGCAAAATATAAAAATATAAAATTTTCAAAAATACAAAAACAATATAAAATCAAAAATCCAAAAATATTCTTCTCACGACATGTCTCACGTATAATCGATATTCTCAGACGTTTCTAGAAATGTCATTCAACAATGATACGGTAGGTACGATGCTTGAGCGAGAGTTCTTTTATGTTTTCAAAACATGTCGCTTCTCAAAATTTCTTCATATAATGGCTTTCGATACTTCAAGACAAACCCGACTTCAAATTAATGGCTTTCAACACATCGTTCAGACGCGCTTCAAAGAAAGGAAAGTGCTTAACCAAATCAAAGGTTTTAAATATTTTTAAAGCACTATTCCTAAAACATAATGGCTTGTAAGTATTTCAGATTGCAACCCGATCTTTAAAGAAAGGAAAGTGCTACGCAAAATCGATTTTCATAAATATCAAGCACTTATCCTAAAACAAATGAAGATAATTCTTCTTCAATATCTTCAAAAGATTTTTTAAAATCTTCATCTTATGCACCATTGATTCGAAATTTTTCAAAATCTCTCACATTTGGTACCAAGATAACTCCTTCTAAACCCTTAATTGATTCCAAATTTCTCTAAGAAAAAATATGCTTTCTTTAAGGGGAGTGTTAAAACAAAATTGTTCCAAAATTCATGCTAAATCGTTCTTCCAAATGATTTTTTTGAAAACATATCTTTTAATCATTTTGTTTCAAAAACATCATGGATATGCTATTTTTGAGGGGAGAAACGTGATTAAAATGTGATCAAAAAGTTTAATGATCGTTGTTTGAATCTCAAAATGAGCTCGACTCAGACGGAACCAATGAATTGATGAGTAATCAAAGTCAAGAATGTACCATTCGAGAAACTTTCTATGGACTTGACCAGGACGGGTAATAATTTCAAGCTAATTCACTAGTGATGTAAACGTGTCTCGAATCGGTCTTGTCTATTGAAAGTTGATCAATTCAAAAAGTGCGAACTCTACCCTCGATGTGCAGATTTTTTGTTAAAACTTATAAGCACATATGAAGGGGGAGTGTTTCTGAAAATATAAAACTCTCGGAGTGTCTCAAACATGTTTTCTATCATAAACACTCTGAGAGATTTTCAAGAAAAATGGTTTTATGGCAACAATAGGACAGTCATGGAGATATAAGGTGACTAAGAATAGGAAATCCGTCCTATGATCCGCCAGAGCCGGAGGGATCTACCCAAGGACATCACCAATTGTGTAGTATTAGAAGTCCTTAGGTATGATTGAAAAAAGGAGTAATGTGAGAAAGGAGAAAGAAGGGGTTGAAGAATTAAAAGAAAAGTAAAAGAAATGGTGAAAAGAAATAGCCCTCCATATTCAACCTTAGGGCGTAAAACCGGTTCAATACATATGCTACTGGTTGTCACTAGATGACACTGGTATTGAAGAGAAAGACGCCATGGACCCAAAGGACGACCGCACCTAACCTTCTAGCCACTCAATTCCTCTTAAAGGGATTTGTTTCATTCTCACTGGGAACCCTACATAATCTATTGACTTTTTCTTAGAGATCGTTGGTATTGAAGAAGGAGACCCTCTCCCTAGTCTCCGCTTAGGAAACCAAAATGCACTATTGAGTCTAGAGCCACGAGAGTCATCAAAAGATCTCATAGGAACACTTGACATGACATCGCTTGTTGTTCATCATTAAGGACACAAGTGATATATATTATAGAGTCCCTACGCATCTTAGCAATGCCGAACATTTATGAGAAGTTTCACTTCGTGATCTTCGTGATTGAATGGAAACTCCTGCGGGTCAACATCAAACAAATGCCTCGACAAGCAGTCACTTCGTAATTCTCCGTGGATTACGCTTAGTGTGTCTCAAACGGTCTAGAGTCGTGGGGTGATGCTTTGTACCTCACACTCATCCGAACTGTAGGTATACTTCGTATATCGTGTTATCTCACTTGTGGGACTCCATTTCAGAACGGCCTCGTGAAGAATTAGAGACGTGTTTTCACACTATGCTGTTAACACCCTCTAAATTCAAACTTGTAAATGCCGGAATCCGCTTATTACTAACCTGTTTTATGTTTTCTTCTTATGGAAGCTCTGGAGCGGATGGATCGTGCAGAATCGCCACATGCTCATACCAACAACACATGAAAGTTCTCATCACAATCAAAGGCTACTCAAAGTTAAAGATGATTCTTCATCAATGTCAAAGAATCTACAAAGTGTAAAGACTCGAGAACTTCATAATTGGTAATTCAAAGTCAAATAGAAGTGTGAGCATGGTGGAGAATGATGTGGAGACACCTAACCAACGGTTGACAATGGCGCATACAACACATTATCTCGATCACAAAGCATGAAGGAACAAAGAATCAAGACTATTCTATATCTACACGCAAAGTTCTTGCTCGAGAAAAGTAAAGACCTAATCAAGTGGAGCATCATTTGAATGACCACCCCTTAGGGGGAGATTGTTAGCCTTAATTGTTTTATTAGAAGTGATGGTCATTCACATTTAGGAACTTTGTAACGTGTGTTAGATATCATGATAGAATAGTCAACGGGCTCGTGGATTGGGCTAAGCTAATTGGGCATAAGTTATGTTAAGCTAGCCTTGTCTAGTTCGTGAAACCCAAGCCCAATCCAAGTCCATCTCAAGGCCCATGGCCAAGCCTTAGGGCATCTTCTACTTGTACTATAAATACCCCTCAATTATGTCATTTGAGGGGTGTGCTTGAGTGTGTGTGTGTGTGTGTTTTCCTTTGAAGCAATATACATCTTATTGTTTTCATCTTTCTTCTCTCTACCTCTCTAACATACACGAATTCATATTCAAGTCACCAAGTTCTCATCTTAATCTTTCTTATCTACGTTTGTGTTTGTATAACGTGGGTGTTTGTGTGAGACGTGTTCTTGTTGTGATAAGGTATAGTACGTGATAAAGGGGAATAACAATTAGGTTCACTGCCTTGGGTGTTATAAAACTTGCTCGAAGAAAAGGAAGTTCCTTTGACCCCGAACGACGCGTGTAGCGTTATCAAGTTTTTGGCGCCGTTGCCGGGGAATAGAATAGCTAGTTAGTAGTCCACCTCGTTTAGGTTTCTTTGCTTGATTCCTATCAAGTAAATTTTTCTCATTTTTAGCTTCCTCTTAGTCTATCCCCCTTTTTCGTGACCTTTGTTCGTAACACCAACACTTTTCATCATGGAAGGTGATAACCAACCACCATTCATCAACCTACCACCAAATGACCCGCCAAGAGCCCGCACTCTTGGTGAATACTCGAGACCAAGCCACCTAGGCTATAGGAACACCATTGAGCTTCCAGACCAAGCCCAAACTACGGCCCTGCGATCCGACACCATCCGGTTGTTGCAAAACGGATGCGCATTCCATGGACTTCGCTCAAGATCTAAATCAAGATCTAAGGGATTTCCTTAAAATTGTTGATTCCATCGACCTTGATGCTACTACTCGAGACCACGCCACCGCTCTCTTCCAATTTCTCTATAGGACCAAGCTAGTAATTGGCTTGAGCGACCGCTCCATCTCAAGTGGGATGATCTCACCTCTCGCTTCCTTGCTCAATTTTTCCCACCGGGGAGAACCGCTAAACTTAGGAATGACATCTTGATGTTCCAACAACGCCAAGGTGAATCTCTCTACGAAGCATGGACTCGATTCAAGGACTTACTTCATAAAGTCCCTCATCACAGCATTGATCTTTGGCTTCAAGTCCAAATCTTTTATGATCATGTCAACTTCCCCACCAAGTTTATCCATTGACCAAGCTGGCCGGTGGAAAACTTAGTGATCTTACCGGAAGAATCATGGGGTATAATAGAGGACCTTGCTCTCTATGACAACGAAAGTTGGAATGACCCCGTGAGTTGCCCAAAACCGTTAAGGCAATCTCCTTGCCTCCCATCGACTCACAATCTTCCGAATTAGGATGATCGAACTTGAAGATCAAGTCAAATTCCTAATGAGTTCCTACGAAAACCCTAAGTCTTCACGCCATGTGAACAAAGTTTCTTCTTCGTGTAAGCCGCTTTATGATCCTCATAACACGCCAAGCACTTGCACGATCCCCTAACATGCTTCCGTTGACTACGCATCCTCGCGTGTTAATGGAACGAGGGAAGATTCCCTACAATACCCGGACCTAAGAATTTCAATGAAACCCAAGAAGCATGGAAGGGCAAGCCCGACTTCTATTGGGGACAAACCAAGGAATTTACTTCCAATGATTTTTCATGGCCCCCACCCCACGGTCCTAACCAACAAAACATCGAAGGGATGTTGCAAAACCTAGTTGCAACCCAAGAAGCCCAAATAGCTAAGCTCTCGGACCGCTTTAACCAACAACAAGCCGAAATGGATAGGAAGATAGACAACCTTTTGAAAGCCATGACCAATAGTGATAGGAAGGTTAATGCTATCTCAACTCCCGAGCCTTCCGGTGTAGAGATTAAGGACCCAAGTAAGTTAGCTAAACATGTCCAATTCACAATACCATCGCCTTAGTGAAACCTAATAGAACCAATGATGAAGAGGACCATACACTCGAGACTAATGAAACAACCGAGGAAGTAGATGAAGTAGAAAATGACTATTTCAATAAGTTTCCTACGGAATATGAGCTATCTCGCCACCCTCACTTAGTACGTGACCTCCGCCACATGTATGTTAGGAAAAGCCCTAGAATCAAGTTTGGGAACCCTTGGATTCTTAACATACCATGTTGCATAGGACACCTTTTCGTGGCAAAGGCATACATTGACCGCAAATCCCCAATCAACATAATGACTAGCACCTACTACAATTGGGTAGTGAAAAAGCCGATTCCAACTAGGCAAGACCCCAATGATCCTAGTGTTAGTTGCAATTTTCTTGGTAGATTTAAGGGATTGCCCGCTTATGTAGGTAGTTTCACGTTTCCTACGGACTTCATAATTGTGGATGATATTAGCACAGCCATAGACCCTAGCTTGTCCCACGTTATTCTAGGAAAACCTTTCATAGAAAACACCGAGATGACTTATGATCCTTCATTAGGAATAGTGCGATTCAAGGATGAGAATGACGACATAGCTTACCAAATGCCATTCAAGATTGAGAAGTTCTCATCACTCTCTAATGATGAAAAGGAACTTAAACTATCGGTCTATTATAGGAATGAGGAGGATAAATAAAAAGGAGTAGATTATGTTATGGCTAAGATTTTCGGATTCTATAAGGATTGCTTGAACCTAGGACCGAAATATAAGACCAAGTGGGGAGAAGACGAACTCTTAGAGAGGTGCATCATAGGGCACTTCTACAACATGGAATCCCCAATGAGACCGCCATGAGGAAGGAGATGACGATAATGAAGTCACGTGAGGGCACCGACTACGAAGTCTAGCTACAAGACTCTTAAATAAAGAAAAGCGCTTCGCGGGAGGCAACCCATGCTTAATTGTTTGCTTGTTAGTGTCATATATCTTTTATTAATTGTTTATTCTCATGTTTAAATTTGTAAAAATGCTTTATTTTGTTTTTAACCTCGTCTTAATTGCATATAAAGGTATTTTACATAAAGGATAAGTGTAGGGAGGATTACACACGTTTTCAAAAGAAACGTAAACATGAGAATAGCAATTCATTAAAAGATATATATGTGTGTTTGTTCGAGTCAAATGCTTGTATCGAGTCATAATGGATGTTTTGCAGAAATATTTCCAGATTCTAAAGATGTAAATTTTCCAAAATTTTTCCAAAAATCGCACCGCTTTTGTCAGATAACCTGACCAGGAAGGAGTAAAACAATAGATTACTTTTTCTCGCTTTGAGCTACTTATAAATTTTTGGAATTTTCCAGTGTCTTAATTTTCCAAAATTATGTAAACATCCATTCCACAAGCATTATAGTTTAGTAGAGTCTTATATATATTATTACCACCGATTTTACGCGAAGGTTTCGTTGTTTTCTTCAAATGTGCGGGTTTCATTTATCAAGAAGAAGAAACAAAAGATTGAAGGAGCTTTTCACGCACACATTCTTCTTGGAAAGGATTTAACCACTACTTCACACACGGATCCTACCGAGCTAATCAAGGGAGTACTAGTTTCTTTCGTTTTTCATTACCTTCCATTATCATAACTTTGATACTTTCGGGTAACATTGGGGACAATGTTCGCTTTAAGTGTGGAGGGAAAACAAAATGGGAACTTTGAAACTATGCTTATCCTTGACTATTTGCTTTGTCCAATTGCATTTGTGTAATAAACCATGAGAAAATGTCTGTTAGGGTAATTTTGGCACCAAATTTTTAATTTTTCATGACATATAGAAGTGGGCCATTAGTCTTAACAAAAGCTGCCTCACGGATAGGAAGTTGCATGACTAGCACAAAACCCTTTACCACCTAAATTCCACCCAAAATGTGAGGATCGTCCTTAGATTAGTAGGAATTAAAAGCATTCATCTTCAATGCTTAGAGTGTGAACCAGTAGTATATTAGATTCTAGAACTTGTTTTGTGATGCATTCCGAGATCGCTAGTAAGACTACACTTGTGTAGTTAGGAATAACTAAATGATAAGAGGCATTAGGATAACCCTTGTTTGATACCCATAATATAATTACTTCTTCCACATCGGTTGAGTAATTCCCCCACACCCTTTGCATTGTACTCATCTTTAGTACACGATACCCCTAGTTAACCCCTCAGAGCCTATCCTTTTCGCGGTTCTCGTGATGTTTCTGTTTTTCCAGAATATCAATGAAGAGCATTGTTTACACCCCACCCCAAATATACACCCAAATCGCCTTTAGCCTTCCCTCAGATGCACTCACTTTTAGTGCATTATTGTCATCACCCTAAACCCTTAGTTCAATTATCTGGTTGCTTGCATGAGTTGCTAAGTCGAGTCATATCCTTTGTACACAGCTTTGGGACGATTGGGACTCATGGGAAAAAGTTAAAGTTTATAAAATGATTGAAAGGGAACGTTAAATTCCCTTATTTGCGTAATAACATACCCCAAGTGTTTTGATCTTTTCAATTCGGGTCAAATTAGTGTTAGAGTAATAAAAACTCAAGTGTAGGGATGTGCCTATAAATCCCTATCATTTTGATGTTACCGTAGAGGATGGTAGAGTAAAAGTGTATGAAAAAAAAATCGAAAAAAAAGAAAAAAAAAAGAGAAAAAGAAAAAAATAGATTGATTAAAAAAAAACATACAGGCTACCATCCTACATATATCCTTTAAATTTATGTTTGTTTGTTTCAGTGAGCTAAAGTTTAGAGTGTCGAGTCTTGGTTTAGCAACGCCATTTTTCGTATACTTGCAACATAGAGATTTTTGACTTGCCACCACTAAATAGCCTATCCCACCAAACCCTTTGTTTCCCTACAGTAAGCCTAACATTACAACCCTTTAAAGACCTCTTTGATAGTCTTTCCTAGGTGCTTACGCCAAAGCGATGGAGGTTTGATCTATTCTCAAGCCTATGGTAATTTATGTACTAGGACCGGTTAATGAGTGTTTATCTTCCATTTCCAACTTGTTATATTTCATATACACCCGAGAGAGATGTGAGTATCCAAACACCCCATGTGAGGTGCTAGTATGTAATTTCCGTGCTTGTTATGACTTTTGCGGTGGTTATATGTGTTGTCGATCGCTTTAAACCAATGCTTCATGAACCCTAACTTATAAATTAATTGGCTAAAAGCACATTTGCTTGAGGACAAGCAAATACCAAGTGTAGGGATATTTGATAAGGTTTTAAAATGTACCTTTTGAGGGGTCATTTAAGCCCTTATTTGATCACTTTTGTATCCGTTATTACCTAATATCGCTTTTCCTTTTCACTTTTAGGTCTCTTGAAGGCAAATTGCAGAATGGCACTTATTTGGACGAAAAGGCGAATATACGTAAGAAAATGGCCAAAGTCAAGAATCGAGACACTCAAAGTCACTGAATGACAAGGTGAAGGCCACACTTTATACGCGACGCCGCCGGAGGATTTTGTGACGGACAAAAGCCAAAACTCTTATTTTCGCAAGTGACGACGCCAAGTTCAAGTATAAAAGAGTAGGCCGCTGCAACTCGCATCGCCTAGATTTGATCCGCACGGCCGAAGCAAAGAGGACGGCCAAGCACAAGGTGACGCCATCGCAAGTCTAACGCGTGGCCAAGACGAAACCCTAATGACGCGACCGACGGCCACAAAACATAAGGCGACAGCCGATATGTAATCTTATATATAGAATCCGAATTTTTCAAGATAGTGAGTAGTCTTTTGGAGTAAAACCTAAACCGAACCAAGGCTTCGTCTTGTACAAGATTTTAGGGTTCCAAACCCTATCTTACATCAAGATAAGTGCTTTACTTCATTAATACAATTATGTCTTTGATTATTTGTGTGTATGCTTGCATGTTCTCCATGTCCCGCTAATTTACTTGTGTGTTTGCTTAGGAATATGAAACTTAATTATTGAATATTGATTGGTTGTCTCTTATCTTAGTTTGTTAATGATCTAGTAATGAGATAGGTCATTCGCAGTACTTAATGCTTGATTAATCTTTGTGAACCTTAGGTTATAGCACCTTGAGCGATTGTAAGCTAAACTATCCAAAGAGGCCTTAGAGTTAGAGTTTATGATCCCTAGTGGTATTTTGTAGACGAGACCCTTTGGTAACTTCAAATAGTTAGGATAAACGATACCCTACAACTTTAGACACACAACGCAATTAAGAATAAGGACGGGACAATTCAACCACCAATAGGAGATAATTAAGGAGTAGTAAAACCTAAGTAAACACATCTTTAAACTATCATACGAGCACACAATAATTAGACATAGACTACATACACCTTAGATTAGATAATTAGATAAGTAGAGTAATCGGTAGCAATACTAACCCCCAAATCCAAACCCCGAGATTCGTGAAGTTTTCCATTTCCTAAAAACATAAAAAAGATAAAAAATAATCTTCCTCAACCCCAACCTTAGCGTAGTAACTTCTCACTAGCATTCCTATTCCCCTAGAGAACAATGTCAATACCCGTGGCATATACCCTAATACTACACTACAACGATTAGGTTCACTGCCTAGGGTGTTATAAAACTTGCTCAAAAAAAGGAAGTTCCTTTGACCCCGAACGACGCTGGCAGTACGCATCGCTGGCTTACCCTAATACTACACTACAACGACATTAGGTTCCATCGCCTAGGGTGTTATAAAACTTGCTCAAGAAAAGGAAGTTCCTTTGACTCTAACGACGCTGCTGTAAATAAGTATCACTTCGACGTCGCTGTCAACCGAAGTTTCTAGGCCGACGTAAACCTGCCCCAACGGTTTATCATTAACCTTGATATTAGTCACATTGAGTGTTTGTTTGACTAAATTCAAGATGTTAGTATGGTCACATGAAGTATTTATTTAGGTGTCTAAATCATAGAGTCATATTTTGTCACGATTATTTAATGTACCACAATTCGATACATATCACAAATGTGTGACTAAATTATGTTACGAGTAATAAAAATAGCAAGAAAATAAAAAAGGATGTTACACCTTCAAATAGAATCGAACTCACACTACCCCTACTGAAGTCAAGTGATTTACCATCTTGCCGTGGTAACATATTCGCTAATGTAATGCATTTCTTTTTAATATAGAAGTTTAAGCTTCATTGTTTTTGGCTAATAGCTTAAAGAGTGCTTATAGAAGTCGCTTATTAAACGCTGACTTTTTCTCCTCCGATTATTTTCAATTTGTTTCACTTTTAAAATTTCGAATCTAGCAAAACTAAATAAGTTGTAGCTTATTTGGTTTAAAGGGTAAAATATGATAACGGTTTAAACCGTTGTTTCATTTTTTTTCTTGATTTCGATACGCCTGGGACCGCTTTTGTCTATTGTCTAACGCTTTTAAAAAATGGTATACCATACGCATAAAATGTACGAAGCGAACAACACAACGTAGCAAAACAAAGAAAAAAGGAGAAGGACGTGATGAAAACGTAAAAATCGCGATACAAAATATACAAAACGTAATAAATGTTTCATAACGTTTTAATACGGAGGAAAACATATGAAAACGAGATAAAATTGCCAAAACGTTCAAAAATGGATGAAATTGGTCGAAGGTCGAATCGGCCTAACACGGTCGAATCGGTCGTAGAATGGTCTAAAACTGTCTAAATCCCGTCAAATCACAAAAATTGTCAAAATCGGTCGAAAACTAGCGTAGATCGGTCAAAATCAATTGAATGGTCAAAGGGGACTAAAAAACGCTACAAACGGATGAAAACGTAAAAAAAATACAAAACGTATAAAAATGTTGTATAGTATTTGTCTTAGTTTACAAAACCCAATTCACATGACCCGTGACCCATGTTAATTACCCAACCACCAATCATGTATTGGTCGATAACATGACAGTATAGCCACTACAACCCAATGCACATGACCCATTACCCATGTTAATTACCCATTGTCAACAATCATGGATGTGTCGTAACATGACACTCTAAGCAACTATAACCCGATGCATATGACTCATATGATGTCAAATACCCATTAATTAATGTGACCAGTGATAACCTAATGCACATGAACCATGACCCATGTGAATTAGCCATTATCACCGGTCATGCATCGGTTGCACCGGCTTGGTAGGTGTATAGTTATAGTGTGAAGGTTATATGAATTGTATTGGAAGTTTTTTTTTGAACGGCTGATTAGATTAAAAGAAAAACTAGCAAGGAGCTAGCATTACAAAGGAAATTTTAACCAATCATTCCAACTACAATATAAACTACCTCTATGCTTAAGCCAAGAAAAGGAATACATACGAATAGAATCAAAGATATCACTCTTTCTCAAGGACTGAGAATTAAAAGTGATGTTGTTACGGTACCTCCAAGTGAACCAAAGGGTAGTCACGATGATGACAAACATATGACGCTTTTTATCTCTAGACATGGGCCACTTAACTCACCCATACGCAGCCAATGCGCTGTTGGACTAAAATCGGGTAAAGAGCTATTACACCATATGCAATTTCCATATTTCTTTTGGCGATATCGCATTTGAAGAAGACATGTTGATTAGACTCCACCAAAGCGTTACATGAGGGACAAGAGATTTCCTAATTTCAATACCTCAAGAGAGAGATTTAGACGATGAGGAAGCTTATCTAACTTCAAACGCCACATAAAGATATTCACTTTTCGAGGAAGGTCTTTGTCCCATGTAGTCGAGAAACCTAAGGATGGTGAGATGGTCGCCAATTAATTGACTAAGAGCACCAACAAGAAGACGCCATCATTGGCCAAAGACCAAATGCATTTGTCAAAATCGCTTGAATGTCAAAGCTGGCCGATCTCGACTAACAATTCGCTAGCGTAATGAGGTTCAACGCCAAGATTATTAGACCACCCTGTCCATTGCCCATTATTAATACGCATCTATAATCAAACAACTTTCTTGTTCCAACAAACAACCCCGCTATATCGAGCAAAGTGGAGAAGAACCAAGCCAAATGTCTTTCCAAAAACGAGTGTGTGAACCACATCCGACTGAAAACGCATGAGTCCATAGGGAGAATGTTGCTCAATGAAGATAGTTGGAAGAACCGACCATTTTACCCGTGAAACCGCTGTGATTACACCCATTAATGTCGGCAACCTCTATCCGATGCAAAGTTTTGATGACTTTAACCCACAAACTGCTCAATTTGAATATATTCTCCATCGCTTACTAAGCAAGGCTAAGTTGAAGGATTTTAAAGTTCCGATGTTAAGACCACCCTTTTCAAAAGAAGCAACATTAGGCTATTTCAACCAAGCTAACTTTCTGTTATTCAGCGAGCCACCCTAAAGTTGCACGCATTTTCTCTAAAGAATTCAAAACTGAAACGGGCACTTTAAAGATGGAGAAATAATACATACCGAGGCTACCAAGAACAGACTTAATGAGAGTGAGACGGCTCACGAAAAGAAGAAGGTTAGCCTTCCAACCGAAAAGCTTTGCTTTAAATTTATCAATCAAAGGCTTCCAATTCTCATTAAGAGACATGTTGCATCCAATAGGCAATCCAAGGTATGTAAAAGGAAGAGTACCTCACAACATTCGGTGTTAGCAGCCATGAGGTGAACATCAACATTAGACACACCAATACCATAAATATTAGACTTGTGAATATTTAACTCGAGACCGTAAGCAAGATAAAAACTGGAACACTAATAATATTATCTAAATCTCGCCTACCTAACCGTTGTGATCACAACATCATCGCAAAAAATAAATGGCTAAGAGATAGCGTGGAAGAGCCAAAAGTAATACCTCAATCAAACCGCATTGGACAGAATCGGTGAGAATCCCGTGAAGACCCTCCATGATGATAATAAACAAAAAGGGAGATAGAGGGTCACCTTGCCTTAACCCACGCCTAACATTGAACTCGAAAGTGGGGCTTCCATTAATCAAAATCGAGGTCCTAGAAGATTCAATGCAAGCTTTGATCCAATACCTCCACGCTGATCCAAAACCTAGATTATGAAGCATAAAATCTAAGTATTTCCAGCTGACTGTATCAAAAGCTTTTTCGAAGTCAACTTTGAAAAGCATCATCTTTTTCTTCCTTTTTTTTATACCAATCGATAATCTCACTAAGGATGAGCGGGCCATCAAGGATTTGACGATCCTTAATAAAAGCGGATTGTTCATGACTTACAACTTTACCCACTACTTTAGATAATCGGTTTGCAAGGAGCTTCGCAATGATATTATAATGAATACCGATAAGAGAAATAAGCCGAAAGTCTTTGATATTGGAAGTTATTAAAGGTGGTCATGCATTGGTTCCATTACATTATAAGCCACTACAACCCAATGCACATGACCCATGACCCATGTCAATTACCCATTGTCGATCACCAGTCATGTATTGGTCGATAATATGACTCTATAAGCCACTACCACCCAATGTACATGACCCATTACCCATGTTAATTACTCATTGTCAACAGTCATGGATGTGTCGTAACATGACACACTAAGCAACTATAACCCGATGCATATGACCCATATGATGTCAAATACCCATTAATGAATGTGACTAGTGATAACCTAATGCACATGACCCATGACCCATGTGAATTAGCCATTATCATCGGTCATGCATGGGTTACACCGGCTTGGTATGTGTATAGTTATAGTTTGAAGGTTATATGAATTGTATTTGATGTTATTAAAGGCGGTCATGCATGGGTTGCATCGGCATGCAGTGTGTATACCGTTTGTCACGCAGACACAAGTATATACTAAGTTGAGCTCAAAGCTCGATAATAATTAGTTCGAACGAACTCTAGTTGGCTCGAGCTCTGGCCGTTTATGCGATTCAAAAATAAAAAATTAAAGTTTGGCTCGAGCTTGGCTCGTAATATATCTATTTTGAGCACGTTAATAAGCTTGTTACCGAACTTGTTAATAAGTTCACCTATAATACAAATGCATAACATTTTATATATGTTTAATATGTAAAATATCATAGTGTCATTTAGGCTCGTGAGCCTAATCAAATTTTGTATGTAAAACTTAGGCTCGAGTTTGATTGATAGATGAGCTGCAACTTAGGCTCGAGCTCGCGCTCGTTTAAGCTCGACTCATTCAAGCTTTTTACTGATATGATCCTGAGCTTTTCACGACGCTCGGTTCATTTCCTACCATACTATAAACAAAGATTAAAATATTTTGTGTGTTAAATTCATATGTAATATTTACATATCCCGCACTTATTTTTGCCCAAAATAAAATTCCCCTCTTTAACTTTTCACGAAGCCTAAATTTTTCCCCAAAATCAAATCGCCCCTCAACCATCTTTATCTTTTTTCTATCTCACATCATCTTTTCTCCCCAAAATTTTTGAGATTCCTCAGCGGGATATACTTTTCACATTTGGAAGGATATCAACTCATCTCAACATACACAAACCTACACACATAATGATCAGTTATGGTATTTAACCAAAACGAAACCCTAACTTATTAGCGGATTAGGTTCCGGGCCGAGGCTTTTGTTCACTTAGGTTTTGTGGTCGACGTGTCAGTCAACTGTTGTTGAAAGAGTAGGCTGAAACCCTAATTTTTAGGGGTTGGTCGTTCATAAATTCGTGTATGCGGTTGTCAAAATTGAACTAATACTGACTTTGTTAGTCTATTTGCCCTAGGTTTGATTTTTTTGAATGGGTATTTGTTGTAAAGATTTGATTGGAATTGTGGTTCAAGAAGATAAGTAATTTAATTCTGATTTATAACATGTTCTTCTTGGGTTGGATTTGGTTTTGTTTTCTGTGTTTTCAAGTTAGAGTCTTTCGATTGGTCAAAAGGGTACACCGGGGAATAAGTTAGGATGGCTATATTTGACAATCGAATTGCTCGATCATCCTCATTTCAGCAATATCAAGGTAATACTGACAATATAACTTTAATGTAATTGTGCTTAAAGATCGGTCGAATTTGTAAAACCCATATAGTAAGAAAATAAGAATCTAACTTTTTGTTTTAACGATTTCAGAGCGCACTAATTGCCGGTGAAGATGCGAATGCCTTGGTTTTGAACCATACACCGAGATCTATGCTTGCTTACAGATGCACACGTAATGAATTAGTATAGTTCTTCAATACATGGGAATCTCATATGTTTGTTATGCCATTAAAGGCTGTTAATCGTTTTATGATTTTCTTAAGATGATAAGTTTTATTCACTATTGCGTGTGTGTCATACACGCCATATTTTTAGATGCTTTCAATTATGCAATTGCAAGCAATATGGATGTTCTAAACTTGAGCATCGGTGGTCCCTATTACTTGATCTTTCCTTTGTAGAGAAGGTGAGAGTCTGTTTGACCTTAACTTGTGTTTACCAGGTCTAAAAGCTCCCCGTTTTGACACAAATTGGTCAATGTGTTACCAGGTGTTGGAATTGACATCAAGAAATATTATTAAGGTACAGGTTCATTTTTGTATTTACTTTTAGAATGTGAACGTAAAACGATTTGTTGATATCATCTTTCCATTACAAAACAAATCGTTGTTTGCTGCGGTCATAATCTTGACCTCAACCTATCAGCTTCTTCCATTTCAAACAAATCAAGCGAATCACAATGTACGTAATACGGATATGTGTTTTAAAAACCAAAGGAATGTAGTAATCTACTTTTTTTACCAAACCATTGAGTAATGATAGAAAAACTCGTTGAACACACTTTAGTTAACGAGACCATCGAGTTGTATGAACCTCGCGGTCTAAGCATTTTAATACCGCCAAGAATCAAGAAAAGGCTATTGTCATACCTCCATCACCCATGTTCGCACTTAACAATTAATGTAGTTGAACGTGTGTGGGGAGGCGCCTCGATGGTGGTGGAATTGCTAGTGGGTATGTGATCTCATCATGGCTTCATATATTGTAACTTTCCGATGGAATCACTTTCATCTTTTATCTTTCTCAGTATGTGCTTGTAGTAATCATAATTTGTCATATAT
This sequence comes from Chrysanthemum makinoi, assembly GCA_910596185.1. Classification (NCBI taxonomy): domain Eukaryota; kingdom Viridiplantae; phylum Streptophyta; class Magnoliopsida; order Asterales; family Asteraceae; genus Chrysanthemum; species Chrysanthemum makinoi. The sequence goes on from OU343221.1 coordinate 279,907,844, forward strand.
GTGCCTTTCAAAAAGAAAAAATAAAGACTAATTTTCCATATATGTATGCATCTGGTCATTACGGTCTTATCTCGATTTTGATGACACTTTCAAAATACACATACCAAACACCCCTAAGTTTATATTGTATGTGCATTCATATTAACTTATTGGTCCTTTTATTTGGATCACAAGTGGTCCTCTAAAGGACTAATTGGGAGGTAATATACCCTTTTCGAAAAGAGTGATCCATTTCCCTTAGCATTATTGTTGTTAAATGGTTTTTATATCCCTACAACTGAACTCTAATATTTTCAAATTGTACCGTAAGTAAAGCAAAATCACGTGGCCTATTTTGTGAGGAAACTAAAGATCAATCTTTCACTTGAAAGAGGACAAATTGACTCAATATTCGGATCAACTACATGATCCTTGATCAAGGAGATGATAAACGGATTTCAAGAACAATAATGATTCGTGTACCCTGAATGGGTGCTTGACTTCTTGCTATGAGCTATTTTATTGACTTCTAATAACTTGTAGTACTTATGCATAACAGATGAAAAATGCACTGTAAATGGCTTCATGGCGAGAGATTTGAGTATCAACGATTGGCTGCTGTCCTAATCTTAAAGGTAAATGTTTGCTTTCCTGATCAGTATTGAGATCTCTATATCCCAAAAATAAATACTAGCCCTAAGCAATTTTTGATAACGATTAATAGATTGAATCTCTTTACCAAAAGCCATTACTCGAGTAGCCAATTGTTTTAGTTCAAGTAAGAAACTTGGTACAATGATAACCAAATGATTTTGAGCAAATCACCAGCTTTCAAGGGTTTTGATTTGTCTTACCGTAGCCGCTTGCTTCCGGACTAGCCAACTCTTAGATAAAATATCTTTGGTGAGTCGACACCAATTATGGTTTTCCAATGCCTTTACCACAAGCCATAAACTTGCGGGCTAGCCAACTCTTCACTAATTAAAGATATGGTGAGCTCAACACCATACAATTTTGGGCAAATTGCAAGCCATAAACGGATTTGAGATATCTTTACCAAGAGCCGGTTGCTCCTGGATTAGCCAATCCTTATGTGGGTTAGACATGGCGGACTGATTACCATTTGCTGAGTAAGTGTAAAACACTTACTCCAAAAAAAAAATTTTGCCAAAAATGGGGGAATTGGGTGGTATAATTACATGATAAAATTCGTGAGAATTCCCCCCACACTAGAAATGAATATTGCCCTCAATATTCAAAGTACCGGCGGTTATGCCGAAACATAGAACATAAAAGGGAAATACTACGACCATTATTTTATTTTTGATATATACACATTTTTTTTTTATATGAAACTTTATATATAACAAATGGGCAACCCCCACACTAGTGGTGGTAGAAAGTAGAGAAGTCGTAAATATGGGTGAAAACCCATATGGTGTGCTACTGTTTTGATTACCGAGTCACTAGCTTGACTCGATCCCCGCATTCATTGGTTCATGGGGTAAGTTTGTAGATCCGACAAACCATGGTGGAATGTCCTCCAAAATAGTTTCAATCGATGACCATTCACTTTAAAATTTGGACCATCAGGTTGAGATAACTCAATAGTACCATAAGGAAATACTTTAGTGATGGTGAATGGTCCGACCACGGGATTTTAGTTTTCCCGAGAAAATCTTCAATCTTGAATTGAAAAGAAGGACTCGATCACCGACGCTGAAAACGCGGTTCTTGATTTTGGAGTCATGAATCTTCTTTGTCTTTTGTTTGTAGATCAAAGAGTTCTCGTATGCTTGATCACGGAGTTCATTTAATTCATTTATTTGAACTTTTCTGATCACCACTGTCTCAATATCGAAGTTGGCATGTTTCAAGGCCCAGTATGCCTTGTGCTCAAGCTCAATCGACAGATGACATGCCTTCCGCACACTGCTTGTATGGAGTACACCCGATTGGTGTTTTATAAGCTGTACGGAAGGCCCAGAGTGCGCCATCCGCTTTATCCCACCAGATGCACGGTTCGCCTACCGCCCTTTCAAGAATTCTTTTTATACCACGGTTGGAAACTTCCACTTGCCCACTTGTTTGGGGTGGTACGCAGAGAGAGACGTGAGTTACACCATACTTTTGCATGACTCTATCAAATTGGTCATTGCAGAAATGCGCACCACGATCACTGATTATAGCTCGTGGAGTTCCAAACCTAGCAAAAAGAGATTTTAAGAATTTTACAACAACTCGTGCATCATTGGTAGGTAAAGCTTTCGCTTCAACCCATTTTGACAAATAGTCAATGTACCACAAGTATGTATTTATTTCCTCGAGATGATGGAAATGGCCCCATAAAGTCAATGCCCTAGATGTCAAAGATCTCACATACTTGAATGGCGTTTTGCGGCATTTCATTTCTTTTGAGATATTTCCGTGACGCTGACAAGCGCCAAATGCTTTGACAAATTCGCTGGGCATCCTTATAAATATGTGGCCAATAAAACCCGAATCAAACACCTTTTGGCGTGTATTTGGACTATGATGTCCCCCGGGTCCAAAGCATGGCAAGCTTTGAGAATGTCCATAGCTTCCTGTCCATAAACACACCGTCGGATGACTTGATCCGCACATTTTGAATAGTAGGGTCGCCCCGAAGTAATGTTTAACATCCTTGAAGAATTTGTTCTTCTCTTGGGTCGACATTCCTTTCACTATGAAGTTACCCGCATGGTAATTTGGCGGTCGCAAACCATGGGGTAGTAGAGTTTCCACGAAAAGAAACCGTATTGAGTGTCTCGAGAGGAAATGTTTCATTTATTTCCTTTTTCTCAAAACATCTTGGTGAGGGTTTTCTAATCGGGACAGATGATCGCCAGCTAGGTTCTCGCCTTTTTATCAACGATAATGATATCAAATTCTTGCAGGAGGAGAACCCAACGGCAATCTCGCTTTGCATCTTGTTTTGCAAAGAGATATTTGAGAGCCGAGTGATCCGTGATACACCACGATTTGGTCAAGATTAAGTATGGCCGAACTTCAAATGCATACACCACGGCTAATAGCTCTTTTTCTGTGGTGGTGTAATGAGTTTGAGCTTCAGCCATTTTACTCGTAGTGGATAGGCTGAAATGCTTGGATCTACGCTGCCCAGGACTGCACCATAGCAAAATCACTTGCATCGCATTACATGAGCTCAAAAGGTAAATCCCACCGAGCAACGAGAATGGGTGCTTCAGTAAGCTTTTTCTTTAATGTTTCAAAAGCTTTGATGCACTCGTGTGAGAAGATAAAAGGAGCATCTTTTTCAAGAAGATGGGTCATAGGCCGGGCTATTTTAGAAAAATCTTTATGAATCGCGATAAAACCGCATGACCTAAAAACTCCTAATACCTTTGACGGTAGTAGGATGAGGCAATTTAGCAATAACATCGACTTTTGCTCTATCTACCTCAATCCCATTTTTGAAATCTTATGGCCAAGGACTATGCCTTCTTTGACCATAAAGTGGCTCTTCTCCCAATTTAGACAAAGATTGGTGTCTTCACACCGTTTTAGCATTTTATCTAAATTGGAGAGACATGTTTGAAACGAGTCCCCAATGACCGAGAAGTCATCCATAAACACCTCCATTGTTTCTCCGATCATGTCGTGGAAATGGCCATCATACATCGTTGGAACGCCGTGAGAGCATTACATAGGCCAAAAGGCATACGCCTGTAGGCAAAAGTTCCGTATGGGCAGGTGAATGTGGTTTTTTCTTGATCCTGTGGATCAATGGGGATCTGAAAATAACCCGAGAAACCATCAAGGAAACAATAGTACTCGGTCCCTGCTAATCTCTCAAGCATTTGGTCCATGAAGGGTAGAGGAAAATGGTCTTTTCGGGTGGCGCCATTCAACTTACGATAGTCAATGCAAACACGCCATCCCGTAACCAATCGAGTTGGAATTAACTCGCTTTCTTCATTTGTGACAAAGTTATGCCACCCCTTTTAGGAACACATGAATGGGCTAACCAAGGACTATCCGAGATCGGGTAAATTAATCCTGCATCAAGAAGTTTGAGAACCTCTTGTTTAATAACATCATGTATTTTTGGATTCACCCTCTCTGATGTTGAACTGCTGGTTTGAAGTCATCCTCCATCAAGATTTTGAGTACAAAAACTCAGGTTGATACCCTTAATGTCGGAGAGTTTCCAAGCAATTGCTTGCTTGTGTGTCTTTAAGACCTTTATGAGCATTTTTCATCTTTACTCAATCTCGAGCAATAATGACGGGTAATTTATCATCACCCTCAAGAAATGCATACTCGAGATGAGGTGGTAATTCCTTAAGTTCGACTCAGGAATTCTTCGCTTTCAACCGACTTGACTTCCTTATTATGAAGCTCGACTGGAGGGAGTGATGATGGATCATCATTAAGCAACTTCTCAATGAGAAGAATATCTCCCTCGATGTCAATGGAGGGATCATTTCCCATGAAACCGAATCACTAGACAAGTATGCTTCAATCTCTTCCAAGATGAAGTCACTTTCCTCAAACGGAGTGAGAGAAGGAGTTGAATTGGCAATGATGGGTTGAGATGAATGAGTGAGATTATCACCAAGAATTATGATCATAACCAGAACTTCTTGAGAGTACTCTTCGAGCAACATCAATGATATCTATTCGTTAACCGACTAATCATAGTTTGCGGAGTACCTCAAGTTTGATCAAGGTTAAAGGTGACATCATTACCCACACGCATGTGATTTCTTGCTCAAATACATCAATGAGAGCACGCCCGCTCGTGAATCCTCGCCCAACAATGAGAGGAACCCGGATCGCATCGAAATCAACAACTACAAAGTCACCTGGAAATGGAACTTTCCTACTTACAAATACGCCCCTGCAATGCCAAGTGGACGGATATTGTACGATCCGCAAGCTCGAGAGTCATGCATGTAGGAGTAAGGTCCGGAAGAGAAAGTTTCTTCCATATCAATAAGGCATCGATTGATGCTTGCACCAAGATCCGCTAAGGCAAAGCATTCAACCATCCCCCGAAATACACAAGGTAGAAATTTTCCAGATCTCCAAGCTTCTCGAAGCTTTTTCTCAGATAATCATAGCAGCGCTCGTTCAGAGGAGTTTTTGCCATCTCAAAACAGCTTTTCCTTGTTGCTTAACATGTGTTTGAGAGTTGATGCAAACTTGGGCATCAACATGATAGCATCCGCACAGCTTATGTCAAAATGTAGTTCTTGGAAAATTTGAAAAAATTTGTCCATTTGATGACCGGCTTTTTGAGCTTTTGCTCATTCAAACGTGATGGGTAAGGAATAGAAGATTTGGATTTGGGGTTTTCACGGGAGCTGGAGTTTCAAAACAACTCCGGATTGAATTTGGGTTTCGGGACAACTTGAGGATGGACATCGTTGGTACCTCCGGTATTAGTAGGAAGTTCCTTGTCCTTTGTCGCCTCAAGTTCACTTTCCACTACCTTCAGGAGAGAAGAAGAAGAGGTAGTAGGAATAGCGGGTCCATCATATGAAACACCACTTCGTTGTGATCGACTTGCATCGCCTCGGGTTAGCGATCGTGTTGCTGGAAGTTTTCCGAGCCCGAGGGTTGATCATTTAAAGACTTCTTTAGATCAGCGATCCGATGACCAACAACCTGTTCATTTCATCTTGGGATTTCATGAATTGTTTCAATAACTCATCGATGATGGTATGGAGGAAGTGGAGGGAAATTTTGGGTCTATGTTTTGATTATGACCTTGTTGTTGAAAATTTCCTTGGTTAGGATTCACATTTCCCTGAAATTGATTTCCTCGATTGAAATTGTTTTGATTAAGGTTTCCTTGATGTTGGAAACCTTGATTTGGTCCCGGATAGAAATTACCTTGGTTTTGATAACCTTGGTTCATTCTAGGTTGGTTCTGATTCGGGTTTTGTATGTTAGGATTCTGGTTAAAACCGGTGGTCCCGATAAGTATTAGCACGGTAGTTTGGTTCATTTTGAGGACGGTATTGATTACCTCCTTGATGTGAAGTACCGGCTATAGCATTGGCTTTAAACGGACTACCATCGTGGGACAGTTGTAGTATGCATGAGGGCCACCACAAGTGACACAGACCTCGACTTTTTTCACTTCACCATGTGATGGTGTTTGTGTGAAAGTGACTTTTTTTTGGTTAGCAAGAACCAAAGCCTGAACAATATCCGTGAGTTTGTCAATCTTAGCATCGGTGCTAGATGTACTCATGTAAGATGAAGTAGAAGGTCCTGCATTAGACTGAGAGCGATATGTCTTTGTTCGGAAAGGGCGGACCTGTGACTTGTTTTCAATGATTTGCAAGGCTTCTTTTGTGGTCTTGCTCGGAAATTACCCGCGGAGGCATTTAAAGAGTCTTGGTTAGTTTGGTTCAGACCATTGTAGAAAGTATCCATTTGCATTAACTAGGTAAAACCATGATGGGACACTTTCGAGCAACTCTTTGTAACGATCCCATGCCTCACCGAATGATTCATCAAATCTTTGAGCAAATTTCATTATCTCATTCTTAAGACTTGTAGTTCGGGATGGAGGATAGAATTCGTTAACAAACTTAGTGACTAAATCTTCCTATGTCTCAATGGAACGGGGTTGTTTTCAAGCCAATTCCGGCTTGTCCCTCTAAAGAGAATGGGAACCGAAGAAGCTTAATTGCTTCATGTGGGACATTCTTGTATTTGATGGTAGATGCAATCTTGTTGAACCATCGAATATGTGCATGAGGATCATCCCGCTCAAAACCATAAAATTGGCTTTGGGTTACAAGATTAAGCAACCCGGTTTTGAGCTCGAAGGTATCAACCACGATGGCTGGGACAATAATGGCATCTCCGTAACCCTCGATGGGTGCTTGGAGAAGCTCTTTCATCGGTTTATCTTCCATTACGGTGGTGGTGCTAGACGTTCCTCAATCACGGCTGAAGGAGCGAACGCCTCTACGCTACGCGGAATATTTGCAAGCTCTGAAAGTGGACTTGTGGAGCTGAAGAACGAGCATGCACTAAGTTTAAAAATCAGTTTTCAAAACAAATGCGAGGCAAAACGACAAGTGAACTTAAACCAATAATCACAAATGAAATGGGTTCTTTGAAAAAGGTATACCAAATCACAAGGACACAAAGGCAAGTTTTGATCTGTAAGATTGGGAACTTATTAATGTTCACACCCCCAGTTGGTAGGTGTACTGCCTTGATTTGCGGTGGTTGATTTTTATGTATTTATTAAGTACCACTAAAAAGACGTAGGTATGGATTTGTGCTAAGGGTTTAAAACTTTTGGAAAATATTTTTGGTATCGTCTCGTTTAACCAAATCGTATCTCTTTAAGAATCACCTTAAAGAAAATACAGGATAGAAAACGTTACGATTGTTTTGTTGTTTTATATATTTTTGGTGTTGTTAACACTTTAGGAAAAGTGTTAATGAACTTTTTGATATTGATAACTTTACAAAAACTGTTTACAAAAGGTGGTATATGTGCAAGTATGGTCGAAAATGTTTAAAACACTTACAAAGCCTCCCAAGCGGCGCAAAAATTTGATTGGTCCCAAACGGTCAGTTTATCACACAAGTCAACCACTTGTGAATGGTCAACCGTAATAAAATTCACACAGTCTAAAACCAATGCAATTTCCCTTGGAATATAGTGGATTCCCGGGTCGTTAAGTCCCACGGAGGATTAATGGTGCTTAAAAATGTTCAGATGTCGAATGATCACTAAGGATAATGATCAGTAAGGATTTTGATTGATAACTACACCACTGATTGATTGGAATGGTATTTGGATACAGAATTGTAAAGCACAACAATCAGATTAAACAAACGTAAATACGTACGTTTACTAAATTTTACGTAAACGTATAAAATAAAACGTAAATTTAAAAGAAATAAAAGACTTATAAATATGAAAATGATATTTTTATAAACCTAATAATAAAAGAAAATTATTGGAAAATTAAAATTATTTTTATGACTATTTATTTAATTATTATTAATTAAAAACTATTTTAAACTATTTAATAATAATCTAAAATATAAGAAAATGTGAAATAAAGCTAGAAAAATGAAATTATGACTTAGAAAAATCTAAAATATTATAAAACTTATTTTAAAATTGAAAATATATTTATTACACTTTTTATCTATTTATTATTAATTAATTACTATTTATTAATTATTTAAAATACACTTAAATACAAGAAAATATAAAATTAACCTGGAAAAATGAAATTTTAACTTAGAAAAGTCTAAAATATTATAAAACTAATTTTAAAACTGAAAAGATATTTTTTATGCTTTTTATTTATTTATTATTAATTATTTAATACTTTTTAACTATTTTAAATTCTAATAAATACTAAACAAACTAAGAAAATTATGAAATTTTTTCTATAAATATCCTATGATGACAGAAAGCTAAGAAAATTATAAAAACAGAAAGTGCTTAATAATAAGTTGAAAAAGAAAATTAAAAAGCTAAATTCTATTAAATAAACGCTATCACTATTTTAAAAATGATGTTTTTGTGTTTTTTCTTTTACAAAACTATTATAATACTGATTATAAGCAACTTTTATGAAAACAAAAATTTTGAAACTTAAAAATAAGCAGAGAATGAGCTTATGAGCTCAACAGTTAAGCTTTTGGCTTATTTTGATTATTCAAGCTCAAATAAGCTTCACAGTTGGAACCAAAGGTAAAATAAGACACAAATAAGCTAAAGCTACTTATATGAAGCTAAAAAGCACAAAGGACTACACTGATAAGCTTAAAATAAGCAAATAAGCAATTGTACTAAACCAAGAAACCAAACAGTCCTGCAAGGATTTTACAAGCTAGATTAAGCTAGGGGCAAAAGCTCCAAAGCTCAAAATAAGCAGCTGAGACAACAAGTGGCTAGGTGAGCTTCTCAGAAAACCAAAATATACAAGGCTTGACCCACTATTAAGCTCTGTGTAAGCTTGTGAAAATGGCTTGAGTACTTGGGTATGCGGTTTACACAGAAATAGACAAAGAAAAAGCTATAAGCAGCCCTATCAAATAAGCTATAGAGTTGAAAATAAGCACTGGACTAAAGAGATGGGTAGTTTGGCTTTCCAAAAAGCCAAGGTTCAAACTCTAAGTCCAACTAATAAGCTCTGTGTGGGCTTATTAAAATGAGCAGATAACACAAACTCCCTTTGGTACAGGGGAGGTTTTTGAAAAAGGGCTTAAAAGAAACTAAAAATTAAGCAGTTTAATAAGCCAGCTAGAGATTATAAAAAATACTATGGTAAAGATGAGCAACTGAATATTAATATCCCAAAAGCTCAAATCTTGAAACTTAATATTAAGTCCTATATAAAATTATCTATTTTATTCAAAAACGACTAAACTGAAAATTTGACTTTTTAAGTTACACTATTAAGTTGACTTAAGTGAACTTTGAATTGATTCTACTTACTGATTTTGTTGTAATAACCTAAGATAAGATGAAATTAAGCTAGGTTACTAAGTTTTAAACAACTATGATGAATTTTGTTTCCTAAATCCTAACAGTTAACAACCTAGGTGAGATTAAAAAAAGATTTTGACTTTTTAACAAGTGAGGTCTGGTTTTTATTGTTGCAATGAGTTATTAGAACCTAATATGACATGTAACAAGCAAAAACAATGACTTGAACACCTTCTATCTCAGTTAAACAAGCAAATCCAAACAACACTTTTATAAAACTGTTTTGAAGCTTTTCAAAGCTTAACACTGATTTAAGCCATGAAACTGATTCACACAAACATATAATGATATAAAAAGCTGATTTGAGCACCTAAACACTAACAATAACAACTGAGACCTATGAATCACTATTATGCAATATTACTAGTGAAAAAGAGAAAACAAAGCAACTACAAGAACTGATGAACAAGCAGTCAATTTTAAGCTATAACTTAACTAACATAAACCAAATAAGCATAAACAAACAAAGAGAAACAAGTGATAAGCAAGACTACAGTTGAATGGTCAAAATAAAGAAATAAGCTTACAATTTGCAAACAAGCTTACAACTGAGATCCAAGGACTGAAATCACAACCTCTGCCTTCCCAAGAAGCTCTAAACCCAAGGCAATCCAATATTAACCCCGCCTGCTCCAGCCTTTGATCTTCATTTCCATTGACTTTTTTATTTTTCACTAATTTTTTTGGTATTTTTGGTAATTTTTTCTTTTTGATACTAAATCGAGTTTTAAAGGCTTCTAATAGCTGTATTAAGCTATCTAGGAGCTTATGTGAGCTTTTTCAGTCCATACTAACAACTACAAACAACATTAGGCTAACATGATATTTTTGAACTTGAAAATTTGCATAAACCTGAAATTGAGACTCAAAATGAAATTGATTATTGGAAATAGATTCAAATACACTGGAAATACTTAAACAAGTCACTTGAAAGCTAAATTTTACACTGGAAAGCTTAAAGTAATTAAAACGACTAAGGAATTTAAAAATTACACTAGATAGTTCTCTACATTGCACCAAGCTTGCTTATAAAGATCTTTTTGAGTCCCTTATCACACAAGCTAACCACTTGTGAATGGTCAACCGTAATAAACTTCAAACAGCTCAGAAACAATGCAATTAAGATCAGGAGAGTATAGTGTTTCCAATGTGTTAAGTCCCACGGAGGATTAATGGTGTCTAACACTTTCAGATGTCGAATAATCACTAAGGATAGTGATCAGTAAGGATTGTGAATGATAATTACACCTAAAGAGAAAGTTTGTAAATTACATGGGCTTAAATGCAAATTAAAGAAAATTAAAAAGCTAAATTATATTAAATAAACGCTATCACTATTTTTAAAATTGATTTTTCTTAATTTTATAAAACAAAATAACTTAAATAAACTATTTTAATTAAGTCAGAACTTAAATTATCTAAAAACGTGACTTAAAATGAAAACGTATGTTGTATATAAAAATTACGTGAACGCAATGCGTAAGAAAAAACGTAAAATTTGTGAAATAAAATCTCTGAGTGTAAAAACAATTTTCTTACTTACTATATGACAAAAGAAAATTTTAGAAAAAAGATTTATATTTTTTGACTTTTTATATTTTTTATTATGAATTAAATACTATTTTAAACTAATTAAATGATTAAAAATACTAAAACTATTAAGAAAAATCTGAAACTTTTTTATAAAATACTTAATAACAATACAAGGCTAGGAAAAATGCAAAAGTTGTAAAAGCTAGTTTAAATAAGCTGAAAATAAGCTAAAGAGTACGAATAAGCTAAAATGGAAAACAAGACTTATGTATTAAATTGTGCAAACCATAACCAGTCAAAGACCCAAGAGCAGATGGTATGTGTCTCTGTGTGGTGAGTCAGGGCTGTGGTTCAATTCCAGCAGAACTCGCTTTTTGCAAAATATTTTATTTTTTTTATTTTTCTTTTTGAAACTAATTAAGCACTATGAAATAAGCAATTTATAAAACTAAAACTTTTTATGAAAATCACTAATGAGCCTTTAATAAGCTTAAGATTACTTAACAGTGGTACAAAAATTAGAATAAGCACAAGATTAAGCCAAGTGGCTAATAAGCTAGAAAATAAGCAAAATGTTAACTGAAAATAAGCTAGACACTGATAATAAGCTAATATAACAACTGAATAAGCATAATTACTAAGAAATAAGCACTAAACAAATCCAAATAAGCACTAGCTTAACTGATTAAACAGGACACTATTTGGGTTTTTAAACACTTTCTAACTTATTTTTAAGTACTTAGATAAGCTAGGAAATGAAAATAAACAATTGAACTAGTAAGTATACCACCTAAGCTATCCAAAAATCTAAATTACAAAGACTGGGTTACACTAATAAGCTTGTGAGAAGCTTTTGAAAAAGTCAGTAACCATGATTGATTGGTGTACTAAGTGAAATGGACAAGATAAAAGCGACTAGCAGCTTATTAGATAAGTCAAAGTGAAATATAAGCTTTGTACTAGAGAGACAGCTAGGTTGGCTTTCCAAAAAGCTAAGATGCACAAGCTAAAGCTAACTAATAAGCTCTTGATGAGCTTATGAAACTGGATGGCTCAACTGTGCACAGGGCATATTTCTAGAAAAGTGCTTAAAAGAAACAAAGAAATAAGCAGTTTATAAGCTAAGTAGTTATAAGCTAATATTTTTCTAATTAAGATGAGCAGCTAAACTTTAATATCCTAAAAGCACAAAGCATGAAACTCAATATTAAACCCTATATAAAATTATCTATTTTATTCAAAAACTACAAAACTAAAAAGTTTGACTTTTTAAATTACACTAGAGGTTTGACTAATATGAACTTTTGATTAAATCTACTTACTAATTATGATGTATTAAGATGAATTAAGACTAGATTAAGCTGAGTGTACTAATTATGCACCAACATAAAGCATTTGAACTTGAAAATCCTCGACAGCTTAACTGTCAAGGATTGATTTGGAGTTTTGACTTTTTATCAAATGAGCACTAGTTTTTCTTGGTTCTCTGAGTTACTATAACCTATTGTGACATACCACAACCAAGAACTATGACTTGAACAATCTCTAACACAGTTAAACAAGTGGAACCAAACACCCCTATATGAAACTGTTTTGAAGGTTTTAGTACTAAAACAACTTTTTAAACCAAGAAACCTAATAATTAACTTATATTAACTATAATAAGATAGAATTAAACTATAATTAACATACTTTAAACACATAAACTATGAAATGCAAATTATGAGAAAACTTCTTACAAATGATGTCCAAGCTTACAACTGAGAACTGAGGCACACAAACACAACCTATAGCTTCCCAAGAAGCACTAAACCCAAGGCAATCCTCAGATTCACCCCTGCTCCAGCTTTGACCTTCATTTCCATGGATTTTTATTTTCAACATTTTTAGTATTTTTGGTATTTTTTCTTTTGCTTCTAAAACTGAATTTTAAGGTTTTCTAATAGCTTAAACAAGCTATCTAGGAGCTTATATGGGCTTATGAGTCCAAGACAATAGCTACAAATAACTTTAAGACATATGAGAATTTTGGATATGAAATTTACACAAACTGAAAATGAAACTTAGAACTTGAAATTTCTTGTTGAAAAAGGATTAACATACACTGAAATTGATAACAACAAGATTGGAAGCTTAAATTTACACTAGAATTTGAAAATTTATTAAAACGACATTAACTAAAACTAAATTACTCTAGATATTATTCTACATTGCTTCTCTTCTTGTTTATAGAGATCTTTTTGGCTCTCTGTCGACCTCTGAGACTTTCCCACTTGACTTTCCCAAACTTGAATTCATCAATTTCATTAGAATCATACACATGGCATTTTTGGCGGCAAAAGGTCTTGAGCAGGTTTTATCAATTAAAGATTCTTGGACTTTGTGGAGGTGTTAGGAGTGGTTAAACAGCTGTTAGGGGTGAGGTGGAAAGGGTGGTAATGAGAAATGCAAAAAGTGGAGGCGGTATCCGGTTTTGGCGCGAATGGTGTGAGGAGATGAACAAGAATCGGTTTGACTTTTGTTGACCCGTATTAATAATAAGGAAGGGGTCAAATTAAGGGGTTCACTGAGTTTATGACAGGGGTTCTTTTGGTTTGTGGGTAATAATACAAAAAGGGTCCATTTGGTTTGTAGTTTATCACAAGGACCATTCTTGTAATTTTCTGAATTCTCAAGGACTGAAATTGCCAATATTCCAAAGTTCACACAAGGACCAATCCTGCCATTTATGAATAGTTCAAGGACCAATTTTGATTATTTTCCATTTTAAATATCCAGAGGACTATTTTGACAATTTTTCAAACTTGAGGGACTAAAGTTGTAATTTTGCAATTTTAAAACTTTGAAGGGTTTGTTTTGACAACTTTTGAATCCCATGGACCTTAAATGATATTTTTCTTTATTTTGATTTACCAGGGACTAGATTTGACAACTTTTGAAACTTGGGGACTAAACGCCAATTATGCAAACTTGATACGTTTTTCATCTCGATTTTGGTGTTTTGCATTTAAAATATATAAAACACTTATTTGTGATATTTTCATCATTTTGATGCATTTCGAGTGTTTTCGTGATGTTTTAGTTTAAATGGTACAAAAATGATGAGTATTTGCACACTCATCAATCCCCCACACTAAGATATTGCTAGTCCCTAGCAATCTTTTGAGAAAACTTAATGGATTTGAATCTCTTTACCAAAAGCCATTACTTCTGGAGTAGCCAATTATTTCAGTTCAAGTAAGAACCTTGGTACAATGATAACCAAATGATTTTGAGCAAATCACCAGCTTTCAACGGTTTTGATTTGTCTTTACCAGAAGCCGTTTGCTTCTGGACTAGCCAAATCTTAGATAAATTATCAATATTATCTTTGGTGAGTCGATTACCAATTATGGTTTTTCAACTGCCTTTACCACAAGCCATAAACTTGCGGGCTAGCCAACTTTTCACTAATTAAAGATATGGTGAGCTGAACACCATACAATTTTGGGCAAATTGCAAGCCGTCAACGGATTTGAGATATCTTTACCAAAAGCCGTTTGCTCCTGGATTAGCCAATCCTTATGTGGGTTAGACATGGTGGACTGATTACCATTTGTTGTGTTTAGTACATAGTACTTCCTCTAAAAAAAATTTAAAATTTGGCCATTTTGAGGGAAAAAGGGACTAAAATGGTACATTTATGATCAAATTCGCCAGAATTTCCCCCACACTTAGAAATGAATATTGTCCTCAATATTCAAAGTCCCGCTATTATGCGAATCCTTGAACGTAAAAAGATAACATTACTAGCCAAGTGTGGAAACACAACAATTATTCTCTTTTTTAATATTTACAATTTTTCATTTTTTTTTTTTGATGAAAACGTATATACAAATGGGGCAACTCCCCCACACTAGGGTGGTACACACGGGTGAAAACCCATGTTTAACTACTGTTTTTGATTACCGAGTTGCTAGCTTGACTCGATCCCCGCATTCATTGGTTCATGGGGAAAGCAAAGTGGAAAACCAATCTCGATCGGACTTTCGTTCAAGATGTTTGTATAAACATTGAAGTACGCGAAAGTTCCACACCGATGAGATATAGATAGAACCGGCTCAAAAATGATAAATGAAAATGCCGATCAAAATAGTGTCCTCATTCCCGAAGGAGTGAAGAACAGGAGAAACCACACCATCTGTGAAGTGCATCATAATGCAATCCCATTCTTCATCAGTGAGGAGCAAATCACCATTTGTTAGATTTTTAAGCTTAGACTTGAAGCTTGTATGGTGATTGGCAACAAAATTTCCGGGAGGGAGAACTAGAAACGGTTCTTCAATTAATGATTTTCCAGAAAAAGGATGTCTCCTCCTGAATCAAAGTAAGTATTGTCAATCCCTGTTGGAATTGACTCATCACTAAGAAAAGCATCGACCTCCTTCAAAAAGTTGTCATCTTCCTCATCCGGAGTGAGAGAAGGAATGGAAGAGTCGAAATGGGACAAGAAATGAGTGAATGATCATTATATAGGAGACTTTCAATTTCTCCAAGATCGGCTTCGAAATCAAAGAGATCATCGTTACTTTCTGATGAAAGTGGACTAATGTGAGTGAGTTCATCGGTGAACTCCTCAAGAAGAGGATCGACCGCTGTCGGGAGTGATGCCTCAACATACTCAATGTCTCCATAAGATTTACAATCATCGCTAAAATCGGAGAAAGTTTCAAAATGATCTTTTGAACACTCAAGAGGGAAAAGAGAATCACACATATGATCGGGAGTTCCCGTGACTCTCCGGGATTGGGACAAGGTTCTCAACACTAGACTTTATGAATTCGTCCGATTCCTTTTCAGGAAGCATGTCAAGATGCTCATCCCCATGTTCAGAGAGTGAGTGGGAATATCGAGAGTGATAACAACAGACTGAGGGAGTTGAGAAGGACTAGCATACATATGTTTTATACTTTCTATTTGTTCTTCGCTAGTAATTCCATCATAGTCTTTTCTCCCTGATTTTTCATGGAAGGAATTTCAACTGATGAACTTGATGAACCTATACAAAATTGACGAATATCAAGGGTAACTTCATCATCATCGTCATCAGGAATGAAACGGAATCGAGCTAGATTTGGCTGCTTTTCTTTTGCAATTGATTCCCTAATAGATTTTTCAAAGGCAATTTGGGAATTTAATTTAGCGACCGCCTTCGCCTAGCAATTCTTCCATGGATTTCTCATTTGAATTATCTTGGGAGTGTTTACATTCCTTTAAATCTTTCACTAAATCCAAAAGATCAAGGAGAAGATTTTGAGGAAGTGGGTCAGGCTGAGGTGGTGCCTAATTCATTTGGTACTGTGGAGGTTGGTCATGATACGAAGAGTCGTAATTGTTACAAGGAAATGGAGTCCTTGTTTGACAATCAGAGCTAAAGTGAGGACCTCCACAATACTCACAACAGGAAAACTGATGTGGCCGTGAGTTATATGTGTGGTAGTCATAATTGTTATCGTGAACTTTGCTCATAGACAAGCGTGTCTCCGATTGACAATCAAAAGCTGGAGTGTGAACCACCACAAGTACTCACACAAGATAAACTGCTGAGTCTCACAGGTGGTAGCCGATGGAATAAATCGGTTGTGTTATGGTAGGAATAGGGATCCGGTTATAGACAGGACCCGTTTCCTGATTCCACCATGCTACAACTGGGGCAATTGCCACCATTATAAGGACCACCACACCATTGACAACCAAGAGGGTGAGGATAAGACATAGAAAGAATCAAATGGTTTCAGAGGGTAAGAAATATAGAATCAAAAGAGTAAGAGGGTAAAGAAGAATATTTTTGGTATTTTTGAAAAACATGTTGTAAAAACAAAGAATGAAAATATTTTTGGTGCTGTTAACACTTCAGGAAAAGTGTTAATGAACTTTTTGATAACTTTTGATAACTTTACAAAAAACTGTTTACAAAAGGTGGTATATGTGCAAGTACGGGTCTAAAAAGGTTTAAGACACGCTTAAAGAAGGGCCAATTTGATTGGTTTCCAAACCGTCAAGTTTATCACACAAGCTAACCACTTGTGAATGGTCAACCGTAATAAACTTCAAACAGCTCAGAAACAATGCAATTAAGATCTGGAGAGTATAGTGTTTCCACAGGTCGTTAAGTCCCACGGAGGATTAATGGTGTCTAACACTTTCAGATGTCGAATAATCACTAAGGATAGTGATCAGTAAGGATTGTGAATGATAATTACACCTAAAGAGAAAGTTTGTAAATTACATGGGCTTAAATGCAAATTAAAGAAAATTAAAAAGCTAAATTATATTAAATAAACGCTATCACTATTTTTAAAATTGATTTTTTCTTAATTTTATAAAACAAAATAACTTAAATAAACTATTTTAATTAAGTCGTAAACTTAAATTATCTAAAAACGTGACTTAAAATGAAAACGTGCGTTGTATATAAAAATTACGCGAGTGCGTAAGAAAAAACGTAAAATTTGTGAAATAAAAATCCTACGAGTGTAAAAACAATTTTCTTACTTACTATATGACAAAAGAAAATTTTAGAAAAAAGATTTATATTTTTTTGACTTTTATATTTTTTATTATGAATTAAATACTATTTTAAACTAATTAAATGATTAAAAATACTAAAACTATTAAGAAAAATCTGAAACTTTTTTATAAAATACTTAATAACAATACAAGGCTAGGAAAAATGCAAAAGTTGTAAAAGCTAGTTTAAATAAGCAGAAAATAAGCTAAAGAGTACGAATAAGCTAAAATGGAAAACAAGACTTATGTATTAAATTGTGCAAACCATAACCAGTCAAAGACCCAAGGGCAGATGGTATGTGTCTGGTGTGGTGAGCTGGGTGGCCAGGGTTCGAATCCCAAAGAACTGCTTTTTGCAAAATATTTTATTTTTTTTATTTTTCTTTTTGAAACTAATTAAGCACTATGAAATAAGCAATTTATAAAACTAAAACTTTTTATGAAAATCACTAATGAGCTCAGAATAAGCTTAGGATTTCTTAACAGTGGTACAAAAATTAGAATAAGCACAAGATTAAGCCAAGTGGCTAATAAGCTAGAAAATAAGCAAAATGTTAACTGAAAATAAGCTAGACACTGATAATAAGCTAATATAACAACTGAATAAGCATAATTACTAAGAAATAAGCACTAAACAAATCCAAATAAGCACTAGCTTAACTGATTAAACAGGACACTATTTGGGTTTTTAAACACTTTCTAACTTATTTTTAAGTACTTAGATAAGCTAGGAAATGAAAATAAACAATTGAACTAGCAAGTATACCAGCTAAGCTATCCAAAAATCTAAATTACAAAGACTGGGTTACACTAATAAGCTTGTGAGAAGCTTTTGAAAAAGCTGGTAACCACTGATTGATTGGTGTACTAAGTGAAATGGACAAGATAAAAGGCCACTAGCAGGCTTATTAGATAAGCTGCAAAGTGAAATATAAGCTTTGTACTAGAGAGACAGCTAGGTTGGCTTTCCAAAAAGCTAAGATGCACAAGCTAAAGCTAACTAATAAGCTCTTGATGAGCTTATGAAACTGGATGGCTCAACTGCAAGTAAGGGCATATTTCTAGAAAAGTGCTTAAAAGAAACAAAGAAATAAGCAGTTTATAAGCTAAGTAGTTATAAGCTAATATTTTTCTAATTAAGATGAGCAGCTAAACTTTAATATCCTAAAAGCACAAAGCATGAAACTCAATATTAAACCCTATATAAAATTATCTATTTTATTCAAAAACTACAAAACTGAAAAGTTTGACTTTTTAAATTACACTAGAGGTTTGACTAATATGAACTTTTGATTAAATCTACTTACTAATTATGATGTATTAAGATGAATTAAGACTAGATTAAGCTGAGTGTACTAATTATGCACCAACATAAAGCATTTGAACTTGAAAATCCTTGACAGTTAACTGTCAAGGGATTGGATTTGGAGTTTTGACTTTTTATCAAATGAGCACTAGTTTTTCTTGGTTCTCTGAGTTACTATAACCTATTGTGACATACCACAACCAAGAACTATGAATTGAACAATCTCTAACACGCTTAAACAAGTGGAACCAAACATCCCTATATGAAACTGTTTTGAAGGTTTTAGTACTAAAACAACTTTTTAAACCAAGAAACCTAATAATTAACTTATATTAACTATAATAAGATAGAATTAAACTATAATTAACATACTTTAAACACATAAACTATGAAATGCAAATTATGAGAAAACTTCTTACAAATGATGTCCAAGCTTACAACTGAGAACTGAGGCACACAAACACAACCTATAGCTTCCCAAGAAGCACTAAACCCAAGGGCAATCCTGTATTCACCCTGCTCGCCTTTGACCTTCATTTCCATGGATTTTTATTTTCAACATTTTTTAGTATTTTTGGTATTTTTTCTTTTTGCTTCTAAACTGAATTTTAAGGTTTTCTAATAGCTTAAACAAGCTATCTAGGAGCTTATATGGGCTTATGAGTCCAAGACAATAGCTACAAATAACTTTAAGACATATGAGAATTTTGGATATGAAATTTACACAAACTGAAAATGAAACTTAGAACTTGAAATTTCTTGTTGAAAAAGGATTAACATACACTGAAATTGATAACAACAGTACTTGGAAGCTTAAATTTACACTAGAATTTGAAAATTTATTAAAACGACATTAACTAAAACTAAATTACTCTAGATATTATTCTACATTGCTTCTCTTCTTGTTTATAGAGATCTTTTTGGCTCTCTGTCGACCTCTGAGACTTTCCCACTTGACTTCAGCCCTTGAATTCATCAATTTCATTAGAATCATACACATGGCATTTTTATGAAAAAGGTCTTGGCGTGTTTTATCAATTAAAGATTCTTGGACTTTGTGGAGGTGTTAGGAGTGGGTAAAAAGCTGTTAGGGGTGAGGTGGAAAGGGTGGTAATGAGAAACAGGCAAGGTGGAGGTGGTATCTGGTTTTGGCGCGAATGGTGTGAGGGAGATGAACAAGATCGTGGTTTGACTTTTGTTGACCCCGTATTAATAATAAGGGAAGGGGTCAAATTAAGGGGGTTCACAGGTTTATGACAGGGGGTTCTTTTGGTTTGGCTGGGGTAATAATACAAAAAGGGTCCATTTGGTTTGTAGTTTATCACAAGGACCATTCTTGTAATTTTCTGAATTCTCAAGGACTGAAATTGCCAATATTCCAAAGTTCACACAAGGACCAATCCTGCCATTTATGAATAGTTCAAGGACCAATTTTGATTATTTTCCATTTTTAAATATCCAAGGACTATTTTTGACAATTTTTCAAACTTGAGGGACTAAAGTTGTAATTTTGCAATTTTAAAACTTTGAAGGGTTTGTTTTGACAACTTTTGAATCCCATGGACCTTAAATGATATTTTTCTTTATTTTGATTTACCAGGGACTAGATTTGACAACTTTTGAAACTTGGGGGACTAAAACTACCAATTATGCAAACTTGATACGTTTTTCATCTGATTTTGGTGTTTTTGAAATTTAAAACATATAAAACACTTATTTGTGATATTTTCATCATTTTGATGCATTTCTGAGTGTTTTCAGATGTTTTTGCAGTTTAAATGGTACAAAAATGATGAGTATTTGCACACTCATCAGTGAGGTGGAAAGGTGGAAATGAAAACCATGGTGGTTTGATGGGGTGTCTGGTTTTGGCGCGATTTGTGTGAGGACGATGAACAGTGAGCTGGTATTTGACTTTCGTTGACCCGATATTATTAATAACGGGGTGAGTTCATTTGGGGGGGTTCAAAATGGATTTGGCAGGTTCAAAAGGTCAAGGTCCAAGGTTCAAGGGTCAAGTGGTGGGTTTGGGCTTGTGATTTGGGCCAGCTGGGTTGTAGGATTTGATTTGGGATTGTGTTTAATAATAACAAAGGAGTCCGTTTGGTTTAGATTAAGCACAAGGACCATTCATGTAATTTCTGCAATCTTAAGGGACTGAACCTGCCACTTTTCCAAAGTTAACACAAGGATCAGATTTGCCATATATGAATAGTACAAGGACCACATTTGATTATTTTCATTTTTTAAATATCTGAGGACCTTTTATGACAATTTTCAAACTTTAGGGACCTAAGTTGCAAATATGCAATTTTAACTTCAAAGGACTATTTTTGACAACTCATGAATCCCTAGGGACTTTAAATAACATTTTTCTTTATTTTGATTTACCAGGGACTATATTTGACAACTTTTGAAACTTGGGGGACTAAAACTGCCAATTGTGCAAACTTGATACGTTTTTCACCTGATTTTGGTATTTTTGCATTTAAAACACATAAAACACTTATTTGTGATATTTTTATCATTTTGATGCATTTTTGAGTGTTTTCAGATGTTTTTGCAGTTTAAATGGTACAAAAATGATGAGTATTTAGACACTCATCAGTGCTCTTTAGTAATCATAATTTGTCATATATGTGCCTTTCAAAAGAAAAATAAAGACTAATTTGCCATAGGGTTTTTGCACCGTAGAGTCATTGTACTTTTTAAAAATGTTCATTTAGGTTATTGTAGTATTTTTGTATGTATTCAAGTCATTGTACTATTATTTAAACTTAATAGAGTAACCAAACTTTTAGAACTCGTACGCTAGAGTCACTCATACTCTATGTCAACTCCACATCAACTTTCATGTGATAAAAAAAGTCCACATTATTAAGTATGACACCATATCATTATTTTCACGTCATAATTTTTTATTTAAATTTTTTTTTCGCAAATTTAGTACTTCTATTTATTTATTTTTATAAAAACGTAGTTATATTATTTACTGCTAATTTTTATTTATACGTACATCTGATACAATCAACCAAGCTTATTTATAAGTTTTAACAATCATAACTTAAAATGTTACAATTTTTAATAGTTTATAAAATTTTATGCACAACGCCAAGTACGAATATCGTGCTACAATTGTATACCTAAACTTATAGTATGACTTGATGAAGACAATATTGAGATTAGTACTTTTGGTTTTACTCCGCCCAAATATACGTAAACATCGCATTAAGTTAACCAATTTAAGCTTGTTTAAATGTTCTTAAATGTTTGGTTACAATATGCATAAAAAATTAAATTAAATTTAACATATACAACAACTTTTTTAAAGATAAGTATATATAGATTGTCAAAAAAAATACAACAAAAATGACATGAGTTATTTGATGACATAGAGGTTGGAGTGGAGTTAAAAAAAAAGAGTATACATGACTTAACTGTGTAAGTTCTTAAAGTTTATTTAGTATTTCAATCATAAATAATAGTAGAGTGACTTGAATGAACAAAAAAATAATACAATGACCAAATTAAACATTTATAAAAAGTACAATGATCCTTGGATGCAAAAACCCAAGTTTAGTTACTCTATTAAGTTTAAATAATAGTACAATGACTTGAATACATACAAAAATACTACAATGACCTAAATGAACATTTTTAAAAAGTACAATGACTCTACGGTGCAAAAACCCTTTGCCATATATGTATGCATCTGGTCATTACGGCTGTTTATCTGATTTTGATGACACTTTCAAAATACACAGCCAAACACCCCCTAAGTTTATATTGTATGTGCATTCATATTAACTTATTGGTCCTTTTTATTTGCAGGATCACAAGTGGTCCTCTAGCAGGACTAATTGGGAGGTAATATACCCTTTGCGAAAAGAGTGATCCATTTCCCTTAGCATTATTGTTGTTAAATGGTTTTTATATCCCTACAACTGAACTCCAATATTTTCAAATTGCGGTAAAATGCAGATACCACGAAGCCTATTTGGGAGGAACCAAAAGATCAATCTTTCACTTGAAAGAGGACAAATTGACTCAATATTCCGGATCAACTACAGCATCCTTGGATTGAAGGAGATGATAAACGGACTTCAAGAAAAATAATGATTCAGGTACCCTTTGAATGGGTGCTTGACTTCTTAGTTATGAGCTATTTTATTGACTTCTAATAACTTGTAGTACTTATGCATAACAGATGAAAAATGCACTTGAATGGCTTCGTTGCGAGAGAGTTGAGTATCAACGATTGGCTGATGTCCTAATCTTAAAGGTAAATGTTTGCTTTCCTCGGGACTGCTTATTGAGACTTTCATATCTGAAAATAAATACTAGCCTTAACAGAATAATCTAGATAACGTGATAAATAGTTGTGCTTTCTAATGAAGGCGTACATGAAAAGTAGATGTTCAGCAGTGTATGTTCAATGATTCTTCTTGTTATTTGTTAGTGGCGTCTGATAGGGAATTAGGATTTTGCTATTTTTGAAGATCCTCTATTAATGGCCTTGTTTGCATATATGTTTGATATAGTTCTTGTTTGTGGCGTAAAATAGCGGATCACAAATCTGAACGACAAGTATACAAAGTTATAGTTGACGTGGTAATGTAAATTGCTCAGCTGGTATAGCGTGTGAAATCTTGTGCGTTTTACAATTTTTTTGTGTGCGGTTCTGTTTTTATGGATTACCTTTGAGAATAGCCCATTGAGTTTTCTATCACTATAATAGAACTAAAGGGCCTATGTAAACAAAGTTTTAGTTGTACCCTGCTGAAAAGTCTTTGTTAATTTGTAGAGAACCATAGTTTCCAAGATGAAACTATGCGAATTTAGCTTAATTTGGCATCTATAAATGAGTTTCATCTTAGTATAAACAACTTATTAAAGAAGATAGACTTGCTAGCGTGGCCCTGTCATTACACTCTCGACCATGCTATATCATGTGTTCCGTGTGTTCTGCATATTTGTGTTTGCTGTTTGTTAGTGATTTGCTAAATTATCCTCACCATGAATAGTGAAAATTGGCATTTGAGGGCCGATTGATTTCTATAAGATAATAAGAAATGTTTTGCATGACGTTGTATATTGTTAGGACAAGTAATCAAAGGATGGGATGAAGGAATCAAAAAAATGAAAAAGGGTAAAAGTGCACTTTTCACCATTCCTGCTGAACTTGCTTATGGTGAATCCAGTTCACCTCCAACTATCCCTCCAAACGCCAATCTTGATTCGAAGTGGAACTGCTTTCATGGGCTAGGGCTTTACGGTTACTATACCAGAAGTGTTGGATAAGTAAATATTCTTGTTCATATGTATACAGCTACATTGTTAAAATGTATACAACTAAATACAACTAACAACATCTGCATCCTTCGATAACATTCTTTTCTTGTGGTCTCACTTTCATATGTTGGCATTTCGCAGAAAGTGGATCCGCAAACTGCTGAGGCAATAGACCAGTTTGTGGAAAACTAGAAGGGGGGTTGAATAGTTTTACCGATTTAAAACTTCCTTTTAAATATTTAGATCGACTTATGTCAATCTATTTAGATGTATGTGTTGGATGTTGATAAACAAACATATATAAGTATGTAATGAAAAGATAAGAGTAAGAAGCACAAAACCACAACGCGAGTATTTATAGTGGTTCGGCTACAAGGACACCTTCCTTGCCCTACTCCACTCCCCGAGTCACCTACTCGAGAGTTCGTAATCACTACACCAACTCCTTATGGCGGAGAAGCCTTCACAACGTCGCCTACCCTTTTTCTGGTGCTAGGCTAACCACCGGGTTCTTTCACTCCAAGGTGAACCACACCTACACAACGTCGCCTACCCTTTATCAGGTACTAGGATAAGTACCTAGTTCTTTCACACCAAGGTGAACCACACCTACACAACGTCACCTACCCTTTATTAGGTACTAGGCTAAGCACCTAGTTCCATTGCAATGGAGGAACTACTACCCAACACTACACCAACGACTAATCCTAAAGGAGATCAACTCCTTTTTACAACATCATCAAGGATATCAATATCCTTGGATCTAATGCTAATCTAACTTGTACATCGAAACACACCATATCGAATGTACATCTAAGGCACCTTTCACTAATGCCTTTAGTTAGATCTTCAAGTCACTCTTCATCAATGTCTTGTGACTTGACTTTTAGGCACCCTTCACTAATGCCTATAGTATGGACGATCGACACCTTTCACTAATGTCTTCGTCTTGACACTTGAGACATCTTTTACTAATGTCTCCAACACTACACTTCTTAGAAGAAAGAAAAGAATCACCAACAAGAGGACTTCAAAGAGTCTTGATGATGAGGAAGCATGGCAACTCATGGACTTGAGCTTGCTCGACTTCAAAGGTGGTGATCTCGCCTTTAAGAGGAACCTAGAATATCACACAAAAAGAAAACTACAAACATAGATCTCTTGGATCTGAGGTTAGAGAGTTTTTAACTCAAGGGGAAAGTATGTTAGAAAGGGGTGAGAAACAATGAAGAAATGGCTCACTATTTATAGAGGAAAAATTCTACTGTTCCCCGGATCCCACGGATCCCTCCCATAAGGGATCCGTCTAGCGTAAAGCTAGGAATCCGTGGGACGCTCCTCTTTACCTATGGGTATTTTGGTTATGGGTCATGGGTCATGGGTTGATCCATGTGTCTTTAGCTAGATACAATGTATCTCTTGAGTGCAATGCACCTAGTCACATGGGTATGGGTCAATACCATGGGTTATGGATGTAAAACCTGAAAATCTAAAACATGAATAAAGACTAAAATACCCTTGAAATCGAAATTTATTAAATTTGTAAAATACATTTATAATCATTTAACGAAATTAAAACTTAACTTATCTATAATTAAAACTTAACGAATGTGTGTACGTGATCGATTTTGTACGACGAAAGATTTAAACGTCTCGCGTAAATTGTTTGGGCCTTGTTTTCGTTTATTTGGTGAACCATGTTGGGCCGTGTAAGTTTGTTCGGTTGGACAATGGAGCCGAGAGCCCAAGATGGGTGTTTGTTTGTTCGTTTGGACTAGTGAGCCGAAGCCCACCCTATCTCAAGCCCTAACCGAATTTTGTACTACCACTATATATACAAAACATTAACATAAAATTGGAACCCTAGTTTTTGCCTCTCTCTTTTCTTTTCTTCTCTATTCGGCCGAGCACCAACCCCTTGGTGTCGAGAGTTTTGTTTCCAACAAGCTAAGGTATAAACGTTTTCTATTCGTCTTTCTTTGATACCCTAACGTTAATATATGTTGTATCATGTTTTGTTTTTGGTCGAAGCTTATGTTTTTGTCGAGCCATATGAAACCGAGAACAACAAATATAAATCGGATTTTATAATAAAGTAGAGAACAAGTATTAAATATGTTTTGTGAATCGGATCATTAGTATGTTAAGCTATATATACACCGAACCATATATATCATGAATCGGACAAGATAAAACATGCAAACGTGATTAAGTAAGATACGTAGATGAGCTAGGGTTTATTAAAACATGGAGGCCGAACCCTAGGTATTAACCGAACCATGTGGAGTTTTGTGGAAGTGTGTTAAACGAGTAAAGGTCATGTAAAACCTAAACCCTAGAGTGATGTGCGAACCGAACCATGCATGCCGAACCCTAATTGGTTTGTGAACCGTGTATTATGCGTGTGTTTTATAAGTCAAGTGAGCTTGTCGATATGTAAACATAGTACGTAGTCATATCTAGGCTAAACAATTGTACATGTGTGTGTCGATGTGTCTAATCCGGATAATAAGTAACTTTGGTTGTCACATGAAATCATAAACGTGCATGGATATAAAAGTTGACGTATAATATGTGTATAAATAACGTATGGTTAAGTCATGAATGTGTTGCGTAAATAAACAAGAGTAATGAGTCATTAAATGACGTAACATATAAAGTAAATGCACATTAATATGATATTAAAAGAATGAGAAAACCCTAGAACATAAATGAGAGTCGATTAAGGTTTGAAGCTAAGTATATTAATTCATTATTTCATGTGTGAGTTATGACTTTTAAACTATTTTCACATTTAACCCTAAACTTTAATAAATGACATAATGAACCCTAATCTACGATATTGTTTATAAAACACTTAAGTCTCATTTAATCATAAAACTCTAAAATATTAAGATCACGGAATACATTAAGTATAAACACCAAACATTTAAAAGATCATTTCGACAATTATGGAATCATAAATAACATGTACGACCGTTAATGTGTATAGGTTCTGTGAAGAAGGAGTAATCCTTTGCTTTCCGTATTTTGCTTTTTGGTCATTTGCTTTGAAATAAGGTACAGATATTCGACCTTTTCAAGAAAGGTTTCTTATAACGTTTTCTTTCGTTAGCTTTTATATTAGGGATTCCTAAGCCTTTGCTATGAACCCCATTCTATTTGTTTGAGCTGTTGCTTATTTGAACTCGATTTTGAATTTTGAAACATCTAATTTTGAACCATAAGATATGAAAACTCTGATTTTGAAAATATGATTAACCTTATGATTAAGTATGATCTGTGTCGCTTTGACATTCGATTTGACCTAAGATAGTTTGACACCGAGCCAAATATTTCACTAGTCATGGGGGTTCCATGTCCGTGTCAGTGATGCACCGCTGATATGACTCTAGAGGCGTGAGTGATGTTCTCGCCACGCCCCTTATCTGTTATCTGTTATGAGCTCAAGTTATATTATATGAC
The DNA here is from genome assembly GCA_910596185.1 of Chrysanthemum makinoi. NCBI lineage: Eukaryota > Viridiplantae > Streptophyta > Magnoliopsida > Asterales > Asteraceae > Chrysanthemum > Chrysanthemum makinoi. The sequence goes on from OU343221.1 coordinate 279,935,497, forward strand.
CAATATCTGTCTGTGGGGCGTATGGATGCATCCTAGATCTGTTATCTGTTATTGTTATATGTTATCTGTTATCGATGATTGATCTTTGCGTGCGCATGCACGTCCTTCATAACTCGTAGGTCTCCCTACAAATGTTGCCTTGAGTGAATATGATTATGATCGATATTTGTTTCGGCTCGTGGTAGTTAACTATAAACTTTATTCGTTAATTCTGATTTATACTCACGAAAATGATTATGATTTTGCTATCTTTCATTCACTATATTCCGTATTCGATATTGTTTCGTATTCACTTTGCTTTTATATCCGTTTTCACTGAGCTTTTGAAGCTCAAATTGAATTTCTTTTCTTCCGCGGCAGGTATCTAAGCATTGGAGCTAGGTTTTGCTTTGGGATGAGTGCATGAGTGGACTTACCTTAGAGATTTTAGCTTTGATCTTATGATGCCATTTAAGACTTTGTTATTTCAGATTATTTTATATTGGAGTTATTTTCCATTGGGACCTATGTATTGAAGTCATGTTGACTTGAATTATTCCGCATTTATGCTAAGACTTCTTTTGGATATTTATGTTTGCTTTGATATGACACCATTATTTGTGATTCCTTTACCCTTGTCGGGTCGGGGCGTTACAATGGATATTATCCATATATGATATAAGCATGATGTCATGCAATGGGTTATGGGTCAAGCTCCATGGGTCATGGGCTTTGGGTTGTACCCAACTACATTCAATGTATTTGGTCAATGGGTTATGATACTTAAGTTTCTACCCATTTATATTACCCAATATGCTACATACTAGTTATGTGTATATTTTACCCAAATATGTAAACACTAGTTGTTGTACATATGTAATATTAAATCATAAAATCACTTATACTTGTTTTACTGTTTTATGTTAAAATTTGAATATGTTAGAAACTATTAGTTCAAACCATTTACGTATTTTATTTGTTTCGTTAAAATGATTTTACGTTTATTATCGACAAAACATTAGAAGATCGTAATATATAAATAAACGTTTTTACGGCTTATTTGTATTAACACAGTTTATACTAAAATTGAAAGAATGTGCAACTGGAAATTCATCTTTCACCTTCATTCTTGTTGATCCTGCTGGTAACAATTTCGTAGAGAACCCGTAAGTTACTCAATCCATGTATTGTTATCACGTTGAAAACTTTTTTTCATTAAAGCTACAATTTCTCTTTGCATTTATATTGGTAGGTTATTTTACTTTATTTGAAAATCGTGAATCCTTCTAATATTCATAATACTCTTGTTTATGTTTTAATTATTACAATTTCTAGAAATCATTTTCTTTGTAATATATATTATCAAAGATTTTTACTAAAGATTTTTATCAAAGCTTGAAACTGCATAACTGTGCTGACTTTTCGTTGAGAGGTGAGTTCCATGAAGAAATATGTTTTGGATTAGGTTCTCGCTCGGTAAGTGAAAATAGCGGTTTTGTAATTTCTAGCAAACCGCCCGGGCCCAATATCTGAATCATCTTTCATACAGTTCTTGACAACAACCCTCGTTTGGCACACACGGACTTCAAAACAGCAGAAGCAGAATCTACATGATGAGATGGGTTTGGACTAGTCAACGAGACTCACCCTGGGTCAAAGGCCCTTTAAACCCTCAACATCAGAAGAAGTGGTGGAACATGTGTTGTCTTGACCTCGGGTCAACCTGAGCTAACCTGTCGATTGGTAACCTTTATTAAGACATACTAACATTTTATAAATGTTTCATTTTGCTTGCAGATATCAGATGCGATTGAGAATGAAAAGGTGGTAAATAAGACTTTCAAGATATACAACGTGGATCATTCGTGTGGCACGTGCTGTTGCAAAGAAGTATGGAGATACTGGTTTTGCTGGCAGTTAAACATAATGTAAGAACCTGTATCAAAATAGGAAGTATCTAAGTATCAGTGTTGGTATTTGAGAATATGATTATGTACGGCATTACAATTGTATATTTGGTTCAGTTATAAACATTCGAGTTTTATTCAATTTGAAATTGCATTTTATTTTTAATTATGTCATATATATATATATATATATATATATATATATATATATATATATATATATATATATATATATATATATATATATATATATATATATATATATATATATATATATATATATATATATATATATATATATATATACTCATTTCTTGTTAAAAGCAGACTAACATAATATTAGCATAATAACTTGCTCTAGCAGCATACTAACTTAGTACTAGCAGTAGTAACTCACAAGATACTAACTTAGTACTAGCAAGTAGTAACCTGTGACTAAAAGATGCGCTCACATAATATGGTCACGCTTATCAACATTATTGGTCACTTTTTGTTTAATTCGATGTGTGACTAAATATTATAAAATGTCACACAAACTAAAAATTTATGTGACCATTGGATGAACAATAGTCACACAAAATAGACATTTCTTCACTTTAAACATTATATAGTCACACTTATTAACACTTTTGACCACTTTATGCTTAATTGTATGTGACTATATACCCAAAAGAAACATGCTGTGTGAGACTAAATGTTATAAAATGTCACACAAACTAAAAATTCATGTGACTATTGGATGAACAATAGTCACACAAAATAGACATTTCTTCACTTTAAACCGCATATGGTCACACTTATTAACACTTTTGGCGACTTTATGCTTAATTGTATGTGACTAAATACCCAAAACAAACATTCTTTGTGTGACTAAATGTTAGAAAAGGCCACACAAACATAAATTTGATGTGGCCATTGGATGATCAATAGTCACACAAAATACACGTTTCTTCACTTTAAACACCATATGGTCACACTTATTAACACTTTTAGCCACTTTATGATTAATTGTATGTGACTAAATACCCAGAACAAACATGCTTTGTGTGACTAAATGTTAGAAAAGGCCACACAAACATAAATTTAATGTGGCCATTGGATGATCAATAGTCACACAAAATACACATTTATTCACTTGAAACACCATATGGTCACACTTATTAACACTTTTGGCCACTTTATGCTTAATTGTATGTGACTAAATACCTAAAATAAACATACTTTGTGTGACTAAATATTACAAAAGGCCACACAAAAACAAAATTCATGTGGCCATTTGATGATCAATAGTCACACAAAATACACATTTCTTCATTTTAAACGGCATATGGTCACACTTATTAACACTTTTGGGCACTATATGCTTAATTGTATGTGACTAACTACCCAAAAGAAACATGCTTTGTGTGACTAAATGTTACAAAAGGCCACACAAACATAAAATTCATGTGGCCATTGGATGATCAATAGTCACACAAAATACACATTTCTTCACTATAACACCATATGGTCACACTTATTAACACTTTTAGCCACTTTATGATTAATTGTATGTGATTAAATACCCAAAACAAACATGCTTTATGTGACTAAATGTTAGAAAAGGCCACACAAACATAAAATTCATGTGGCCATTGGATGAACAATAGTCACACAAAATACACATTTCTTCATTTTAAACACCATATGGTCACACTTATTAACACTTTTGGCCACTTTATGCTTAGTTGTATGTGACTAAATATGCAAAAAAAAATGCTTTGTGTGATTATACAGTGTTTATGGTCACTATACGGATCAATCCAACAAAATTTGTACCTAATTAGTCACGCATGTTAACGTTTTGGTTACTGTTTTGTAATAGAGACTAAAAAAAAGTCAAACATGTGACCGTAGGGTACCTATGGTCGCGCGACCTTTATTCAAACACGCTCAAAAAATCATGTGTGACTATATGTATATCGTCACACATATTGGGTGTAGCCAAATCCACTTTTTTTTCTAGTGAAAGTACGAATCTTAATCTTAAGATTTCAAGGTGTTATGGAGGTCCAAATGGAGCGTGTAATATATGGTTGGAAAGAGGAGAAAGAGAGCTTCAAGATGGTGGTGGAGGTGGGTGGTCACGCGCCGGCGGAGGCCGGATTTTTTCCGGAATGGTGGCGGCGGCGGTGGTGTTCTAGGGTTAGGTTTTATATTAATTTGGGGGAGAGAGAGAGAGTAGAGAGAGAAAGTGTGTTTTGTGTGTGTTTTTAGTGAGAGAAACAACTAGCAAAATGAGGGTGTGGGAGGCCTTATATACTTGGACAAAAAGGACTAAAAAATAAATAAAAATGGTGGAGGGGGGCGCCGGCCATGGGGAAAGGTGGGGGGTCGGAGTTGTAATTTTTCGTAACTATCCCGTTTACCCATTCCCGAGCTCATATATTGTCCCCGAGTATCCCACGACGTTCATTCGACTTTCTAACATTGTTATTTATGTTTTTCCACGAGTTTTGACTATTTATTTGCCAATTTTTGAGTTACGGTCTAAAAGTTACGTTATGTCTCGTTTTAGGCTTTTCTAGTGCCGAATCGAATAGTGCCTACCAAATAGAGTTAAAACTCATACGATAACTCATTCAATAGCGAAGTAATTCATAAAAACCAATAAACGATATAAAATCGAGTCATAGTTGATAAAATAGTGAAAAAGGCAAAGCTCGGTTTAGTTTAACGTAATGCAGTTACCTAAAATAGACTCCCTAAATTGCCAGTTGTCACAGCCTCCCAGCCTCAGAAGAAACCTGTCGGGTTTCACTCCGAGTTGCTTGATGTCATGAAAGTTTAGGATACTTCCTACGGAAAACGTCCTCACGTTCCCACGTGAACTCCGGTCCATGACGGGAGTTCCAACGAACTTTGATAATCGAAATTCGGCTATTCTTCAGCCGTTTAATCTCACAATCCATAATCTCAATTGGTTCCTCAATGAAATTCAATTTCTCATCAATACAAATATCTCTTAAGGGCACAACTATGTTTTCCTCCGAAAGACATTTCTTAAGATTACTAATGTGAAAGACATTGTGCCACTGATCAATTCCGAAGGTAGCTCCAGGCGGTATGCTACCGGTCTGATACTTTCCAGGATTGGAAAGGGACCAACATATCGGGGATTGAGTTTTCCACGCTTTCCAAATCGAATCACTCCTTTCCAAGGAGAAACCTTTAACATAACTCGATCTCCAACCTGAAATTCTAAAGGTTTACGTCTCCTATCGGCATAACTCTTTTGTCTATCACGAGCGGTTTGCAAGCGGTTACGAATCTGAACTATCTTCTCGGTGGTTTCTAGGACAAGTTCGGGACCGGTAAGTTGACTCTCGCCAACTTACCAACAACAGAGAACGACATTTTCGGCCATACAATGCTTCAAATGGAGTGGCCTTAATGCTAGAGTGATAACTATTGTTATAGGAGAATTCGGCCAAAGGGAGATGTCTCTCCCAGCCTTTGCCGAAATCAATAACACAGGCTCTAAGCATGTCCTCTAAAATCTGAATGGATCTCTCGCTTTGACCATCAGTTTGAGGGTGGTAATCGGTGCTCATATCCAAGTTTGTTCCTAATGTTGCCTGTAATGATCTCCCAAAGTGGGATGCAAAACGGCTATCTCTATCGGAAATGATAGATATCGGTATTCCATGACGCGATACTACCTCCTTAAGGTACAATCGAGCAAGCTTATCGAGACTATCGGTCTCACTAATGACTAAGAAGTGAGCAGACTTAGTTAAACGATCAACGATTACCCAGATAGCGTCATTGCCGCTAGTTGTTCTCGGTAATTTAGTGATAAAGTCCATGGTGATTCGCTCCCATTTCCATTCTAGGAGTTCAGGTTGAACTAAGAGTCCTGAGGGTTTCTGGTGTTCGGCCTTTACCTTAGAACAAGTCAGGCACCAAGCTGACATCTTGAGCTATATCGGCTTTCATGTTAGGCCACCAGTAGAGTTTCTTAAGGTTCTGATACATCTTATCGGCTCCGGGATGAATAGAGTATTTTGATTTATGCGACTCATGCATAATCAACTCACGGATTCCAACATGAAATGGTATCCGCTTCGTCTTTGAAGCATAAGGTTCCGTCGGAACGCTTCAAGAAGCCGTTTCCACTTTCTACCATTCCATGAAGATCCTCGTAAGGACGGTTCTCCTCCGTCAAGGCTGCAGCAAGGCTAAGATTTGAGCGGTGGGGGCGAAACAATGGTAATTCCTAAGGATCGAACGAGTAGGGGTGGAATGTCCTCCTTACGACTAAGTGCTTCAGCCACAACATTAGCCTTACCAGGATGATAACGAATCTCACAGTCATAATCACTAAGAAATTCTAACCAACGACATCTCATGTTCGTTCCTTCGATCTAAGATATGCTTCAAGCTCTTATGGTCGGTAAATACTACACACTTGGTTCCATACGATAGTGTCTCCGGATCCTAAGAGCAAACACTACAGCACCTAACTCAAGGTCATGGGTTGTGTAGTTTTTCTCATGCTTCCTAAGTTGTCAGGATGCATAAGCAATCACCTTCTCCCGTTCCATCAAAACAGCACCTAAGCCTTTATGCGAAGCATCGCAGTACACGACAAAGTCTTCGCTTCCTTAAGGAAAAGCTAGGATAGGCGCACTACACAACTTCTCCTTCAGAAGTTGGAATGCTTCTTCTTCCTTTTCTCCCCATTCATACTTAACATCCTTCTGTGTTAGTTTGGTTAGCGACTTAGCTATCTTGGGAAATCCCTCAATGAATCTCCTATAATAGCCTGCTAAACCTAGAAACTGTCGGATTTCCGATGGGTTCTTAGGGTGCCCATTCCTTAATGGCCCGAATCTTAGCTGGGTCAACATGAACACCTCGACTATCTATCACGTGACCTAAGAATTGAACGGACAGAATCCAAAATTCACACTTAGAGAATTTGGCATACAGCTTCTCCTCTCTCAACAATCCTAAAATGAGCCTCAAATGCTCTTCGTGCTCCTCTCTAATCTTGGAGTATATCAAGATGTCTTCTATGAAAACTATCACAAACTTATCCAGGTATGGCTTACACACTCGGTTCATGAGATCCATGAATACCGTTGGCGCGTTGGTCAAACCAAACGACATCACTTGGAATTCATAGTGTCCATAACGAGTCCTAATCGCCGTCTTAGGGATATCCTCTTCTCGAACTCTAAGCTGGTGATAACCAGATCGTAATTCGATCTTAGAAAAGACACTAGCTTCTTGGAGTTGGTCGAGTAGGTCATCTATTCTAGGTAACGGATATCGCTTCTTCACCATCAACTTATTCAACTCCCTATAATCAATACACATCCGAAACGATCCATCCTTCTTCTTCACAAACAACACCGGTGCTCCCCACGGTGACGAACTTGGTCGAATGAATCCCTTCTCTGACAATTCCGCCAACTGTTTAGACAGTTCCTCCAATTCTCTTGGAGCAAGTCGATAGGGTGCCCGGGCCTACGGGTGCAGCATCGGGTATCAACTCTATTTGGAATTCCACTTGTTGGACAGGTGGAATCTCTGGCAGATCGTCAGGAAACACATCTGGAAATTCTCTAATGACGGGTACATCATTAAGGTGTCTTTCACTCTTCTCCTCGCTTTTCCTTTCAGAGATTCGAGCCAAGAAAAGACAACCTTCTCTATCGATGTACTTCTGGGCCTTAATACAAGAGATGATGCTCAACCGGGAAGGACTTCCACAGTCGCTCCGATCTCCTTGTATGCTCAGAACTTTTCCGCCATACGGTAAACGCACGATCTTCTCATCTCAGATGATGTGTACACCATTCTTCGACAACCAATCCATTCCGATAATGACGTCAAAACTTCCCAAGGTAACTGGCAATAGATCTATGCTAAACGGGCGGTCTAGGAAACTTAAGGTACAACCTCGGACTAAGGTATCTATCTTCTCCCTATTTCCGTTAGCTAATTCCACATCGTAACTAAACCCTAGAGGTGTTTGGGAGATTCCTAGTAATGGCATAAAATTGGTGGATACGAAACTCATATCCGCACCAGTATCAAACAGTATGGAAGCATAGCGATTATTGATAAGGAACGTACCCGTAACTACGTTAGGGTCCTCACCAGCTTCCTTCCTAATAGCATACACACTCGCTGTTCCCATGTCTCTCTGCTGATTCCTAGCACCATGGTTTCCCTGGTTCTCCACAACCTCACGCTTCACAGGGTTTAGGCCATTACTTCACACACCTAGGCTAGCCAATCCTCCTACATTACCGGGATTTCCTCTCATCCACGGCTCTCGGCACTCATTCTTGAAATGTCCCTTCTTTCCACATCCAAAATAGGTGACAGTGGCCTTCCAGTCCGTTCCTTGTGCAGTTTGAGCTGCAGCAAGTGGACGAGACCTACAGTCTTTGGCCATGTGTCCTACCTTAGAGCACTTCCTACACACGTTCGGGCACAGTCCATGGTGGTGTCGGTTACAACGACCACACATAGGCCTACTACCTTCATAACCTTTCCTTTTCCCATTTCCTATGGCGAACACCCTGGCTGTCTCGTGCCGTTTTTTGCCATTCCCTTTAACAACTTCATTCCTCTTCCTCTTATCACTCCTATCACTCTTACCCTTGTCTCCTACTTCTAATACATAAGAGTCTATCAAACGCCGAGCCACAAGAATTGCCTCATGCAAATTAACGGCTTCGCAGCAATGATGACATCATTACGAGTAGCTAAAGGCAATCCATCAGTATACCTCTCAATCTTAAGGTCTTCGCATCGAACCATATCAGGGCATAGCAACGATAACTCTTGGAAACGCATTTATTGTAAGTCATCATGTCGATTGCCTTAACCTTATGGTTCCGAACTCAATCTCTAACTTAACTTCATTCCTAGACGTTAGTCTTGATCGGAGAGTCTTAAACTGGGTCCAAGTCATGCTATAAGCAACATCAATTCCTCTTGATCTTGATAGTTGTTCCACCGGGTCACGCTTTGTCGTTCAGGTAAATGTTGCATACTTAACCTTACAATCCTCATCACAACTAGCGGCAAACCACAGTTCAGTTTCTCCAACCACCTAGTTAGGTAAACTACTCCTGGTTCCTCGAACTCGATGAGACCGAGAATAGGAACTCTTTGTAGGTACAACCTCGAGTTCGATTCAGCATTGGGGTTCCACCAGAGGTGTTAGAGAGGTTAGTCTCAGCTAAGTTCGGCGACACGCTGCATCACTAGGTCCAGTGAAATTTGGGTTCCGGGGTGGAGGGTTTTGTGGAGCAGGACCATTCTCATGATGGTTCACACATTTGGGTTTCCTACAGCGGGTTATCAGGTTCAGTTCTCAACAGGTGGAGTGGTCGAGTGGGACGGCGACCTCGTGAAGAGGCAACAACAGCGGAGGGCTGCTCGGTTGTTCCTAAGCGGGTTTCATCCTGTTGCCATCATTCTGAAGGCAAGGATAACAGTTTCATAAGTTCACAATTCACGCTCTAAAGATAGAGTTGGGTTCCAAGGATCACCAAATAGTGCTCGAATACATAATCAAGGTCAACAAGGACAACGTTATACCAAAGCGAAACAATCAGATACCGAGTCATAACTGGGATGCGGCGTTCCAATAACCATAACTCACAGGTTTCAAAAGTGGAAATACATGGAAGGATACGGAGAAATAAAAAACGATCCTAAAAACGATACTAATAAGACAACTAAGATAGATCTACATCTCGAACCAATTACTACTTAGTTTCAAGATGGTACAAAGCCATGAATCTAACACTATCTAGCCACGATCACGAATACTACTAACAGATCTCCTAACATCGTCAACCTCTCTCACAAAGATCCAACAGTCGGCGTCGTGATCACTCTTAAAGATCTACGACCTCTCTCTCTAACTCACCAATCCCCTCGCCAAATCGCTCTATCGCATCTCGAGTTGTCGAACCCTCGGCGGGTCCACCAACACGCTCACCCGGAGCTACATACTGCCAGAGTCGTGGTCCTCGGCTCACGGTACCCATATCAGCCTCAAATCTCTGTACTAGCCTTGATACTCCAACCAACCTATCGTCAACCTACTAAGTCTAGTACCTGTGATGTAATCCTCTCCCATCAGATCCGTCTCACCTCCTCGGGCTCACGATCTCCGGCGGTATCTGGATCCTAACGGGCTACCTATCTCGGTGAATGTGGAGGTAAATCAAAACCAAAAGGTTGTCGGGGAATCGGGCTCGGCAAAAGAGAAACACGGTCTGGATAATGTGCGGGGCTCTGAAATGGAGGAGTACCCCTTCAGGATATCCTCATCATCCCTCTCCTGAGGATCCTCATCAATCATCATACTACTCCCTCAATCTCATGCTCTCCTCGACCTCATGCTCTCCCTCGCCCTCATCCTCGGAGGGAGAGTCCATGAGTCAGGTCTCTCTGTCGGGTAAATCACGAGGTGGTATAGTAGGGGATCTAGGTCTTCTAAGACATGGTAATCTTTGTGGTGATGACGAGAGAGAGTGGGCTGCGCTAGTGAATAGGTGATGATGGTGGTCTACGGACATCAGACGGTACTACAAGCAAGTCTAGATGTCTAGGCTCGTGCTAAGACACGATGTAAAGTGAAATGCCTAGATGAGCTAGACAATCGATGATGATGATGAACTAACTGTGACGGGCAATCTCATAAGGATCACTGCACTGGCAGATCATGAGAGTCAATCTTTGCGAACTAGCAACAAAAAGGACCTCCTTAGACACATCAAAAGCTAGTGAAGGCATGATGCGTGACAATGGCATAGGGTAGGTATAAGTGTTTGAAAACAACTAGTTTTAATAAGCGCATCAACTCAACCAAAACATGTATCACATAGCGAAAGCTTTAAAAGTAGAGTACCGCATACTCAAAATATGCCTTTAAATAAAACACATAAGTTCGGTTCTATCACATAATCCCATATCAAATCAATCGAGTTCAAAATTCCGAGAAATCATAATATACGTTTACTCAAATCAAATCTTGTAGTATCTCGATAATCATCTCATTTGCCCAAAATCAATAATCGTATCCCAAAACATATCATCATAAGTCAATCCGCCGGTTCATACCATAATCAATTAAGAAGCTTCAGCTTGGCAAGGGCGTCCGTCGGTCGAGGATCAATTTTCTTAAAACGTGGTTATAGTTTAGGGTTTATAAAATACCTAGTTCTCTATAACCTTGAGCTCTGATACCAATCTGTAGCACCCCCAAATCTCGTACAGCGGGAAGACTTAATCAAGTTTTCAGGGCGTTACTATTGGATTGGTATCTCACATAAGTATAGCAAAAAGATAGTCATTTAACATTCAAAACCAATCACAAATTTAAGTATTCAAAACATTTAATCCAAAAGTATAAATATTAGGCCCAAAACATGATTTAATAAAATTGGTCCCTAAAGTTTATCAGAGTCAGGAATGATCCTTGAACCCCGCCTTCTTGCCAAGCTTCCACCGATCACGTATTCTAAACATCTTTCAAATAGAAATCATGCTAAAAGGACTACGATGGTGAGTTAATAGGTTTAAATTCAATAAAATCATAGTGGACCCGTAGGAGTTGATTTGCTATGCAAGACCTAAGATAGATAAATACCGTTTGCACACACCGATCCTACCTGGATCACCAACCATATATCCATATCCCGCATCCGAGGATTACTCGGCCCCGCGACTCTAGTCCAGCACTGTCGTGGCAAAATCTAGAACAATTGCCAACCCCGGACTAGGTCGAGGTAGAAGTCTATTCTTAGCTAGACAACGGTTCAACCTAGTCTAAGGCAACAACTACCGCACATCTATCTAAACAGTCAAGCATATAAGCAAATCCAAATAGTTTTAATGGTCCAAAAACAGTAGCATGATTCTCACCCCAATTTAGTTAAAAACGTAGATAAAAGTGGGGCTATGAAACTCACCTCAAGCAATCAACGTACAAATAAACACTAGCAGGAGATAACGGTAATCACGGCTCAGCAACTATCGACTCGGCACAACCTATAAATGTAGACCAAATTTTAATATATAATTCCCATAATCAACGTTATCTAGCCCAATGTATTCCATTTCGTTATTTCCAAAAATGTCTCGTTTCACCATTTAATCCTAGTGTTTGGTATCCTCATGTGGGTGTATCGATTCAATATGATGCTATGAATGCACTCAAATAACCAATATGTGACTCAATGTAACACGATGAGACATCTAAGTGATAAGCTCCATAGTCCAATAAGTTTCGGAATAAATAGTAGACCTTATCGAATTCGTCAACTCGATAAACTCATTTATTTATTCGTGTCGCTTATTATCCCATAAATCAATCGCATCCTAAAGAGTCATAAGGATAATTCACCCATTAATAAGGTTACCTGACGTACCTAGCGGGCTCTTATTAGATTCGTCAACCTAATAAGTCCGCTACCCATGTGGATCAACACTATTAATGTTAGGTTATCCGTAACCCACACAAGCGTAAGTAAATAAATACTTGAAACTAGTATTAAATGCCCATAATTGGCATTTATCGATAAACGTGTACTCGAAACATTAATTACTTATTTATTATAAAACATTTCTATTTTTAGTCGTTAGTTTCCATTTAAAAATAGTAAATAACGAGATAAATCTTGTTATCGATATTTTTGGTATACAAACCTTTTTTATTATTTAGGTTTCATAATTTATTAACATTTTCATATATATATATATATATATATATATATATATATATATATTTCGTCAAATCCCAATATCAATTTCATATCGTTATTCATTTCGAGTCCACAAGCACGAGTCATGACTTCTCGGCTTTTAATCAAGTAATAGTCCAAAATATAGTAAAGTCCATGTTACGGCGTTGTCGGGGTCAACTATTGACTAAAAAGTCAAAGTAACACCGATGTTGCTCAAAGTTGACAATTATATATATCATGTCCAATTTAAAAGTTATAATAGCGTAATTCAATCCCAAATCAACTCAAAACAATCTCGCCAACCAATCAACCAACCAAATATACCCGAAACCAATGTTATGACCCTAATGGTCATGACACGATCACGGTTAAGACCACGTGAACCAAACAAGCTCTAGAAGCTTTTCGGCTCCACGCGTCTTATCCAAACATCAACAATATCAACCAACAAGCTACCAAAACGACCCGACCCGGACCTAAGGTCCATGTGGGTCTCGTACGCCATCCAAGCCATGACCATCGTGGTCATGGTGGCTCGTACGCCTCACCAACATAGCCAAACACCAACCAAACACTCCCAAATCAATACCACAACATCCAAATGCAATCAATCAACCTCCAATCATCAACCAAACATCAAACCCATCATCTATTCTAACCAAAAACATGAAACTAGACCTAAAATGCAAAAACCCAACAATATGATACACCACATGATTCCCAAACACTAGCTACATGTTTATTTAGGTGTTAATTAGATTTAATCCCACGTTTAAACCAAAAGCCCTAAAAATTACAATATGGTCGAACCATATTTAAGCCATTCGTGGCTTATTAAAGCTCAATCAAGTGTTATCCATGTTCCATTTACCTTATTCAAGCTCGATCTATAATATTTGATGAAAATCCTAAAAGTACGAATCTTAATCTTAAGATTTGAATGTGTTATGGAGGTCCAAATGGAGCATGTAATATATGGTTGGAAAGAGGAGAAAGTGAGCTTCAAGATGGTGGTGGAGGTGGGTGGTCACGCACCGGTGGTGGCCGGATTTTAGCTGGAACACTGGCGGCGGTGGTGATGTACTAGGGTTAGGGTTTATATTAATTTGGGGGAGAGAGAGAAAGTGTGTTTTGTGTATGTTTTTAGTGAGAGAAAAAACTAGCAAAATGAGGGTGTGGGAGGCCTTATATACTTGGACAAAAAGTGCTCAAAAATAAATAAAAATGGTGGAGGGGGGCGTCGGCCATGGGGAAAGGTGGGGGGTCAGAGTTGTAATTTTTTGTAACTATCCCGTTTACCCATTCCCGAGCTCATATATTGTCCCCCGAGTGTCCCACGACATTCATTCAACTTTCTAACATCGTTATTTATGTTTTCCACGAGTTTTGACTATTTATTTGCCAATTTTCGAGTTACGATCTAAAAGTTACGTTATTTCTCGTTTTAGGCTTTTCTAGTGCCGAATCGAATAGTGCCTACCAAATAGAGTTAAAACTCATACGATAACTCATTCAATAGTGAAGTAATTCATAAAAACCAATAAACGATATAAAATCGAGTCATGGTTGATAAAATAGTGATAAAGGCAAAGCTCGGTTTAGTTTAACGTAATGCGGTTACCTAAAATAGACTCCCTAAATTGCCAGTTGTCACACCAAGCCTATTATTATTAAAGTTATTCCTGTTATTACCATTAGGCCTACAAACAAAAGCAGATATTTTTGGTTTCTCAGTTTTAGCAGAAGTGGAAGGAATCCCTCTATGGGATTCTTCCCTAGACACAATCACAAAAGCATCTTTAACCTCAGGAAGGACTTCCCTAGTTAGAATAGAGCTTCTGATAGGTTGATATATGTCATCAAGACCCATCAGAAATTGCATAAGTTTTAACAATTTAGCATGATCAACTAACTTTATTCTAGCCTCACAAACACAATCAGGAAGTTTAGTCAAAGTGTCAAATTCCCTTCACAAAGAATTCAACGAAAATTGAAAATATTGGAACAGGTGTTAATTTTGTCTGGTTAATCATGCATCAATTAACACCAATTCTGTTTTATATGTTTCTTTCCAAACCATGTAATCAGAAGACCAAGATATCTTGAGATGAACTTAACAACCAATTCAACACAACAACATTACATGTATCCCATTGAGCCTCTAACAAAGGACTAGCAGCATAAGCAGTTCTAACACAAGTACCATCTAGAAAACTCATTTTATTTTTAATTTGCATAGCCAATTTAATTGCACTAGACCAAACCCTATAATTCTCAACACCAGATAATTTCACAGTAACAATAGATGCACAATTAGAATCATTAGGATGAAGATGCAGAGGATTACTCTGATCCAAACTACTAATCATAATAGCCATAATGAGAAACAAGAAAATAAACCACACAGACCAAACAAGAAAACCAAACAAGAACCCTATACACTAGCCAAAGCCAAGAAATCAATCACAACTTCCAATAATCCCAATAAACCTATCCTCCTTCGACCTAAACACCAAAAACTACCCTAAACACAACACACACCCAGATACTTTCTAAGTTAAGCTTGCAGACTGTGACTGGTCAGAGCAGGTATTCATACCACTTGTGGTGGCAGATCAAGATGTTAACCAGTCCGTTTACGCCCACTATACTCAACTTAGAAATATCTAAGAGAAGATATATACTTACAGTGCTTTAAATGAAAACAGCAGTGGAAAATACCAAGAACTTAGCCCAAGAACCACAAAATTCCCAGTAATGCAAAAACCCCCAAATTAGCAATTAGGGTTTTTACCAATCGTACCAAGAAACCAACAATTGATTCAAGAAATCAACAATTGGTCTCAAGAATCACAGTAATCCACCAACAATTGCTCAAATCAACCACGAGAACCAAAACCCCCAAAAATTAGGGTTTCAAGAAAAAACCCTAATTCTTCAATTAAACCTCAAGAACTTCAATTAACCACGAACTTAACCATATCCAAGAACCACAGTATTCGAATCGATCAATTCAAATCAAGATCCCCAAATCAAACCGTAATCAGAACCTAGGGCTCTGATACCATGTAAAAATGATATCAAAACAATCAGAACACACGGTGTAATCACCCAACCAACAACCCCTTGGTGATCTAACTTTTATTATAACAATATACACATATAGCTTGTCCCCAACACGGATGCAAGCAAACAATACAAAAAAAATATATAGTCCCTCTATAAGGTGCTATCATACAAACTCACACACTAAACCAAACTGTTAAGATCAAGATGATCTTAACCTAAACTAAACAATAAATCCAGTGAAACAATGAAACCAAGATCAGTATCAACAGAATCAAATCTCCAGAGAAAACCATAGACGAAAACTTGTATGTGTGAGAAACTTGAAACCCTAGGAGAGATATCCTTCTTTTATAGCCTGAGAAGTTACATATCAAACCCTGCACAATACAAACTAACAAAACCAGGCAGAAACTTTGATATTAGAAAACTAGGCTTAAAATATTTACCAATAAGCCCTTATACTTTCATAAGATTGACTTATTTCAACACTACAAGAAGGTGATAGAAACACAACCTTTTTCATAATGTACTTAAAGGGAGAAAACATAAGGGTAGAATAATGTCAGATTGTGATGAACTTGGGAACAGATAAGAAAATGAGGAAGTAGCAGAGTAGTTTCTAAAGCACTTCAAGTGTTTTTTGGGGGAAACATGATAAGGTGGATTCTATGGAAGAAAATAATGTGGTTTTTGAAACTAAATTGTCTACTAATGAAGCAGTTAATATGATCAAAGAAGCTAGTGATAAGGAAGTAAAAGATGCATTGTTTAATTTAGAGGATGATATAGCACCTGGGCCAGATGAGTTTACTTCTAAATTCTTTAAAGATGCATGGAATATAGTGGGTGTGGATGTATGCCGAGTTGTGCAAGAGTTCTTTGTTTTTGGAAAGCTGCTTAGAGAGGTAAACCACTATCATTTCACTTGTGCCTAAAATTTAAACCCCTAATAGAGTATTTGTCTTTAGGCATATTGCATGTTGTAATGTAATTTACAAATTCATTAGTAAGACCTTGACAAATAGAATTTAAGAAGTGCTTGGGAAATTAGTTAGTGAGAATCAAAGTATGTTTAGAGCAGGAGGGCAAATAACATATAACATTCTTTTGTCTCAAGAATTGTTAAGAGGTTACAATAGGAAAAGTTTTGGTAAGAAATGTGCCTTCAAAATAGATCTCCAAAATGCCTATGATCCAATAAATTAGGAATTTATTAGCAGAGTGTTAGAGGATTTTGGGTTTCATGACAAAGGGGTTCAGTGGGTGATGATTTGTGTAACAACTGCCAAGTTCACTACCAATGTTAATGGAGAAAGATTAGGTATTTTAATGGGGTAGAGTAGGGCTGAGCATCGGGCCAAAAACCGACTCGTCCCGACCGAACCCGAAAATGGAGAATATACCGGACCGATACAGAACCGAATGGGACTCGGGTTTGTCTGGTCGGTTTCGGTATTGTGCAGCAGAAACCGAAACTCCAAAAAATGGAGGGAAAATGCAGATTGCAGACTTCAAAATGCAGATTGCAGACCTCCCAAAACTGGATGGAATATACATGTTCATGCAAAATGTAAATATAGTAGCATTACAAATTAGACCAATATTCAATTAAAGTAAGCATTGCAAATTCGATGACAACAAATTCCAATAAGCAACCAAATGCAAAGCACAACTTCAATCATGCCGCAACATTATTCTCTTTTCCATGATTTTGTTCTCCCTTTTGTTTGTCTAAACCCTCTTGAATTTCTACAAAAAAGAAAACAATAAGACATAAGTCTGGTGTATAGAACAAAGAAAACAAGAATACATTTGCAATTAACTAAAACTGCATATCCAAATACCCCTTAAGCAGCCCTAACTAAAACTGCTTAACTGCATATCCAAACACCTTAAGCAGTATCAATGAAAACTTTTGAAAATATAATAGTAATCAAGAGAATGCATGACATGAAACAAACGCTATCTGTTATGGGTGTGATTGACTGCAATGTCACTAAATTAGTCTAAGGCAAAAACAAAGAAAACGAACAAGGTTACTATGGCGCAGTGAAAGGATATTTTAAAGATGTGCATAGCTTTAATAATTGTAGTTTGAGTCATGTATACTCTATTTGATTTTGGACTTATAGCCAGAACATGTAAAACCAATGAACCAAATATAAAACATGTAGCATCTGGTAGAATCAAATATAAAACCAATGAACCAAAACTTTTTGTTTAAACCTAAGATCTGAACAGAGTACATAAACATTAGCATAATCAAACACCCCTTACTGATTTTTCAGGATTTACAAAGTTTAGTACACTAAATGTAACATCGGTGTTACTGATATGGAGCAGATCAACAAATGGCATTAGAAACAGAATATTAGCATAATCAAACAGACGCCTAATTAGGTTTCCTGAAATACTCAACATTCATTTGTCTTCTTAGGTGATAAAAAACGTGTTCTCTGAACCTTACTTAAGGGGGTGTTTGGGAAGGGAATTTGATTCAGGACTCGGCTAAAACAGCCCTATAACTTAAAAAAATAAGCCCTATAGTCGCATCGAACCTAAAACAGCCCTATAACTTACAAAAATAAGCAATAAATTGGTATATAAATAATTTGCCTTTAGCAAGCTCGTCTTCTTTCATTAAATCTTCTAAGGTATCCATAGTGATGTTTTTACTTGATGTACGAATCCAATCTTGTGTGCACACCTAAGCCTCTACAATGCTTGGCGCTAAAGAATTCCTATACGGGTCCATAATGCGACCACTCGCGCTAAAGGCAGATTCGGAAGCAACGATGGATACTTGGATGAACAAGATATCTAAAAAAAGTTAATAAAAAACATAAGTTAATAAAAAAAAAGCACACATATATCTAAAAATTAATAAAAAAAACATAAGTTATTACCTTTCTCCATCCTTGATACGATTGGAAATATTGGACTGTTTAACTTCCACCAATTAAGTATGTCGAAGTCTTCGTCATCCTCTAGCTCAAGACCCGGTTCTTTAAGATATTTGGTCAACTCGTCTTTACCCCCGCTCAACTTATTTCCAACTGTATCTTTAAACGAATTTAAGAAAGCATTGCCACGACGACAACTTGCATTAGTACTTTTACTTAACATTGCTTTCGGTATGTCGCTTGATGTGTTTGTGCCATATTTTTCTTTGTACATGGAAAACAATAGTCCCATATCAGTATCAACCATCTTAACCAATTTGGCACATAATTCTTCATTGGTTAAAAACTGAATTGGCGTCTCATCACTTTCTTCATCGACCTCCATGGGTATACAACCATTTTCTCGCAAATGTCTAAACCATAGCCAATTATTTCTGACTTCATTGTGGGATATAAGATAACGGCAAAGTACATATAATGTTTGATTTTTTTGTAATTGCCCCAATATTTGTCATACTTTTTTCTCATATCTTGAACCATTCCCTTAAAAGAAGCATTTTCTTGCCACTTATGAAGATGGTTATCAATATCAAGTACCTCTCCAAACCACAAATGAGCTACGGGACTTGATACGTTTGACACAAGTTCTGTTGTTTCCTTAAATTTCTCCAAAATGCAACTACCTTCTTACAAACCTCAAAATCATCCCGCTTAGGTGTTTCCTCAAGGTCTTGAGCAAAACAAGAGTTACTAAAATCATAATCAAAAAAATATTCTTTTAACACAATAGCTGTTTTCAACATATCATGTGTGGAATTCCATCTTGTAGGACATTCAGAAATCAAAAACTTATTTGAAGTACAAACCATTTCAACACTTTCTTTAAATTTAGTAACTCTTTGGTTCGAATGTTTCATGTATTTCACGGCCAAGGCTATGGTATCTACTTCCTTTTTGTATGTTTTAAGACCATCTTTGAAAACTAGGTTTAAAATATGAGTCATACATTTTATGTGAAAATGTTTACCACCATCATACTTAGTTGGTAAATTTTCTATCAAGTATTCAAGAGCTTTGTCATTTGAAGCAATGTTATCAACCGTATGGTCATAACATTCTTTATACCCCATCCGGTTATACATTCCAAAAGTGCCCTACCAATATCGACCCCTCTATGGCTATTTATTGGTCTAAAAATAATAATTCTTTTGTGCATTACCCAATCATCATCTATAAAGTGGACGGTTAAAACCATAAAGTTCATTCTTTTACAACTAGAAGTCCACGTATCGGTGGTTAAATGAACTGTGGTGGCCTTGTTGCTTAAGAAATTGAATATGATCTTCCTCTCGTCAAGATAAAACATAGAAATATCCCTAGCAATAGTAAACTGAGATGGCATATTAAATCTAGGTTGCATGTTCGTGGAATATCAATGAATGTCGGGTGTTCTACAAACTTAAACGGAAGCTCTGCAAGAACAATTAACTTAATCAACGACTGTTTAATCACTTTTTCATCATACTTCCAACTAAAGTTCCGATGCTACTGCCACCCTCATCCTTCTCACCAATCTTTTTTCTGAATGCTAGTTTTTTTTGTTTCTTAATTTTCTCAACATTGGGGTTTTTATCACAATTTACATAATGATTATTCAAGTGTCGCGTACCATGTTGTTTTGAATCGGCTGTGAAAACCGCATCACCATTTGCAGTAGGCCATCTTAATGACTACCACATCTTCATCAGGTTCAAACTTTTGATCAAAGTATTTCCAACACTCAGAAAATGTTTTCCTTGGTTTGGCTAGGGCTTTCCTTTTGCGTTTATTATCATCACTATCAAGAGTCTTAACGTCTATCATCTGATCCTAAACAAACACATTAAAACAAAAAATTAGTAACAAACACTTTAGTTTTTAGGATGTTTGTGATTTCTTATTCACATTGCTCTATGATTATTTGTGAGTGAAACTCCCATTGCATTTAAAAGTAAAATAAACAAGTAAATAAGCAACTCCCGTTGCATTATTTGTGAGTCGAAACTACTTATTTAAACAAATCACCAAAACAATAAACAAGTAAATAAGCAACTCCCATTGCATTTTCACAACTATAAGTACAGCAAATACAACTATAATTAAAACATGTACAACACTTACTTCCATTGCATTGTTTTGTTGAGATGAGAATGATTCATATGTAGGTACAGAATATGAGATTGATTCATATGTGGTGTTTTTTTAGATGAGATTGATCCTTTTAATTAGGGTTCATAAGACAATCGGTGAGTTTTGAATTGTTTTGTTGGGTGTGTTCTTGAGTTCTTCGGTGAATTGGTGTGGTGTTTTTGAGTGAGACTGTTAAACAAATGAAGGGCGCCTTTTTTTTACCAAACCTAATATTTTGTCGTGTTGTCAGGCTTATTTCGGTTTTTATACCGAACAGACCTGAAACTGACATGTACTTATTTGGATAACCGACTACCGACCCGAAGTCCGTTGGTTCGGTATCGGGAGACTCGGGTTCGATCGATTTTTCAGGATTTTTAGGTTTCGGTCGGTTTTGCTCATCCCTAGGGTAGAGGGCTCAGGCAAGGAGACCCTATATCATCATATATGTTCAATTTAGTAATGGAGATGTTAAGCTTGTTACTCAAAAAGAATATATGGGAAGCAAATCACTTTAAGTATCATTTTGGGTACAAAAAATTTAAGATAACATATTCTTGCCGATGATTTAATGGTACTTTGTAATAGTGATTTGAGATCTTAAGAGAACATTGGAAGAGTTTAGTGGTATATATGGATTAAAACCAAACATGCAAAAAAAACACAGTTTTTTGTGGGATTAATAGTATGGAACAGAGTAGTATTCTACAAGTACTACCATTTTCGTAGTAAAAGTACCTGTTAAGTACTTTGGAGTACCTTTGATCACAAAACAAATAAGTATTTTATAATTTAAACCCTTAATTGAAAGGGTAAAGTAGAGAGTACTGAACTGGAAAAACAAGGCATTATCATATGCTGGGAGAATGCAACTAATAGCCTCATTATTGTCTTTAATGCAAGTATGTTGGGCCCTGTTTTCTTGTTAAACAAAGAACTTATTAAAGAGGCAAATAAGGTGTTGAAGGGCTTCTTATGGTGTCAATGGGAATTGGTGAAAGGTATAGCAAAGGTGTCTTGGGAATCAATCTACAGACCAAAAGAAAAGGGTTGTTTGCGTTTGAAAAATCTTCAAACCTGGATTGAAACCTTAATGTTAACGCAACTTTGAAGCGTGGCACACACTATGGTAAAATGGATTAATACTAAAAAGTTAAAAGGCAGAAACGTATGGGATGTGCATATTGAAAATAATTGTAGTCCTATATGGAAAGCTCTTTTGGGTATGAGGAATATAGTTAAAGAACATATGTGGTATAAAATAGGAGATGGTAAGAGCATCTCTGTATGGTATCATAAATGACACTCAATGGGTCCTTTTGTGTAATTTCATAACCAAAAGGGATATATATGATGCAAAGATGTCTGATAAGTGTACTATTGTTGAGGTTGTCAAAAATGGTGTTTGGAAATGGCCAGATGGGTGGTTTAGTAAGTATCATATTCTTAATATCATGCAGGTTTCAATGCTTAATGAATCAAAAAAGGATAATGATAGATGGGTTGATAATCAAGGTAAATTGGTAGAGTTATCCATTAAATATGTATGGATAAATAGGAATGAAGAAGGACAAAAGATGAATTGGAAATCTATGGTTTGGTTACACAATGTATACCAAAACATGCTTTTGTGCTATGGATGGCTGATAACGCTCATATTATACATATTTTTATACGCGTTATCGATGCTTTTATGCTTATATATTGGTATATTTATATGAACTTTTGATACTTAATAGATTATATATGTTATTGTCGGTTCATGTGATGTGTCGTAGAAGGAAATGGAAGAATACATGAAGATAGGGCTATAAACAAATTGAACGTTCAGTGAACATTTCATGAACTATTCGGTAAAAAGTTCATTCATGTTCGTTTATTTATTAAAGAGTAAATTACATAAATGGTCACTATGGTTTGTCCATATTTTCATATTTAGTCACTGAACTTTTTTTTTGACATACATGGTCACTAAAGTTTCAAATCGTTAGAGATTCAGTCCATTTCGTTACATAAATGGTCACTGAAGTTTCAAACCACAATGGCTATATGTAATGAAATTGAAACCTTAATGACTACATTTGTAATGATTTGAAACCTTAATGACTGACCTTGTCAAAAAAAAGTTCAGTGACAAAATGTGAAAAAATGGACAAACCACAGTGACCATTTATGTAATTTACTCTTTATTAAATGAACGAACATGAACAAAAATCGCGCCCGTTCATTTATGTTCGTGAGCGTCCGATTATGCGTTCATTAACGTTTGTTTATGTTCATTTATTTATTTATGTTCGTATATCATATCTTTTAATTGTATAATTTTAAAATTGTTTTGTTTAAATAAAACAACACTTATAAAACTATATATTGTAACGTTTATGTTTGTTTGTCTATGTTTATTTATCTTCGATCGTTTATGTTCGTTAAGTGTCTCAATAAACGAACATGAACAACTCATTTTCTTAATAAACGAACATGAACAAGAAAATTCGTTTGTTTAAGCGTTCGTGTTCGTTTATTTATCCTATTAAAATTAAACGAACGAACATGAACAAGGCTTCGTTCGTGTTGGCCATATCTTGAACATACGAAGTCCGATTGAGTTGATTCAAGTGGCCACAAAAAGCTAAGAGAGTTATCTACAACTTTCATATTTAGTGAAAGGACAAAAATGAACAAAAGTACGCCGATTTTGCCGTTAAGTGCGGTGCACTTTTCACAAGCGAGAAAAATAGTTTAAATGCACCAACTACGCTGGGTTTTGGAAAGTATGTGCACCATAGTTTGGTAAACTAAAAGTCATAGTTATGACTCCCATTTACTCCCTATCTGATCATATTACTTTGGCTTGGTCCTTAAGTGTTGAAAACACTATATATAGCCCCATTTGGTGCCTGGAACTCAGACATATATATCATCACAACTCCAAGAACACCACTTGGAGGTGATTAAGGGCTTGACAACACCTTAATCCAGAAACCCCTTTACACCATCATACTACCAACACCTTAGCCACGACCTTCCACAATCCAAACACCATTTTCCAGACCCTAAACACCAACTTTCCAGAATATAAACATACTACACTTAGTACTTAGATTGATTCATACCAAATCCTTTTAAGTTACCACCATAAACCTCGTTACTAAACACATCTTTTGGCGACGGTTTGTTGATTTCTCGAGGTTCGAAACAGGTTCTCGGGTTATCTCAGTAGGTTTCGGTTATTGGTTTGATGGTAGAATCATTGGCTTGGTTCTCGATTTTGGTTATTAGTCGGTTATATAGTTTATTGGATGTTTAGTTCCTTTTACACTTTCATTGCGGATATTTGGTATTCTCTATATTAAATTTATGATTCAAGTTACTGAATTCATACATCTAAATATGTTCGCCATGTGTTCAATATGGAGTAGTCGTTTTTGTGTTTGTTTGGGCGTATTGTGATCTTGGATGTGTAGTGTTTGGATATGTGTTTATTGTAAAAGTTAAAAGATGATTTGTATAAGTGTATAGGCCTAAAGGGTACTTTATAAATCATTGTTCTATCATTTCAAAATATATATTGATTGTAACAAAGTCTAAACTCTAAAGGTTGAAAGGATTCGTTGTTATTAGTTGATATAAACACTTGTTACACTTATGGGTCGAAAGGATTTGTAACTTGTGTTACCTGTATTTCTAACTTATAAACACTATCTTCAACACTTCTATGTCTTAGTGATCATGTCTAAATAAACATGCCTTAATCATTTGCTTGGTTCTTTATAATTCATTCTTGTTATAATCATGGTTTTAATGCACATTTAGTTAATTTGATACGTGAAAATCATATTGACCTTAGCACCTTAGTAGCAATCTGAGAAAACTACAATTCCTGTGGAACGACCTGAACTTACCTTGGCTATATTACATTCGTATACTTGCTCGTGTAGTGTTTTAGTCGATAAATAGCATTACAAATTTAAAGCTTGTAAAACATACATCAATGGTTGTTCAAGAGAAGTTGTTGCCTCAAGTAAAGTAATGAAATGGAAGCCTAATAAAGTTTTGGAATGTTCACTATGTGGTGAAAGTAATGACTCTCATGATCATTTATTCTTCAAGTGCAAATATTCTGCAAAAATATGGAGGAATGTGCAGTCATTGATGATTAGTAAGTGTTCACATAATTGGAAAGGTATTATTAATGAGCTATCTTGATTAAGAAACAGTAAGAACATTTGGTGTATTTTGAGGAAACTAGTATGTCGAGCTGCAGCGTATTATGTACTAGCTAAAGACCCGCGAAATTCGCGGGTATTTTAAATAAACGTAACAAAAATATATATAAATAATGTTGATATGTTATGCAATAAAATGGAAGAACAATACAAATGAGTATGTCGAGTAGACAAAAAGGCATGTTTGTAATGAAACATAGGAACATTACAACAAATTATATAATAATGCAAAAAGAACGTAAAGTAAGAAAAACATATGGTAGTATCTGAAATTGTCCATTTTTATTTGTTTTTGTACACAAAAACTTGTGGATGAATTTGTCGATAACCCTTTTTTTTTACAAAATTTGATAACCAAAGTTACACCAACCTTCATATTCTTGTATAACAACTAAAGTTCTAACAATAATAAGGATATCAACCTAAAATGGGTATGATTTGAAACACGATATGTTGTTAGACAACCATAATAAGTGATGGAATATGAGAACAAAACATCTCAAATATTAACAATAAATAATTTGCAAATGACAACTAAAAACAAAGTGAACAAATAGTTTGTACAGGGAATTAGCATCCGTTGAAAACAATAAAGCATAATAAAAATAAAAATGCCAAAACACATATTAGTACCCCAAACTTGGCAAACTGGATCTTTTAGTACCCTGAACTTTTAAAGGTGCAAAATGACATCCTGCACTTGACAAAGTGAAATTTCTACTACCCTATACTAATTAACTCAATAAATATTTTTTTCTTTCTAAAAGTTAATTTAGTGAAGTGTTTTGCAATAATAAATAATTTATAGTAAAACTTTAGCTAGGTAAATATATATTTATTCCTAAAATTTAAATATCTTTCAGTTTTTAAATTTTAATATAATGTTTTAATTAATTATTTAGAATATATATATAGTATCTATTTTTAAAATATTTTCAACACATTACGCTTAGTATATCTTCATATTATATTATTAAATGATTGTTACAAATAACTTTTAGATCAACTTATAATCAATTATAGATGAGTTTTTGCAATTTTCAATTTAACATATGCATATGAAGAAATAAATAGTTAAAATTGTTATGGTCTCAAAAATATTTGATACATACACTCAGTATAAAATACAGATATCTATATATGAAAAGTGGTGCAGTAGATTCACCTTTTATAAAGTATTATTTCAAACATATATTTATTCTCAATAACTAAAATATAATATTATATTAATTAAAAGAAAAATTAAATTGAATCAATGTTAAATAAGATATGATTAGTTATTCTAAGTTTAACTGTAAATCACATATATAACATTAGGCCTTAGTAAATTGATTTTTAGAAAAAATAAATAAATAACTTATGAAGTTAATTTAGTATAGGGTAGCAGTAATTTGTGCAAAGTTTGAGGTACCATTATGCACTCCTAAAATTTCAGGGTACTAAATGAGTTTGTTTGTCAAGTTCAGGGTACTAATATATGTTTCGGCATAAAAGATGTATGAGAGACATCCTTTACTTAAGAAAGAGACACTTTATTTATTAATCTACCTTTACTCTTTATTCCTTATAATATTATGTTTATTCATATATTTTCTTTCAATAACTGCATATAAGCCAAAAAGCTATGTTAAATAATGACATATGCTAAAAAAACGAAAGCTCAAAAAGGCGAAGAGTCAACACAGACATAAAATGAATTAGGATATGATATTAATTCACCAAGATTACCCAAGAAACATAGATCCAAAAACATTCGTATGACACTGAGCATAGAACAAATGTCTTGAAAGAAACTTAAAGTAACATATAATACGGTTGCGAGGCGGTTAAACCACGTCAACTTACACGACAAAACTCTACGACACAAAAGTTGTCCAAAAACGAAGATTCAAACAACTTCTTTTTGGTGTTAGATTCTTACTCCATTAATCACAACGTATTTGCCACCATGTTTCCTAGCTAAACATATTTAGAGTGGTTGAAGTACATTTTATACACTTTGGAGGCATTCCGTTGTCATCACTAACAGTAACATAATCCAGATCCTAACAAAAACACAATATTATTAAGATTCAAAAAGAATAAAGTTCATATAATCATATTTGTAGCAGACGAAGACCAAAATATAGCACAAACTACCTTAAGCTTGAATGTAAACAATAGAAGCACGAACCACTTAGTGGGCTACTGGAATATAACATCAACTACCATTAGCTTGAATATAAACAGTAGAAGCTAGAACCACCTAATGGGTTAAGAGCACCAAATATGTCATGGGTAAAAGTGTTGTCACTTCAACAGTTTTTCTATAACATCAAAACCTATAACTTTACACAAAACACTCTTCTTCAATTTCTGATGTTATAAAACATCCTCTGGGCAACACATAACCCGATAAACCACAAATACAAAAAGAAATACTCACGCCGTGCGCTAATCCGGATGGCACCAACCCTTATGCTGCAAAGAGGGGTGTCGGGCTGGTGTTATCAATCAGGGGCTAATCTATGTTGGGCACAGGGTATGCACGTGCATACCCTATGTTGATTTTCAGTGGTGTAAGAAAATTTTGTTGTTCTTCAAAGTAACCATGAAATACCGTGAAATTCTATTAGTGCACACCCTCTAAAATGTAGGAAAATTTTGAGTGCATACCTAAATCAAACTCACCATTGTTTAAAAGAGAAAAGAAATTAAAAAGAAGCATTGTGCAATTATCAGTTGGTTCCCGCAGTGTTGAAGAAGAAGGAGGTAACCACTGACCAATAATTGAGATAGGTCAAACCGAAATCGATTCATATGTGGCCCAATTATAGTGTACAATTTTTGGATACTAAGTCAAGCACATGGGCCCAACATACTCAAACTTACAGCTCACATAATTTTAACTCTTCAATACTCTGTATTATGCTTAGTTCTAATATATTTTGCATTGGGTTATATTTACTTTGTTCTTTTATGATTTAAATATTAGGATTCTTATCACTGATTAAGAGTTGATTTTAGTAATTAAAGCTTAAAAATTTAACATTATACATTACTGCAAGATATTAGATATACTTTACTGTTAATCTGATTCGATTAACATCAAATCTAAATCAACTTATAGTACTCGAATCCAACTAACCAATTTTATCTTTAGTAACCCAAACTTGACAAATTAAATCAGCTTTGTTTACTCCGATCCAAAAAAAACCGCCCGCGTCTAATTTAAATCATGAAAAACCCGACCCGAAAAAACCTAATCCGAATACCCGATTATTTTAATAGCTCTACTAAAAATCGTGCATACCCTCATGTGAATTCCTGGATCCGCCACTGCTATCAGTTGACGTTATAAGATGGCTCCATATGCAATAGTCATGCGTACCAAGCTCTCTAATAGCAAACCTTCAATGTTTGACAAAAAAAACTTTGAAATCCTTTTACTGTACAAATATGTTTATATTATAATGTTGATAGTTGAAAAGTCAATATAAAAATTGTATACACTTGACATTGTATATTTTTAGCCTTTAGGAACTCACCTTAAGTGGATATTCTCAATTATGATTACAACGGTACTGAGAGACATGCGTCGGCCCCATTATTTAACACAATACTGTGAAAACCATAACATAAATATGATTAGTGTAATAACCCAAGATGCTATAAAAGTTGCATGATGTAGTGACAAAACTCACCGTTATTGAATTTGGCAATCTCACGTATATAATTAGTAATGAACAATTTATGAGCCAAAGTAAAAATTATGTATTAACCATGTCGACATGAATTTTCTACAATAAATTGAACAGATACAAATATAATATTGGAAAACGATAACATATAGACAATTCAACCAATTACGAAATAATTGTAAAACAAATTAAATTATAAACTTAAAAATGCATATATTTTTTGTTGACCATTTCTTGTGTTTGCGAAAACGCAACTTGTTATATATGAATTCTCGATAACTTGAGCGATTCCTTTTCATGTGTCTCAACCTTAAGCCGCTTGCATGACTTTGATTACTACGAAGACGGATATTATAAAAGTAACATGTTATTTCAATGTATATGCATGTAAGAGCGTCAACAAAATATGCATTACTCATGCAAAAACACATATGTAATGTAGGCAATTTATAAAAAATGAAGAAAATGTAAATCATAGTGTCTTATAGAGAGTAATATAGAAGATGAAGAAAATAAGCGATTGACACATTAAAAATACTTCTCATAAATAATACTTGCCTATCATTAAAAAGGCTCACAAAAATTTTCAAGGTAAGTGTTTTGTAAAAAAGGAAGTGTCAAGGACAAAAAAAAAAAAAAAAAAAAAATGTCAAGAAGGAAACTTTTCTATGACCAGGATTTTAGATGTGATACCTGTACTTATAAACTGAGATGGGTTTTTTCAAATTTCTCATTTATCATTCTTCTCTGCCACGTGGCACAATTATAGACAATGGTATTTTTAGAAAAAATTGATGAAGAGAGAGGTAGAAAAACTCGGTTTTATTAGTTAGTATAGATGGCAAGAAAGAAACGCAAGATTTTTGGCAAAACAAAGAGAAGTGAAGAAGTACCACGCAAGAGATTAAAGATACAATAAGAATGAAGCTGATGAGTTTGCAAGTTAAGGAATCTCAAGTTGTAAAGAATGTAGAGATGAAGTGTAATGTTAAAATACAACGATTTAAGAGGAGTGAAGAACTTGTATAGATTGTCTGAATTTATGGCTATGTTTGGCAAAAATAGATTGTGTTTGTGCTGATGCTGGTGATAGTGATGTTGCTGAAAAAGATTATAAAAAGAGATTATTTTTATAAGCTACATGAAGTAACTTTTTATTATCAGAGATTATGGAAGATTATGTTTTTAATAATCTCTTATAAGTTCTGTCTGCCAAACAAAGATTATTTTTTAAATAGCTTATTTTTTGAAAAAATAAGCATAATCTTTCCATAATCTCATGTTTATATATTGATGTTTATATATACAAGTTCACTTTTAGGGGGGAAAACAAGTATTTTGTAGATACGAAGAAAATTTTTAAGAATATAAAGTTTAATGGGTTTAAGGGTCTATTTGGTATATTAGTAAACTGATTTGACAGAATCCAAAGCAACGTCAAGTTTAGCTCACACAAGCTAGCCACTTGTGAATGACTAACCGTAAGAAACTTAAACGCTCTCGATTAATGATCAATAATAAGAAGTGTAGTATACGGGTAACTCAAACGTGTTAGGTTTGAGCACCGAGATCGTTCCGAACGAGGGTTGAATGGAATTTCCAACTCACGTCTCGATTATCGGGATTTGAATAATAGAAGGGCATAAAATGATATATTCTAAACTACGGGATAAGGAAAGTAAATGGAACATCTAATCTATGGGAAATCCTAAGAATAATGGCAAACTACGCAATTCTACACTAAAACGCAAAACGGGATTAAGACGAAACGCGAATAAAAAGCAACTACGTCTATTCTAAATCCTAAAAATAACCTAAACTTACTTTTACTCTAGAAATGATATTAGAAAACTAATTATGAATTAAAACTAATTTTTTAGGAATTTTCTTGATTTTATTTTAATTAAAAACTAATTATTAACTTTAAAAATAAAACTAATTATCTAAAAATTATGAAAGAGAGAGGGAAAAATATGGAATTACTTTTAAAAAATCTAAAATATCATAAAAGACTTTTCAAAACTATTTTTGTATTTTTCAGATTAATTTCCTATATTCTACTAATTTAAAACTATTTAAATCTAAATAAAATTATGAAAAATACCAAATACAAAGAGAAAAATAAGGAAAAATATTTTTTATGCTTTTTATATTTATCTTAATCTATTAAAATTGAAAAACTATTTTTTGGAACTTTTTCTTAATTAATTGCAATTAAAGCTAATTAAAAGTGATTAAAAACTGAATTTAATAAAGAAAAATAGTGAACAGTGACTAAAAATTATGAAAATTTCAGGAAAATCCTAAAATATTATTCTGAAGCTAATAAAAATATAAAAACATGGGCTTATTTGAGAGAATTGAGGGTTGCTATGTAAACTGATAAGGAATAAGCATTTTGGAATAAGCTAATAAGCACTAAAATGAACCAAACTACTACAGAAGCTATAATATCCTATAACTACTCTAAAACAGCTTATGCAAGCTAATCCTAACACCTAAACAGTGATCTACCAAGTTTAAGGACAACTGATATTTAAGCAAATAAGCTAACTGACCCTACTGTTTGGCTGATGCAACTGCTTAATCAATAAGCTAAAATGAAAACCAACAGTGTGGATCTCAAGACAACCAACCAAAGATCATTTATCCAAAATTACAGCTTAAGAGGACCAGTAATGAAGAAGTAGAGATCAAAACAAAAATCAAGCAATGGAAGTGGCCGATGAATCAAAAATAAATGAACGGCTAATTTACCATCAGAATCGCTTATTTAATAAGCTAAAACAAAAACCAAAAGTTGACATAAGTAGACCACCTAGCATACTGCTTATAGACCAAAAATGAGACTCTAATTGTTTGAATTGACAACTATGCACTAGCTGCAAGTTCTGCAAAACTCTGATATTTGACACAATTTTGACTTTTAAAAACAGTTAAGAGATTGACTTTCTTGAGATTCAAATGCAAATGAAAGGCTGAATTGGATGAAATGTGATGAAATGAGACTTTCACAAGCTTGGTTATCAAATACTAAACCTATATGAACTGATTTCAGAAACTGGATTCCAACAGTAATGCCAACAAATCAGTTACAAAATCAATTTGACTATGAATGAAAGCAAGCACAAAACAAGGGCAGATAAGACTGCTAATAACTAAAACAAGCTTCAAGCAACTGATCTAATCCATGTTTGTAACCTCTAAAACAGTTTAAATCATTAATCCAAAAACTACTTTAAATTCATGAAAATGCATTTAACAAAATGATCTAGATGAAAGCTTGCCACAAGCAATTCAAAACTGATTAATTAACACATGATTAAGCTAGTGAACAGATTGGAACCATAAATCAACCCAAACAAATTTGACTCTCAAAATCTTGACCCGTTTTGACTTTTCTTGACTTTTACCAAAACTAGAAATCAAGAACAGTTAAGATACCATGAGCTCATATAAGCTTAGTAAAGCTTATATGAGCTTAAACAAACAGTGAAAAACAACTTTTTGATTGATTTGAGACTAGATTGCATGAAAACTGAAATGGACAATGGATTAAACACAACTTGATTAATAAAGTGACAAGAGTATTGAAATTACACTGAAAGGAACTTGACTAAGCTATTAAAACAATAAATGACAGGAAATTAAAAGGTCAAAATCCCTCTAATGCCTAAGGAATTGGACAAATTCGACTGTGGAAGTGAGGGGTCTTATATAGCCCCTGAGCCTTGGGATCCCTTTCAGAAGGGCCTAGAAGTCCATTTACAGCCACACATTCAATTCCAGGTCACTTCAACCAATTAGAGAGCTCCATTATCTTTGATGAGGTGTAGCAGCCAATGGGATGCTTCCATTTGGCCACGTAGGTAAGCTTATCTGACACATCAGAGGTCTAGAAGCTAGGATAGATTCTTAGTACTAAGATTGGTGTTTGGGATGGGTATTAGGTGGTGAAAGGGGTGCGTTTGGGAGGAGGAAGGAGAAAGGCCCTGTTTGGGGCGGGTTTGTTTATTTAATTATATTTCGAATAACTGTTGATCGGTATGGGTTTGACTTGGCCGGTGGCCTAAAATAGGTGTATTCGGGTTGTTTGTGGGGCGGGTAATAGATGTTGGATTGGGCCATGGTTTATTAAGGGTTGGATAATGGATATAACATTTGGATTGGATTTAAGGATTTTGTATATATGGACTAGTAGTATATGTGATCCAAGTTGTATTTCATAGGGACCAAAAATGTAAAGGCTGAAAGTCCAAGGACCAAACATGTAAATCTGATATTATCCTCCAAGGACCATTCTTGTTAATCTTCAATAGACCAAGGACTGAATTTGCAACTTTCTGAATCTTCAAGGGCCATTTCTGTCATTTGCTGAAAGTTCAGGGACTATTTCTGACATTTCTTCAAACTTTGCTCAAATCTTCACAAATCATCCTTAAAGATTAGAATCTTCATAAATGCATAATTCTGACCTTCCGGCTCAGCTTAAGCTCTCTTGATCTCTCGTGCTCGGATTTTCGTCTGATTTGGCTTCTTTTTGTGTGTTTTAACATATCCGTACCTGCACAAGCATAAACTCAAGAAAACCACAAATATTAGCAATAAACGGCTCTTTCTTGGTTATTTTGGGTCTATTTTGATATAGAAAAGGTATGTGTTTTAGCACATACCAAAATACCCCAGACGAAACTATTGCCGTGTCCTCACGCAATGCAATCAACTCACGCTTCTAAAACCAAGGATTTCAATCTCTTTCTACTAAACCATTGATATGTCCAAACCATCAAGTTATCTCATACAAGCTAGCCACTTGTGAATGACTAACCGTAAGAAACTTCAACAGTTCGCACAAACCAATTAGAGAAGTAGTCAATGTTCCTCAAAAGAGATTAAGAAAGCCTTAATTCTAAAAACGCCCCGCTTACCTTTTAATTCACATATATAGATATCACGATTAAGCACATTCCGATTATGAATGACGGTTTGTTGAACTTTCATGTCGATCAATAACTCAAACATTTTCAAACCACACTAGGATCACGGAGTAGAAAACACAACACACGGAAGTGACCATACGGATAGAATACATCGCCCCTGATTTTTCACAAGTCCCAAACTAAGCGTAAAACCGAAATCATTGTTACATACGACTCTAGATGCTAACACTACCCATGGAAGTTACTTATGTGATTACCTTTTGTTCCCATTTTCCTATTTTCCTCTAGAATTTTTTATTTTTGTGAGAAATGAATTTCTTCAAATTCTCGTTTCGATAACTTTTATTCCGATAAAGATACAAAGCTAAGTCGATAATTAGTTATCCATCTTCTCTCGAGAACCATTGTCGTAAAAATGAGGTCCACATCAAGGAATTTTTATTACTAACTTTTGACTTTTTCAATTTTCATTTTTCAATATCAATTTTTTTTTTTTTTTAATACTTTGCACTTATACCTTTACTTATATGAGCTGTGAACCACGGAGCTTCACGGGGTAATTCCAAGACTATAGGCTTCATGAAATGAGGATCCCAGCTGGCTAGGCTAAGACCTCACTCAATCCCGGCTAAAGATCCAAGGGTCCGATCTC
Source organism: Chrysanthemum makinoi (assembly GCA_910596185.1). Taxonomy (NCBI): domain Eukaryota; kingdom Viridiplantae; phylum Streptophyta; class Magnoliopsida; order Asterales; family Asteraceae; genus Chrysanthemum; species Chrysanthemum makinoi. The sequence continues at coordinate 279,969,785 of OU343221.1, forward strand.
GACACTGCAGCTCACAACTTTACTTATTACATTTCACATATCACTTATTACTCATTTATTTATTACGGATCCTTGATGTGTACCCAATTTTTAAAACAAAGATTCTTTTAATAAGATAAAGAACTAACTATCGCCAAAAACTCGACATCTCTAATTATTATGACAGATATGGGGTGAAACAATTTTGTGGGAACAAAAGCCATAAGTACCTTCGATGGGCTCTAAAGAGAACCAACTACTCCACGCTTAGCATCTAAACTCATAAGTAACTCTATCATTTCTCGATCTTCTCAAATTTAAAATCCCAAATAATGAGATCCGCAGATGCTTAGCCGATAATTTTAGATTATCTATGGTTAAGGGAACAAGCTAGGGCTCAACACCGGGTCAAGTCAATTCGATTCCTACTCTCACCAGCGGAAAGTCAACCAAGGTGTCAAAACATATATTAACTTAGCAAATGCTTCGTCTAATGAAATCAAGTCATGCATATTTAAAGTCACTCAGGGAAACTTGCAAAATCTTGGCCTTGGAGCTAGAATTCGCATTTTATAGCTTCTTATCTAAGAGACTAGCAAAACTTTTCAATCAAAAAGACTTAACAAAAGCTTACAAAAATTTTTAAATTTTCTCATTTTTGCACAATTTTTCATTTTCTAAGGAAAAACGGGGTTACGAGAGAAACACGACAGAAATAAGCAAGTGCGGTCAAATCAAATCGAATATTACCCTACCCCAGACTAGAACGAAACATTGTCCTCAATGTTTAAAACAAGGGTATCACGAAAATCTAAAAGCCGTTTATTAAGTATGCTCAAAGATAAACGTTAGTCGATAAGATTAGTATATCGGATTTCCATCGATCGATCATGAGACTCGAGTGGAGAAAATGACAAACTTCGAGCACGCAGAGTTCTTCATATCGGGAACATCCTAAACACAACATCACAAACAACCAAACACGAGAAATCAAGAGGCACCCCTTCGCTCACTTATTAGAAAATAGAAAGAAGATAAGGATAAGCATGGGGTGCCTCCCAGCGCCATCGTTTTTGGTCACCGAAGTCGCTAGCCGACTCGGCCCCCGATTCAGTTGTCCTTGGGGAAGAAAGTGGTAGAAATACCGTGGTCAAAACGGTGTCCTCATTCCGAAGGAATGAGAATGGGTGGACGGGTGAGAAAGAAAATGTCGGGCATCGCCATTACAAGGATAACATGAAAGAATGATCCATCATCCGGTGGTTTTGCGGGTGGACGAAAGAATGACGGATCAGAATGAGAAAACTCCAAGAAAGACGGGAGCTCATGGTAAGGAGGGGTGTTTCTTATAGGCTCAAACATGAAGGCATCCAAGAGAGGATCCTTATCTCGAAAAACGGTTTTAACAAAGAACTCATAAATGAATATCCCGGGTTTAAAGATCTTTTCTTCACATGCGGGTTCAACGGGATACGTGATGGTGGACTCATTAGAAAAAGAAGAGTCGAGCAGTCCATCAAGAAACATCATATCCCCCTGATCATTCATAACAACATCCTCAATACCCGGTGGTATCAAGTCATCAAGAGCAAGAAATGAGTCGGCTCCCTCAATGATTGGGTCATTTGTCGGAGTATCGGAAATCTCGTTCAAAACTTTGCTCACATCAACATCAAAATAGAATCGCTCAAGAATCGGAGGATAAACATCATCAATAGTGGGATTGCAACTAATCTCTTCATCAAATCGGAAGGTCTCAAGCTCGGGAGAGAAATCACTATCTTTAACTGAGATAGGATTCAACTTGAATTATCGTTCAAGGCTTCAATCTTAGCAATGAGAAGATAAACATTTGATAATGTTTGACGAGTAATGGATCCTCGATCTCAATATTATCGGCTCAATCTCTTCTTCGCTCTGCCGTAGAACAAATCGTCGAAAAAATCGATTCCATAAGAATCATTATCGGATTCGGAGAACATCTCAACATGATCATTCAAATTATCAAGAGAAGGCTCATTACAAATATCAACAACCCAGCACTCGGACTCTCTTGGGCTTGGGATAAGGATCTCAGCATTAGACGATTCCGTTTCCGGAATAGTACTAAGGTGCTCATCCCCCATTATGAGAGAGTCAACGGGTTCAACAATGTCTATATCAATAGAATCATCGACCTCTTCCAAAGAACGCCACTCTCAACCGGCGAGTGAGGAGGGAAGGGTCGGAAATGGAAGGCTCAGAAACGGGAGTGGTTTCAGCCGATAAACTTGCATAGTATTCTTTCATTTGGATGGAATCCTCATCATCATCGTCAATGCAAGTCTCGAGCCATCGGGCACGTCTTTCAAGTGCTTGCTCCTCAATTCGTATTTCTTCAAGACATTTTTCAATCTGAAAGCACTCGTTTTTCTTCTTCGAGTAGTTCGAACATAGATCTTTCGTTGCGAGATGCTCGATCTTCGGCATGTTCATTAACAAATTCTTCGAGTATTTTAAGACATCTTTGAATTTCTGGAGAAATTATCGGAGGTTGTGGTTGAATTTCTTGGTATTGTGGAGGTGGGTTATAAGGATAGTCGTAATCGTTACAAGGAACCTGCTCATAGACAAGCGGGTTTTGCATTTGACAATCGGAGTTAACATGCGGACCTCCACAATACTCACAACAATATGATTGTTGTGACGGGTTTGGTGAAGTATATGGATAAGGTTCATAACCAAAGGTCTGATTGTTATATTGAGTTTCGCATTGAAAACCTTGGTGAGGACCTCCACAGTACTCACAAGAGTATGACTCCGTCTCATGGTATGGGGATTGGTTAAGGAAATCTATCGATCATTGAGGGATGTTGGTCAGACAAACTCGTTTCCGTATTCACAATGCTACAACCTGGACAATTCCTACCATTTTGAAGTCCCCACACCATTGACAACCATAATGGTAAGACGAAGACATCGAGAAGAATTATACAAATAGGAGGGTAAAGAAATAAAGAATGAATTCTCAGAGGGTAAAGAAGAATATTTTGGTTTTAGAAAACATAAAATGAAAAGGAAAATCTTTTGGGTTTTTATAAAGGGATATGTACAAATTTCAACGATAACTCACCGGGAAGGATCTTCAAATGCACACGATTCGAGACGAATACGAAAACTCGCTACAAGCTCCCCTCCAGCAATGGCCAAAAATTGATTTCGAGAATCCAAAGCAACGTCAAGTTTAACTCACACAAGCTAGCCACTTGTGAATGACTAACCTTAAGAAACTTAAAACGCTGCATAATCGATCAATAATAAGAAGTGTAGTATAGGGGTAACTCAAACGTGTCAGGTTTGAGCACCGAGATCGTTCCAACGAGGGTGAATGGAATTTCCAACTCACGCCTCGATTATCGGATTTGAATAATAGAAGGGCATAAAATGATATATTCTAAACTACGGGATAAGGAAAGTAAATGGAACATCTAATCTACGGGAAATCCTAAGAATTATGGCAAACTACGCAATTCTACACTAAAACGCAAAACGGATTAAGACTAAAACTTAATAAAAAGCAACTACGTCTATTCTAAATCCTAAAAATAACCTAAACTTACTTTTACTCTAGAAATGATATTAGAAAACTAATTATGAATTAAAACTAATTTTTAGGAATTTTCTTGATTTTATTTTAATTAAAAACTAATTATTAACTTTAAAAATAAAACTAATTATCTAAAAATTATGAAAGAGAGAGGGAAAAATATGGAATTACTTTTCAAAAATCTAAAATATCATAAAAGACTTTTCAAAACTATTTTTGTATTTTTCAGATTAATTTCCTATATTCTACTAATTTAAAACTATTTAAATCTAAATAAAATTATGAAAAATACCAAATACAAAGAGAAAAATAAGAAAAAATATTTTTTATGCTTTTTATATTTATCTTAATCTATTAAAATTGAAAAACTATTTTTTGGAACTTTTTCTTAATTATTTGCAATAAAAGCTAATTAAAAGTGATTAAAAACTGAATTTAATAAAGAAAAATAGTGAACAGTGACTAAAAATTATGAAAATTTCAGGAAAATCCTAAAATATTATTCTGAAGCTAATAAAAATATAAAAACATGGGCTTATTTGAGAGAATTGAGGGCTGCTATGTAAACTGATAAGGAATAAGCATTTTGGAATAAGCTAATAAGCACTAAAATGAACCAAACTACTACAGAAGCTATAATATCCTATAACTACTCTAAAACAGCTTATGCAAGCTAATCCTAACACCTAAACAGTGATCTACCAAGTTTAAGGACAACTGATATTTAAGCAAATAAGCTAACTGACCCTACTGTTTGGCTGATGCAACTGCTTAATCAATAAGCTAAAATGAAAACCAACAGTGTGGATCTCAAGACAACCAACCAAATATCATTTATCCAAAATTACAGCTTAAGAGGACCAGTAATGAAGAAGTAGAGATCAAAACAAAATCAAGCAATGGACAAGTGGCCGATGAAGCAAAAAGTTGAACGGTACCTAATTTAAGCTATCAGAATGCTATTTAATAAGCTAAAACAAAAACCAAAAGTTGACATAAGTAGACCACCTAGCATACTGCTTATAGACCAAAAATGAGACTCTAACTGTTTGAATTGACAACTATGCACTAGCTGCAAGTTCTGCAAAACTCTGATATTTGACACAATTTTGACTTTTAAAAACAGTTAAGAGATTGACTTTCTTGAGATTCAAATGCAAATGAAAGGCTGAATTGGATGAAATGTGATGAAATGAGACTTTCACAAGCTTGGTTATCAAATACTAAACCTATATGAACCTGATTTAAACCGATTCCAACAAGAATGCCAACAAATCAGCCACAAAATCAATTTGACTATGAATGAAAGCAAGCACAAAACAAGGGCGATAAGACCGCTAATAACTAAAACAAGCTTCAAGCAACTGATCTAATCCATGTTTGTAACCTCTAAAACAGTTTAAATCATTAATCCAAAACTACTTATTCATGAAAATGCATTTAACAAAATGATCTAGATGAAAGCTTGCCACAAGCAATTCAAAACTGATTAATTAACACATGATTAAGCTAGTGAACAGATTGGAACCATAAATCAACCCAAACAAATTTGACTCTCAAAATCTTGACCCGTTTTGACTTTTCTTGACTTTTACCAAAACTAGAAATCAAGAACAGTTAAGATACCATGAGCTCATATAAGCTTAGTAAAGCTTATATGAGCTTAAAACAACAGTGAAAAACAACTTTTTGATTGATTTGAGACTAGATTGCATGAAAACTGAAATGGACAATGGATTAAACACAACTTGATTAATAAAGTGACAAGAGTATTGAAATTACACTGAAAGGAACTTGACTAAGCTATTAAAACAATAAATGACAGGAAATTAAAAGGTCAAAATCCCTCTAATGCCTAAGGAATTGGACAAATTCGACTGTGGAAGTGAGGGGTCTTATATAGCCTGATGCCTGAGCCTTGGGATCCCTTTCAGAAGGGCCTAGAAGTCCATTTACAGCCACACATTCAATTCCAGGTCACTTCAACCAATTAGAGAGCTCCATTATCTTTGATGAGGTGTAGCAGCCAATGGGATGCTTCCATTTGGCCACGTAGGTAAGCTTATCTGACACATCAGAGGTCTAGAAGCTAGGATAGATTCTTAGTACTAAGATTGGTGTTTAGGATGGGTATTAGGTGGTGAAAGGGGTGCGTTTGGGAGGAGGAAGGAGAAAGGCCCTGTTTGGGGCGGGTTTGTTTATTTAATTATATTTCGAATAACTGTTGATCGGGTATTGGGTTTGACCTGGGTGAGGCCTGTAAAATAGGTGTATTCGGGTTGTTTGTGTTGGGGCCTGTAATAGATGTTGATTGGGCCATGGTTTATTAAGGGTTGGATAATGGATATAACATTTGGATTGGATTTAAGGATTTTGTATATATGGACTAGTAGTATATGTGATCCAAGTTGTATTTCATAGGGACCAAAAATGTAAAGGCTGAAAGTCCAAGGACCAAACATGTAAATCTGATATTATCCTCCAAGGACCATTCTTGTTAATCTTCAATAGACCAAGGACTGAATTTGCAACTTTCTGAATCTTCAAGGGCCATTTCTGTCATTTGCTGAAAGTTCAGGGACTATTTCTGACATTTCTTCAAACTTTGATCAAATCTTCACAAATCATCCTCAGAGATTAGAAATCTTCATAAATGTATAATTCTGACCTTCCTACCTTAAGCTCTTGATCTCTTGCTCGGATTTTCGCCCGATTTGGCTTCTTTTGTGTGTTTTAACATATCCGTATTCTGCACAAAGATAAACTCAAGAAAACCACAAATATTAGCAATAAACGGCTCTTTCTTGGTTATTTTGGGTCTATTTTGATATAGAAAAGGTATGTGTTTTAGCACATACCATAAACATTAAGAGGGTAGTAAAGTATAAAGCTTAATGAATTTATAAGCTAGTTTATGTTATTAATAAACTTAATGAGAATATTTGTGTAAAAGCTGGTGAGTACATGGGTTTTTTGTATTGTTTTTATATTTAAAAAGTGTTTTGTATTTTTTAAAAACTTTATTGTGGATCTGCGGTGAAAGCAAAGTTTGAAAATGTTATTACTTAAATAAATAAGAGTAAATTACACCGTTCATCCTTGTGGTTTGGCCATAATAACATCGCAAGTCTTTCGATTTTTATTTTTGCATGGTCGATCCTTATAATGAAGTTTTGTAACATTATTCGTCTTTGTGGTTTGGCCTTAATAACATTGCAAGTCCCTCAGCTGTTAGTGATAAGAACAAATGATGTTACAAAACTTCATTATAAGGACCGACCATGCAAAAATGAAAGTCAAGAAACTTGCTATGTTATTATGGCCGAACCAGATGAACGGTGTAATTTAGTCAATAAATAAATTGGATACCGAGAACATGAAACATAAGTAACTTATGATCATTGAGCGTACTTTAGAACAACCCATCTAAGTGTTCATAAAAAGAACTAGCCATTATAAGTTTGCCTACAGAATACAGTTGGCCCAACATAAGCTGGCCCATTGAAAAATGGAGATAGAACTCAGCCCACTATGAACACTTTCTAGTTCTTTTTTGAGTTTTTACTAGATTTTATTATTATTATTATTATTATTAGACTACCTGTAATGGGTGTTTGCGCAATGCGTTAAGGGCACCAACCATGTGTGGTTGGAAGCTACACCCACACGACACACGTGTTGGTTGAGTTTTGCCCAACATTTGGTCATTAGTTTGACCGATACATTAATTTTTGCGTGTTAGACCGTGAGGTATGTTTATGTTTAATAAGGGTATGTTTGTGCAGTTGATTTGATGGTCGCCAATATGATTTTTTGATGGTTGATTGAATAAAGGAAGTGAATATTGAGATAACGATGATGGATGTAGTCAATACTATCTTTGATTTTTCTTTTAAAAAAGTCTTACATTTTAAACAACAAAACTGCAAAGGAAATTATAATGCATGATTGACTAGTTCTAGAGTTTTGATTTTAATCTCCTTTATTTTTTATTTTATTTTTTTTTATTTTTTATTTTTATTTATTTTTTTGTTAAAAGGGTTAATTCACCCTGGTAAAATTCTATTACATCGAAGTACAAACGACATGAGTGAATCCCATGCCCTCAGCCCGTTACATAGGCAAATTCGACTGCAACATGCAGAACAACCACACAGTTAAAAACTGGTACTAACAATTACATTTAGAAAATAATAAAAATGTAATAAAACAAGGTTCGAGGAAACCACTTCCATGGCGCGCGACTCTATCTTCAATAATAAACCCTCGAGTGCAACACCAACTACCATTTAACCAAACAATGTAACAAAAGGTCACCAAATGCATCAAATCATAATAAGGGAGAAACCCGAGACCCCGAGTCACACAATAAACCATAATAAAGACAAAATAAAACACCAAATCCAAGTGGAATGATCATCTTCAACATAAATCTGCCCCAACAAAACGTCCATGAATACTAGTGAGGTGAATGATCATAGAAGCCAAAACCATATGCGAATCAAAGCGACTTCATGACCAAACTAGTAACTTCCAATCAATACCAATACATGCTTTAATAACCTGCCCTGGCTTAGAGAATTAAGAACAACAAACCCTAGAACCTGATCAAGCATCGACTATCATCTCCCCTAACCCACGAACCAAGTAACCGTGTCACCCAAAGAACACCGACATTAACCGTCGAATCGCAGAAAACAACAAACCCTAACGAGGATTACCACCAAGATCAGATAATGAAAACCAAAACCTAAAAATTAGGGTTTCATTCTTTGTTTTGAGAGCATGTCGATCCGCAACAAAAACATGAAAAGATATAGCAATAACGCGCTCCAACACCAGATCGTAGCAAATCAGAATAGACCAGTACAGATCGTCATACGAATCATTTTAGGGTTTATAGATGTGAGATGAAAGTTGTATGATAGAAACCCTAATAATCCAAACACGATCAAAGACAGATCGATATCAATGATATAACCATATTAGGGATAAATAATCGACCAAGCAACATGGAGAAATCATATAGATATTACACGAAAATACATTAGCCGCCTCCTCCTTTAATAAAAATGCAACCCCAATAGCGTATTGCATACCCAATAACGGAATAGGAATCATATAGGGTAGAGAAGACGCGAGGGGAAGGTTTTATGGCCGGAAAAATATGGGAGGAGGACGGCCGGATTTCTCCATGGGGGAGAGAGAACTTAAGGTTTTTTAAAATTTTTAATCTCCTCTTTTTTCACATTCAAGGACTTGGTAAGTAATAAACCATAACATCATTTCTCTATCCTATCTAAAAACACTTACAAATATGACACCTTTTTTTTCTGTATCATATTTTTTCCTTAGTTACAATCTCTTTTCTTGCATATCTATACTACTTATAATGCACGAAGGCACCTCACTCTTAATTTTAAAACGTACAAGAAATTAAGCATGGTTTACAACACTTTAATGCGCCCAATTTTCAGAATTACAACAAAGTAAGCATATTGTACAACAAAATAAAGCGTGGTGTCATTTTAAGACCAAAATTCTATCAAACAACATTAATGCTATTAAAAACACCCCTTCACCAAAAATTACAATCATTAAAGCACAATGTACATAAATGAACCAATTTTCAGATTTACAACAAAATAAGCATAGTGTACAACAAAATAAGCATGATGTAATTTTCAGACTTATTTTCAGACTTACAACATTAATACTATTAAAGTGGTCAATGTTATTAATGACTATAATGACTACTACTTACAAGAAAAGAAACATAGTGTACAACACTTTAATGCACATAATTTTCAGACGTACAAGACAAGAAGCATAGTGTACAACAAAACACCACATTAATGCTATTTAATGTAGTCAATTATTTAACTTGTCAATAAATACAATTAATACAGTTAATAAAGCACCCTTTACATAAGAAATACAAATTATCAAGCATATTGCACAACCAAATTAAACACAATTCATGTATTAAATTTTACTACTGCAAATAATAAAGCACATTATACAAATATTCAAGCCCGAACGGGCAACGGGCCAAATGGGCTTGAGCCCGAAACGGCGCGGACCAAACGGGCTCGAGCCCGAGCAGACACGGACCAACGGGTTCGAGCCCGAACGGGCACGGGCTATACGAAATTCTTGATATCCGTACAATTTTATTTATCGAAAATTTTTATTTCAGGGTACCCGTCGCTGCAACACGCGGGTACCCTGCTAGTTCATTATAACTTGAGAACATGTGTTAGTTAAATATGTTGAAAATTTTCTGAATCAATAAGTCATACTTTCATAAGCATATTTAGCTGTCACCTTTTGTCCAATATGATTAAACTAGACGTACATAAATGATCAATTATAGACAGGAGGAAGACAAAAGGAACAATCAATATAGATGTGTTAATCATCTTAATGGTTATTTATGATTTAAGCAGTGTACTAAACAAAATTCAAATGAAAAAAATGTAATCGGCACATCTTTTGGTGAAACTTGAAAGTTATAAACAGCAACTAAAGTTGTCACTTTGTTTGTTCTATTTTTTCTAGCTTTTTACATATTATTTGTTGCTTGCATTGACTTTCTTAAGAAATTGATTATGTCTTGGCAAAGCGAGTTTGGTTCCTAGAAGAGAAATATAGAATTCACATGGCTTGAACAAATAGTACGGAATGGAACAATAATAAGTAAACAGAAAAAAAATGGAGATAAAATGATTATACAAGGTCCTATTGCAAGGAAAACTTGAAAACACAACACCACCATGTTGAAGTGAAAGTATGATTAATATGATCAAAGTCATCAAACTACCTCACTCCATGAAGCCTTGTGTAATTTTATTTACAAATAATTAGATACGAATGTATCTAATTTGTCATTTTTTTTAATTGTGTGTAACATTTTTTTTCTTTTGCTATCATATATCCGAAACTTTTGGTTTCGACTTTTGTGTATTTTGTTCATCTAAAATGACCATTATACCCTCATTATCAAATAAGACGTTACACAATATAATGGTAAAAATGGTCGTTTTTCATGAGCAAATACACACAAAGGTCAAAATTTAAAATTTTGGAAAGGAAAAAAAATATATATATACAAACAATTAAAAAAATGACAAAGTAGATACGACATTTTTAAGTAAATAACAAAGCAATACATGAAACATATCTAAACAGTTAAAACATCATGTCATTTTAATGTATGCTAGGTTCAAACAATCCTAAAGTGGTCACGTCAATCTTCTGAAAATGAAAGGCTTTACCTGGTTTGAATATCTACGATGGTGAATTCAAACCCTGTTGATTAGTCGGTAAAAAAAATCAAAAACTATGATTAACAAAAAACAAAGCATTGTAAGGTTTCGGGGCAAAAACAAAAGCATTGTAAAATCTTTATCAACAAATTACTAGCATGAATTACCAAGTGCTACTAATTATCTGACAAGCTTCCTAAACATGAATTACCAATTGCTTTGCAACATACGATCAACATGGCCGTACTAAAGAGTGGACTAGGTGGGCGACTACACAGAGTCACCAATTTGTTAAGGCCCCTTGTATACAATGTGTAAAATTATAAGTGATGCTAAAAATTTATGTAAGCACGAATAAAAACAAATAATTTTCTTTCATAAGTATGCTTGAAGAATCAGATTTTATACGTAAATTATTCTCACTGTATATTTGAAAAAGAAGACACTTTTCGTTTAGCTTCTACTTTAAGGCCTCGTTATTAGTTTTCGCCCAAGGCCTTCAAAAACTCAGAAACAACCCTGACAATCAAGATGACTTGGTTGTATTTGAGATTCCGAGTGATAATATAATGGTGAGATATATATATATAAAACGTAAAACAGGACAAAAATCCTTCATAGTGTCTAAAACAAGATTGTGTTTTTTGATGATATCGTTCATATCATCGTATATGCAATACAATAAGTTACATAAAGTATGATAAACAAATTGAAGGATCGACTCGACACCACCCCTTTTGATCTGCATATAAGTTCATATGATTTGATTCAAATTATTTAAACGACCAGCTCAACCTTTGTGACTTGTTTGAGCTAAAACCTCTAATCGAATTTAAATATAATAGACATAAAAGTCAAACAATGATAGTGGACTTTAATATTTAAAGTCAAGGTTAGAGAGATGTGGTGGGTTGTCAATCATATTGTAAATCAGTAAATCTAGTACTACGTATATGTCATGCAATGCAATGGCCAACATGAATTGGTATTATTATATTTGGTCATCCACTTCTTCATGTTGGTTTACACAAAGCCCCACTTGCTTTGCCTATTATGGAAATTTGGTCATCATCTTTTGACTTTATATTTTCCATGCACTATTTCATTCAAAACTTCTGAAGACTATATTCGAGAAAGTGATAGTCGTTACTCGATAAATATATTTTCTGTATTTTGCAAAATTACACTATTATAAGTTTATATTAGAAGTCTTGTAAAAAAGGAGATAGTTTATAAATAAAAACGCTTCTTTTACGACAACAACTGAAGTTTTAACGTAAGTCGGCGATACTTTATCGAGTCCCGGGGTCTGGCCCAAGAGATGGAGGGCTTCGGGAGGCTGGATTTCATCGAGGTGCCGTTCTAAAAAAAAAAGGTCGGCGATACTTTATCCGTGATAAATTTAATGACAAAACAAAACTGAAGAAAAACATTGTTAGCTTAGTTGAAAACATGTTAAATATGTAAAATGACCCAAAAACCATTTTTAATGTATTACTAAGTATTAACACTATACGATTATCTGCGCATAATGGCAATAATGTATGTTTGCATTAATTGTGTGCACAATTTTTTTAAAGTATATATCGGGTGTGGAATAATTAATAGTGAAGAAAGTTAGTATTTAAATTGTAATTAATTATTTAAATATTTAATAGATTACATTGACTTTTATTCTAACAACATTATTCATTTTTTAAACAAATGTATTTTTTCCATTATATATAATATAGATTATACTTTCTGACATGAGTTTCTGTTATAATAAAACTATTATTACAATTATGTCATTTTGTAACTAATAGTAGAGTATTCGCGCGTTGCAACAGCGGGACTCTAAAATAAATGTTAACGACATCAAAAGTTAAAATTCGCCCGCTTTTGTTTGGCTCGTGCCCGTTTGAGCTCTAGCCCGTTTGGCCTGTTGCCCGTTCGGGCTTGAATATTTGTATAATGTGTTTTACTATTTGTATTAGTGACATTTAATGCAATAATTGTGTTTAAGTTGGTTATATAATATGCTTGTTAATTTCTATTTATTATGTAATGTGTGTTTTAATAACTGCATTAATCTTATTTATTGATCATTTAATTAATGACTACATTAGATTTTGACTATATTAATAGTGTTTGGTATTTTGTACATTAAACTTTAAAACTTATAAGTTATGTAGTAAAGAAATTAATGTTAGAAAATGTGTTTTAATTAGTATAATGTGATTTATTATTTGTATTAGTGACATTTAATGCAAAAATTGTGTTTAAGTTGATTGTACAATATACTTGATAATTTGTATTTCTTATGTAAGAGGGGTGTGTTTTAATAACTGCACTAATTGTATTTATTGACCAGTTAATTAATTAAGTACATTAAATATCTTGACAATATTAATAGTGCTTTGTATTTTGTATATTAATTTTTAAGACTTGTAAGTTATATAATAGATAAATCAATGTTTAAAAATGTGTTTTAATTAGTATTGTTATTTAAGTAATGCTGAATTTTAAGTATTTTTATTTTTAAAATACATTCATGCTTTATAATATAGCAAAATATAAAAATATATTATGTATCAATGATCTAAATAGTATTCTTCAAAATTTAGAAGGATTTGGTTATTCATACACCTTAAATTATAATTTCCATGCACTATTTCAAAACTCTTGACTTTATATTTTCCATGCACTATTTCAAAACTTTTGAAGACTATAAATGTATTTTATGTATTTTGCAAAATTA
>OU343221.1:279983457-280130105 GCA_910596185.1 Chrysanthemum makinoi
TAAATGAACCATGGTTAGGATGATGCCACCAAAATGATGACTTCCCCCCCTAAGTCAGGAAAATAGAGATAAGATGACTTAGGTGGATAGTTTTGGTCTTATCTTGAGTTTAGAGCATGATTTGGTTCCGTTACATGCCAACCGTAAGTTGTTAAGCCATAAAAGCGTAAAACCGGTATCGTGAAAAATAATTTAAACTTGTAGGAATGATGAAACTCATCATTATACTCCATATAAAAATATAAAATGGGTGATACGTCTCATTGGGTGTAAAGCTGCCTAAAGGCTGGAAATACGGGTCAAAACGCTGCACTGGCGCGATTTATCGGAAAAACGAAATTTCGTGGAAGCAGTAGTGAATTTATTTAGAGTAGACTAAAATTAGTCTAAAATTGATATGAGATGTAAAAATGTGGTTTTTAGTCATGCAGCGGGATAACTTTACAGATTATTCGTGAAGTTTAAAACTACGCGATTTAAGAAAAAAATGTAGAACGTACAAGGTTAATTCCTTTATGGTCAAAGGATGAGGGAAATATGTTTGACTTTTCCAAAAATGTAAAAGTGTCAAAAACATATTAGAAAACACGCGCTTGAGAATCGTTAATCCGGATGTAAGTAGAATTGTTTAAAACGTAAGTTTAGTTTCGTTCAAATGTGGTTTATTTGGTAACATAAAATAAATCTTAAAAGTTCTCAAATTAATTATGAGTGATCTAAAATTTATATCGATGCGAGAAAAATTGACAGAGTTGATTTTCGTTATGCGCGTGATGTTTAAATGGTGTACCGTCCCAAACGAAACTTTAAAACGATGTTTTCTTAATAACTCTTGCGAAAATAATCTAACGATTGTCGAACTCGTGTCATTACTAAAATGATTTATCTTATGAGAATGTGAAATAAAAATTTTATGGGATGAATAGTGAAAGTGAATAGTAACTTTTCAAAAATATGAAAAGTAACTCAAAAAATGCGTGTTGTTACAGTCGTGTGCAGTGTAGTAATCGGTAAAGCCGAGGTCGTCCCAAGAGCTATGTGTGTTGGATTATTACTAAGTCTAGGTGTCACAGATTAATAATCGTTTTGATAATTAATTAAACTACTAAAGTAGAATAAAGCAAATAAAAGGTAAAGGATATATCAATAGAGGAGAGTGGTGCTAACCTAGTTAATCCTCCTAGCTAGTTATGCCTACGTCTACTTACTTCCAATTACTTCAGGTGGGGTCAAAGTCGAGAGGACAACATTTGGTCAATTCGGCCTAACCTATCAGCAAAGATGCCACCACAGGAGAAGTCAGTGTCCCCTCATAAGTCTGTTGTTCCCGGGTCCCTAAGCCAAGTCATTAAGTACCGCTACATGCTAGATTTATAATAGTGAGTGCCCGGGCATTAGCAACTTAAACACTCACCCCTAATTCTTAAGTTCATCCAAACGGTAGGTGATCAGTTGGTCAAATCGCACAAGTATAGAGGGTTGTCAGTTGGTCATATCTTACCCTTCCCATCTCGATCCGCTTCACATAGGGTGGGCATTGGTCATATCTCCTAGGCAATTGGCCTCTACCGCCATTCAAAACTACCGAACCAAGGGTGGCTACCAATAAACTATGCATGCATACACTTAGAAATAATTGTACGGAAGTAATGCAAATGCAAACAAAACAATTAAGGAATCATAACTAGGCCAGCACCAAGAGGTGCTTTAGCCACTCATATTAATCATACAAACCAATTCAATATTCAAAGGTACAAAATACATGAATTAAAAGTAAAGAAAATATAAAATGCTAATGCATATCGTAGGGGAGTGATTTCTCCCTTGGAGACGACTCGTAATGCTCCTCTAGACCACGCCTTGAGATTTTTCCCACGTTCTCTGATTGTTGTGTGTGGAATGGGACCATAAGAAATGCTGGAATTCGTGGGTTATTTATAGGCCAGATTTGGGTTACGGCGTAACTAAAACAAGAGTTACACCGTAACCTTTAATTGTATTTTGCACTAGATACGCTAGTTGCTACAGTAACCTTATTAGTGGTTACGCCGTAGTCTTCAATAAACTTGGTTACGCCGTAGTTGATGGAATAGTTACGACGTAGTTATCAACGGCGTGAAACCTCATTTGACCTAATATAGTTATGTTGTAGCCTTTGGGAAGAGTTACGCCGTAGCCTTCTGATGAGTTGGTTTTCGAGTCGAAATACGCAATAGTTACGGTGTAATGTGAGAGATGAGTTACGCCGTAACTTCTTCAAAATCAGCATACTATGATAAATCTTTAGATAATTCTCCAATTCGGCGTCTCTTTAGCTCCAATGCTCGTAATTTACCTGAAAGTGGAAAACAATGGAAAAAAAGCGTAAATCCATATAAATAATATAAATTACAAGCATTATCGGGGGAAATTGACACTTAATATTCAGGATTATTTAATTTTATCAGAACTCATCAACAATGACAAGTGTATACTTCTCATGCTGGATTGATCTTGGACTGATAGGTCAAAACAGATCCATGTGCAAGAGGTGAAGGCATCTTTTGATGGAGAAATTTTGTTTTGTTTTGAATGATGCTCTGTGATGTTTGCCTTTTTCACAGGCTGAGCATGGTTTATCTTTTGCAAAAACCAGTGATGGTAAACCAAGGACTTTGTTTTGTTTTGCCAAGCTATTTATATTTTTGAAGTTCAAGTGAGAGAGTCTCTTATGCCACAGCCAGTTGACAGTTTCAGTGGCTTTGGAAAAGAGACATGTTCCATTCTGAGAGAGAGTTGACATGTCAAGTACATATACATCATCTCTCCTAGGATCTATAAGAAAAACTTTTTTGTTGGCATTGAAAATAATACCTTGTTTATCATTGAACTGCATTATGTATTTTGTATCACACAAACTGATCCAGTACACCTTCGATAAGATTGTACTTCAGACCATTGACATAAGCTATTCTAGAGAACACTATTCCATTACAGTTTACTGAACCATAACCTTCAGTGGGACATGATGAGTTATCACCAAATACTACCTTGGGTCCTGGTTCCTATACATACATGTGCAGATACTCCTTCACACCAGTCATGCTCCTTGAACATCCACTATCTAGATGCCAAATAGGCTCCCTGGTGTGTCTCTGCACAAATAGTAAACTGAATTAGTTTATCTTGCTGACCCACTTACTAGTGGGCTTGGGTCTGATGGTCTGCTTAAACTTAGCAATGGACTCATGGTCAGTGGTTGAGTGAAGTGTGCTACCACATGTTTTGCATTTGCTTACTGGGGAAGACTCAGTGATGCGGGGTTGTTTTGAACTTCTCCTTGCTTGAATGACCCTATCATGCTGAGATGTCTCATGAGCTGGATTTCCACATATTTCACAACAAGAGTTCATGAGACAGTCATCAAGATGATTATCATTGAAGCCACAATGTGGGCAAGAAGGAAAAGGTTTTGCCTTAGGCCTTTGAGCACTGCAGAGGATCAAGCATACCGATGACCAAGATTGGTATGGCTTGCTTCTTTGAATGATCTTACATACCTTGTAAGTGATCAGGAAGTTCTATGATCTTCCTTTTGCGAGATCATGCAAAAGGATTCTGTAGTACTATCGGTGGTATGGCTTGTATAATGGCACATATCACACTTCTGTTTGGGCTTGGAGTTACCTTTAAACTTGCAGGAACTTGAGATTGAATTTGGTTCACTGACTTTTGAATCAGAGCCTTCTCAGTGAGTTCATCTTTTCACTCAACTTCCTCACTAGTTCACCAACTACTTGATTTGGTCTTCTTCAAGAGGAACTCGAAGATGTGAAGTCTCGGGGACCGAATCTTCTTGGGTTGGTTTTGCTGGTCTTTTCAAAATTGTTCTACCAAGATCTGACCTTTCTTTTGGAGAGTGAGGGTTGAATTACATCAGGGAGTCCAAGCATGCTCTTGAGAGCCTGACTTTCAGGCTCAAGTATCCTTCCAGAATCGAAGTTTGGAAGCTTACTCTTAGGGTTTACCCTTTCAACCCAATCACTATTAAGTTTTTGGCGGTCCAGCTTTCAATGATTTGTTTTTCCTTATTAAGTTTTTCCTGAAGAGCTTGATTACGTTTTACTAATTCAGTGTTTTGAATTTGTAGTGTAACAGCCTCAAGTTTGGCATGTTTTATAAAAAGCAATTCATCCCTACACTTATTTAATTCAAAACTTAACTTGTTATACTTAGAAAACAGATTTAATCTTTGCTCTTCTATGAACTTAAGGTCAACATTAATATAATTCATAAAAGACTGCCAATCTGAATCATCATCCATAGAAAGTAAAATGTTTACCTTCTTCATTGTGATGTTAACCCATTCACCATTCCTAGCATGATTCTTCCCAACAGCTAGCTTGTCCTCTTCTGAGAGAGCCATCAGTGCACTGACTTGCACCATTTCATCGTCTAAGGAGACTGGCTCTTTATCCCAGTCAAAAACTTTAGCCACTAGGCCCTTGTTTTTACCCTGCACAAATTTAACATTTTGTGTTGTTTCTGAGGGAGTGGCCTCAAGAATTTCAAGTTTAGCCTTGGCTTTCCAATACTTAGCTTCAAAATCAACAACTTTGTTTTGATCAGATTTGTTTTGGAAATTTTGATGAGACTGATAGACTTTTGGTTGAAATTTTCTAAAACCTAAGGACTGGTTTGATCCTCAGGGTTTGTAAGAGGGTTCAGAAATAGTTTTTGAAAACAGTTTTTAGCAAAATGACCCTTTTTGTGATACTTAAAACATTCAGTGTCCTCATTAGCTTTAGCATTAGAAAAACTTTTGCTCCTTCGTATAAACCTTTTAGAGTTAGCAAGGAGTGCTCTTTCCTGAAACTCATTGTTCAAGTCATTCAGGTACTCCTCGCGTGTTCTCTCATCAGCCTCATCGTCTGAATTTTCCTGAAAATCCTGAACCACACTGTTTGAATAAAAGGCAGTAGAAATTGGTGTTGAAGTGGTTGTCAGGGACTTTTTGACTTCCTGAGACTTTTTTAAGTCAGGGTATCGTCTATTGATGAGGTTATCCTCATAGACAAATTTCCCGTAGATTTCAGGAAGTTCAAGATTCTGAATATGATTTGCATTTCTAAGTCCCTGAGAAAAATTTAACCACTTCTCAAGGAGACTGTTAACAAAACCAACATTGATTTCATGTTTGGACAACTTGACACCATCATTTGACAATTCATTTAACAAAGTTTTATAACGTGTGTAAGTTTGAGAGAGGGCTTCTGAGTCTTTAGCCCTGAAGGTATTATACTCAAGTTTCAGGTCCATAATCCTGTTTTCCTTGGTATCTGATAAGGATTTAAAAGGTACACTTTTGAGGGGTCATTTAAGCCCTTAATCGACCACTTTTATATCCGTTACTGCTTAATTTCGTTCCTTTTCACTTTTTAGGTCTCTTGAAGGCATAATGCTGGAATGACACTTATTTGGACGAAAAGGCGTGAATATGTGAAGAAAATGGCCAAAGTCAAGATCGAGACACTCAAGCTGCTGGAATTGAAGGTGACGGCGTCACAGTCAAAGGGCGACGCCATCGCAACATGCTCCAAAATTGCGACGGCTCAGAAGTGAAATTGCTATTTTGTACCTGACGGCATCAGGCTTTAAAGAGTAGGGCGTCACAACTCAGAAGACCTAGATTCAGATTCCGACGGCGTCAGAAGATGAAGCCGATGACGTCACAACCACAAGGTGACGCCGTCACAAAGTTGACGTGGTCAAGACGAAACCCTAATGGCGGCGATCCGACGGCGTCACAATTAAAGAGTGACGCCGTCGCAGTTATAATTCTATATATAGAATTCGAATTTTCAGACTTTGAGAGAGGGAGAATTGTGGAGTAAAACCTAATAACGATTTTTGGCTGTCTTGGGCAATATCTTAGGGTTCTCATACCCTATTTTACAACAAGATAAGTAATTTACTTCATTGATTTAATTATGTCTTCAATTGCATGTGTGTATGCTTGCATGTTCACCATGTCCGGCTAATTTACTTGTGTGTTTGCTTAGATCTACGAAACCTAGGTATTGAATATTGATTGGTTGTCTCTTATCTTAATTTTAATTGGCCTAGGATTGCAATAGGTCATCGTTGTGTTTTTAATGCTTGACTAATCTTTGTGAACATTAGTTTATAATCGCCTAGAGTTTTTGTAGGCTAAAAATCCAAAGATAACCTTAGAGTTAGTTTATGAATCCTAGAGATTTTGTAGGCAATAACCTTAAGGTAGTCTCAAAGAGTTAGGGAAGAAAGCATACCCTATGACCTTAGAAGACACAACGCGTTAAGAATAAGGACGTGACAATTCAACCATCAATAGGAGATAACTAGGGAGTAATAGCATCTAGGAAAACACATCTTTAATCATCATACGAGCACACATCAATTTGACATAGACTACCCTTTAGCTTAGATTAGATAATTAGACAAGTAGAGTAATTGGTAGAAGTACCACCCCCCAAATCCAATACCCTGAGATTCGTACCTTTCAATTTTCTAAAAAATATAAAAAAGATAAAAAATAATCTTCCTCAACCCCAACCTTAGCGTAGTAATTTCTCACTAGCATTCATATTCCCCTAGAGAACGATATCAATCCCGAGGCTTATCCTGATACTACACTACAACAATTAGGTTCACTGCCTAGGTGGTTGAAAAACTTGCTCGAAGAAAAGGAAGTTTCCTTTGACCCCGAACGCGCGTTGTACGCGTATCAAGTTTTTGGCGCCGTTGCTGGAGAATAGAATAGCTAGTTAGGAGTCTATCTCTTTTAGGTTCCCTTGCTTGATTCCTATCAAGTAAGCTTTTTTTTCTTATTTTTAGCTTCCTCGTAGTCTATCCCCCTTCTTCGTGACCTTTGTTAGTAACCCTATCACTTTTCATCATAGAAGGTGATAATCAACCACCACTCATCAACCCACTACCAAATGACCCACCAGGAGGCCGTTCTCTTGGTAAATACTCAAGACCAAGCCATTTAGGCTATAGGAACACCATTGAGCTTCCCGACCAAGCCCAAACTACGACCCTTTGATCCGACACCATCCGGTTGGTGCAAAACGGATGTGCATTCCATGGACTTCGTTCCGAAGATCCTAATCAGCATCTTAAGGATTTCCTTAAAATCGTCGATTCCATCGACCTCGATGCTACTACTCGGGAGACCACGCGTTTGCGTCTCTTCCAATTCTCTCTACGGGACCAAGCTAGTAATTGGCTTGAGCGACTTCCCGCCGGCTCCATCTCAAGTTGGGATGATCTCACCACTCGTTTCCTTGCCTAATTTTTCCCACCGGGGAGAACTACTAAGCTTAGGAATGAAATCTTGATGTTCCAACAACGTCAAGGTGAATCTCTCTACGAAGCATGGACTCGATTCAAGGACCTGCTCCATAAAGTCCCTCATCACGACAATGATCTTTGGATTCAGGTCCAAATCTTTTATGATCACGTCGGTCCCTCCATCCGACAAACCATTGATTATGCCGCCGGTGGAAGGCTAAGTAACCTCAATGTTGAAGCATGTTGGGAAGTCATCAAAGACTTAGCACAATATGAAGAAGAAGGATGGGAAATTCCAGTAGTCCAGGAAAACAGGCTAGATTCCGGAGCACAAATGTTTATGAGTATGGAGGCACAAGTGAATGAGTTAATGGAAGTAACCACCCGTGATTATAAGCATGTGAACGCTGTTAAGGAATTTTTGCTCCCAAGAAAATCCCGGCAAGATGAATTCGAGGACATAATGTTGACATTTGTCAACAAGCAAGAAAAGGAAATAAAACGCCTCGAAACTCAAATGAGGAAAACTCACGACACTTTCTTGGGGCTGGCTGACAATTTCATGCTGAAACTCCGTGAAGAAATCTCAAAGAGCAATGTACCTAAATAGATAGAAAAGGTATATGCGATACCGGAGCTCGTTAGAATGACTCCCGAACCCTCTCCAATTCCATTAAGCAGGGCAACCCCCTCAACTAATAATATCCTTGTTTGAATTCTTGCCTCAACACTCCCTGTATGTTTCCTAGGGACATATTTATTGGAAGGGTGCACGTGTCACTTCCCGACTTTCCTAATATAAGGAAACGTTCTTTTGGTTTTAAACCAGGATCAAAGAATCCTCATCCCTGATATTTTGATATTTCTAGAATCCCAATTGAAAGACAATTTGACATATGCATTGCTTACCTTCGTGGAGATTGTGATTGGATTGACAAAATGAATCTTAAAATAAAAACCAAAATCTTTGTCAAAAATAGTAATCATATTTTTGATCCGGGCGGATTAATAAAAACAGTCTCTGTTGCAAAAATTTGGGCGTGACGCCGTCACACATGAAGGGTGACGCCATCACTAAGCCAGATCAGACGAATAAAAACACCAACCATCTCTTTCATTCTCTACCCTACACATTCTATCCGCCCCACATCACACTACTACGTTTTCTTCACACCAAATTCACTATTTTGCTGTGTCAATCTCCACAAGGTAAGTAATATACATTGATCTTTGTCTAGTCAATTGCTCTATTCCATACTCAATTTTGATTTCCCCTCTTTGTGACGATGTGGTGAACGTGGAACAATTTGATGTGTATGTATATTTGTTTATGGTGTGATTTATCCATGACTTGTTTGGTTGGATTGTCTATTTGTGTGTCGTATATCTTTTCATTGATTGTTTATTCTCATGTTTGAATTTGTGAAAATGCTTTATTTTGTCTTTAACCTCGTCTTAATTACATATAAAGGTATTTTACAAAAGGGATAAGTGTAGGGAAGATTACACACGTTTTCAAAAATAACGTGAACATGAGAATTACAATTCTTGAAAAAGATATATATGTGTGTTTGTTAGAGTCAAATGCTTGTATCGAGTCATAATTGATGTTTTGCGGGAATTTTTCCAGATTCTAAAGATATAATTTTTCCAGAAAAATGCAGCAGACCAGTTTCTGTCAGGATAACCTGACAGCGTCAGGAGGAGCAGAAACAGTTTATCTTACTTTCTCTCATTTTCTGTGCTACTTATAAATTTTTGGAATTTCTCAGGTCTTAATTTTCCAGAAAACCTATAAACATCCATTCCACAAGCATTATATCTTAGTTTAGTAGAGTCATATATAGTGTTATCGCTGATTTTACGCGAAGGTTTCGTTTGTTTTCTTAAAGTGTGCAAGTTTTATTTATCAAGAAGAAGATACATAAGATTGGATGGAGCTTCTCACGCATACATTCTTCTTGAAGAAGAATTTAACCACTACTTCACACGGATCCTACCGAGCTAATCAAGGGAGTATTAGTTTCTTTCGTTTTTAATTACCTTCCATTATCATAACTTTGATACTTTCGGGGAACATTGGGGACAATGTTCAGTTTAAGTGTAGGGAGGGAAAATAAAACGGGAACTTTGAAACTATGCTTATCCTTGACTATTTGCCTTGTCCAATTTCATTTGTGTAATAAACCATGATAAATATCGGTTAGGGTAATTTTGGCACCAAATTTAAAATTTTTCATGACATGTAGGAGTGGGCGATTAGTCTTAATAAAGCGTCTCATGGATAGGAAGTTACATGACTAGCACAAAACCCTTTACCACTTAAATTCCACCCAAAAAATGTGAGGATCGCCCTTAGATTTGTAGGAATTAAAGCGTTCATCTTTAATGCTTAGAGAGTGTACCGGTAGTATTATAGATTCTAGAACTTGTTTTGTGATGCATTCCGAGATCGCTTGTGAGACTACACTTGTGTAGTTAGGAATAACTAAATGATAAGAGGCATTAGGATAACCCTTGTTTGATACCCGTATTATAATTACTTCTTCCACATCGGTTGAGTAATTCCCCCACACCCTTGCGTTGTACTCATCTTTTGTTGGGTTTTAGGTTCCAATGAAAGAAATTATTCTAAGTATGGAACCACTACCAGCACAATTGTAACCGCGGCTAGAAGAATTGTAACCACTGATGAAGACAAACCACGGCTAGTAGTAATAGTGATCCACTGCTAATGTAATCAAAGCACTTCTAGTTAGATATGTCGGTTTAATGTTTTGTATTAGATAAATATGGTAAAGATATTTATCTTGTAGGTTACGTATTGTATATTGTAAATGACTCCTTAGCCTATAAAAGGAGGTCCTAGGTTAGAGTTAGATATACGTATTAGTTATATCTAAAGTTGATACACTTCAAGGTTGTAAAACCCTAATACTATTCAGAGTATTCGTATTAATAAAATATTGAGGTGTTTAGTGATAATTGCTGTTATTCTTCTTAAGGTTAAACATTAAATTCCATGTAGTGTTTAACAGATTATATTATTTAAGTCAGCTTCTATAAAGGATCGATTGCTCAACTGGGATCAACAAGTGGTATCAGAGCTTGTGATCTAGAAGCTGTGATCAAGAAGAAAACAAGTTTACCAAGATTTACCCAAGTTCAAGATGTCTGACGAAACTCATATGGTTACTGCCTCCAAAGTACCCATGCTGAAGCATGGAGAGTATCAAGTTTGGAAGATGCGAATGAGGCAATACATTCGCATGATTGACTACAACATCTGGGATGTTATTGAGAAGGGTGATACTTTACCCACTAAGGGTCCTGATGGAAAACCTGTTGGGATTGTTAGTGAACCTGACAAGGCTCAAAGGAAGTTGGAGATAAAGGCTCATAGTATTCTCAGTATGGGAATACCCAATGAGTATGCATTGGACTTTCAAGAGTATGACACTGCTAAAGAATTGATGGATGCCATTGAAATAAGATTTGTTGGCAATGATGCTACCAGAAAATCAAAGGAGAACATGCTAAAACATCAACTTGAAAACTTTAATGCTCTTAATGGAGAGAATCTTGATGGCACCTATAACATAATGCAGAAACTCATTAGTCAACTTAAATTCGTGGACTATAAAGTTGCTCAAGAAGATATAAATCTCAAGTTCATCAGAAGTTTATCACCTGAATGGGCTATGCATACATTTGTGAGGAGAAATAAATATGATTTTGAAAATATGAATTTGGACAATCTCTATAACAACTTGAAGGTTTATGAGTCTAAAAAGAACATTGCTAGAACATCCTCATCTTCACAGAACATTGCTTTTGTGTCTACAAGCCATAGGAGTTCTCTGGAAGCTTCTACTGTTGCTTATGGAGTTTCCACTGCTATTGCTAACGATACCACTGTTAGTGATAACATTAGCGATGGTGCAATATGTGCTTTTCTAGCTAATCTGACAACCAGTGTAACTGTGCTAAACCAAGATTTGGATCAAATTGATTCAGATGGTCTTGAAGAAATCAATCTTCAATGGCAAATGGCAATGTTCACATTGCAAGCTAGGAGATTTCTAAGGAAGACTGGCAGACAGGTCAAGTATGATGGTCAAAGAAAGGCAGGGTTTGACAAGAGCAAGATGGAGTGCTTCAACAGCAAGAAGAAGGGGCACTTTGCAAGGGAGTGTAGGTCTCCTAAGAGGATGAGTGAGAACTTTAAAAAGGCACCTGAAGAACCACAACCTTCTTCATCTTTGGTTGCTCAAGATGGACTTGGAGACTATGACTGGAGTGACCAAATTGAGGAAGGACCAAATGCTGCTTTCCTGGCTAGTGAAGCTTCCAAAGTGCACAACTTTGCACTCATGGCTTATGATTTATCATCTTCTGGCTCTGACACTGAGGTATCAAATAACTCAACTAGTTCTGTTTGTTCTTACAAATCTTGTCAAGATACTTTAGAAGGTCAGAAAGCCATTATAGAGAGTCTTAGGAAAGAAGTAGACAGACTTGCATTAGATAACTTAGGTTATAAAGTTGGTCTTCAGAATGTAGAAGAGAAACTTAAGTTTTGTATCAAGTGTGAGTTTGAATATGTGGAAAAGATAAACATACTAGGTGGAGAGATTGACATCAAAGATAGAGAGATTAAGGTGTTTAAATAGAAACTAGAAGAAGCTGAAATTGTAAAACAGGAAGCCCTAGATGAAAAGGAGAAACACATAGTTAGGGTAGAAAAACAAGAATTTGCTTCTGATTTAGTAAATAAATCAATAGGATGTCAATTAATGAAAAAGGGTTCTGGAATTGGATACAATGATATGCCACCACCCAAGCTAATAAAACATGCACCACCTGGTACTGAATTGTCATTCAGTGATGAACTTAGCTTTAACAAATGTATAGATGAAAAATTTAAGAGTGAGTTACCTAAGGAAGAATCTGTTAGGTTATCTGATGGTCCAATTATTGAAGATTGGGAGTTAGATTCTGAGGAAGATAGGTGCAGTCAACACAGTCTGATAAGTTAGAAAATATTAAAAATGTTGACTCAAAACAAGCTAATTTTGGTATACCTAGATTTGGAGCTCAGATTTCTAAGAAGGTTGTTGAATTCAATGAGGTACCTGGGGAACAGATGAAAAGATTCATACCCAGGGGTAATCAAAGAAACTTCAATGGCATAATTTCAAACAGACTAGAAAGTGAGTTTCAATGTGTGAAAAAGGCTTGTTTTAAATGTGGTAGTTTTGAACATCTACAAAGAAACTGTTATAAAAACCAACCACAAGTTTGGAACCATTGGAGGAGGGTAAATCATCAAAAATTTTCAAAGAAAACAATCCCTCATTCTAATAAAAATATGGTTCCCAGAGCAGTGTTAATGAAAAATGGCACAACTAAATCAATAATCACTGCTGCACCCAAATGGGTTCCAACCACTGCTAAGAAAAATGTAATCACTGCTAAGCAAAATGTTTCCACTGCTAAGCAGAATATCACCACTGAGACAAAAGAAGTTTTAACTATACTGATTGTACAATAAATTGCACTACCAGGATTCGATGATGATCAAAGGTATGAGGGGTGTGTGTTCCAGCCAAGATTGTCTTTCACCTAAGGATAAGAAATACGAAGACACTACGTTAAACGATTACGCAAGGGTTGGACCCTGCGAACCACCTCCGGTGTGAGAGTAAGTATGAGTTATGGTTGTATAAGTGTGTGTAAGTAAAGAGATGAGTGATGAATGAGCTTACCATAATTCTCTGCCCGTCCAACCTATTTATAGTGGAAGAAATAGGGTTAGGGGCACCTCTGCGAAAATGTCGGAGAACATGGGGG
The DNA here is from genome assembly GCA_910596185.1 of Chrysanthemum makinoi. Lineage (NCBI taxonomy): Eukaryota > Viridiplantae > Streptophyta > Magnoliopsida > Asterales > Asteraceae > Chrysanthemum > Chrysanthemum makinoi. The sequence continues at coordinate 279,996,625 of OU343221.1, forward strand.
CGTCCCATATTTGTGGGTAACCGCTAGGGGTTAGTGATCCACGTTCTCAAACTTGGCGGGAAAGCCATGAAAGAGAGGGAGATCGTGGGTTTGACCAAGTCAGAAGGTTCTCCTATCTGTTGCTCCTTCGTTAACCATACCCCGAAGGGCTTAGGGCTTCGAATGGCAAATTCCCCGTAGGTAACCTTCGTGTGTACAAATGGTTTGATGCCTACGCACATTTGGGAAACCTAACTTGGGCCTTCGTACAGAAGGGCTTCGACACGTCTCGAAAGGGTGTCCTTCAAGCTATTCGGAGGGTACATCATCAGTATTCAAGTAGATACAATGTATCTACAAGATGCAATGCATCTAGCCCATGGGTCATGGGTTAAAACCATGGGTCATGGATAATATCTATATATGAGTTAAGCATGATGTCATGGACTTTGGGTTGTACCCAACTACATTCAATGTACTTGGTCAATGGGTCAAATACTTAAGTTTCTACCAATTTATATTACCCATTACAATACATACTATTTATGTATATATTTACCCAAATATGTAAACACTAGTTGTTGTACATATGTATCATAAAATCACTTATACTTGTTTTAGTGTTTTATGTGAAAACGTAAGTGTCTTAGTAAACTATTGGCTCAAACCATTTACGTATTTTATTTGTTTCGTTAAAATGATTTTACGTTTGTTATCGACAAAACATTAGAAGATCGTAAAATATAAATAAACGTTTTTACGGCTTATTTGTATTAACAAAATCCAAAGATAACCTTAGAGTTAGTTTATGAATCCTAGAGATTTTGTAGGCAATAACCTTAAGGTAGTCTCAAATAGTTAGGGAAGAAAGCATACACTACGACCTTAGAAGACACAACGCGTTAAGAATAAGGACGTGACAATTCAACCATCAATAGGAGATAACTAGGAGTAATATCATCTAGGTAAACACATCTTTAATCATCATACGAGCACACATCAATTAGACATAGACTACCCCTTAGCTTAGATTAGATAATTAGATAAGTAGAGTAATTGGTAGAAGTACCACCCCCCAAATCCAATACCCGAGATTCATACCTTTCAATTTTCTAAAAAATATAAAAAAGATAAAAAATAATCTTCCTCAACCCCAACCTTAGCGTAGTAATTTCTCACTAGCATTCCTATTCCCCTAGAAAACGATATGAATCCTGAGGCTTACCCTAATACTACACTACAACGATTAGGTTCACTGCCTAGGTGGTTGAAAAACTTGCTCGAAGAAAAGGAAATTTCCTTTGACCCCGAACACGCGTTGTACGCGTATCAGTATCTGAGGGACCTTCATAGCTGTGGACCCGGTCATTCCAAGTTTGTTTGGCTGTACTACAGCTTATGACAGAATCAATTACATCATCAGGGAGACATGATATGATGATGCTTTTGAGTCTTTGCTCCTGGTTGACCACCCTCCTTTCATCCTGAGTCCACTGAGCTTCAGGTTTAGGTAGACCTTCAGCAAACGGACCTTCATTAATACACTTAATGTAGAAATGTTCCATCCCAGTCAAGTAGCAAAGCATTTGCTTCTTCCACTTGTTAAATTTGCCAACTTTGAGTCGAGGGGCAACAGCAGCATAGGTTCCACCCTTTTTGTCGACAAGTTGGGATACATCACTTTCAACCATCTTTGGATCCTGATTTTAAAAACGTTTTTGAGAGGCTTAAAGAAGGTTTTATAAATCAGCCAGCTCTGATACCACTTGTTGTTCCCGTTTCACAAATAGCTAAAAACAGTTATAAAGACTAAGTGTGAATCATGACTGAAGTAAAGCACATAAAGATAAGTTTTAACAAGATAAAACACATAGTAATTTTCCAACGTTTATATTCTTTATTAAAACGAATAAAAAAGAATACATTACCCAAGTACTTGCGGAATAGTACTTGGGATTGAAATGACAAGTATGGGGTAACTCCTCACGAATCTTAAGCTAAGTCTAAGCACAACTATTCAGGTACCACCGAGCTATCTCAGGGACATAGTCGTATTTGAAGGAGTGAAAGATGCTTGTGTGTGTCTTTCACAATTAATGCATAAGCTTAAATCTTTCACTCCTACCTTATGGCTATTTATACAAGTATGTTTTTAACTCTATCCTAGAGGACAAACTAACAGGTTTACATAAGACAAAATACTGATGTATTTTGTCTCTATTTACAATGGCTATATTGAGTAAGTGACAAGACTGGTTTCTTCTTGTCAGTGATGACACTGATCCTGGTTGTTAGCGTTTCAGGGAAAGTTTGACTTTGGGTTGATAAGGACTTCGTCTTATATGTTCAAACTTATCCCGCCTTGTCCCGCTCATTCTTCAGTCTTCTTAGCCTTCAGCCTTTAATCTTCAGTCTTGTCTTCAGTGATAATAGTTGGTGAGGAGTTTTGGGATTCAGTGAGTTATTGTCATCACTCACTGAATCCACCATATTCTTCTTGACTCAGTCTTCACCCCTTGAGTTCCGCCTCACTGAGTGGAGAAACTTTACTTCTTAGTCTCGTACTGAGTATCCTGAAGATAGCTCACTGAGTGTCTATGCGCTCAGTGACTTGTTAATGTTTAAGGTTATAAACACTTAGGGTATTTTCTATTCAAATTCTAGAATTAAGGGGTTTGGGTATTCACTGAACCCAACACATAAAAGAAAGGAGGTTCACTGATTCGCCATAAAGTAAATCCAAGGTTGCTGCTTGTTATTTTCTTACTTAGATTATTTGATTTGATGATTGATATTGCATTAGGGGTTTTTTTGGTAGGCTTCCGAAACAAGTTTGGGGATGAGCAATGAGTACACAGCTTAGTTATATTATACATTATGGCGGGAAATTGGATTAGACATCTGCTACATAATACATCAAGGTAATAAGATGATTATACCCTCAACAATAAAAGGATAACGGGATTTTATGGACTATAACGGGACATTGACCTGGGCATTAATGGTCAAAGGACTGATTTAGACTATAAAAACCTTGTTTTGGACATCCCATGATGAAAAAGGCAAGGTTTGTCCCAAGGTGATGCGTGTGTACAAGATTAGGAACCAACGGTGTATTTTACTCTAGATGAAATTCTTGACTGATTTTAGATTGAGAAAGTAAAGAGAGAAAGGTGAAAGAAAAAGTGTTATTGATAAGAACAAAAGAGTGAAACTACACTATTTTCTCACACCCTTCATGGAGAGTCATGAGGGGTATTTATAGGGTCATCTCATCACTAGTTTGCTCCGTGTACATTATTAGTCCCTGCGGGTACAACTATATTACGTATCTAGTCCAATTCACGTGTAAGACGTTATATTCACAAAATAGCAAAGCTAACACTTAACTTTGAATGTTGCAAGCCAACTTCTTCTTTTGTTTCGTCTTCTTTTGATTTTCTCTTCTTTTGTCTTTTTTTTCACATAGACAAATTTGTATTATGCTTGACAACTTCCTTCTCTTTGTGGACGTTTTTTTGTAACACCATGGCTTGTGTTTTTTTCCCTTAGAAATGAGCGGCAATTGACGGTCAACGATGATAACCTCCCCCCAGATTAAAGAGTATTATTGACGAAGCTGATGTGAACTATGACTTTAGTAGTTTGATAGCTACATCAATATTCTTGTTGTTTGTTATAATGGCTATAATTTTTTTGGGGGCTAGGGTTATGAATTGGATTAATAACAATAAATTAATAATAAAGTGAAAGTATTATTGACGAGGCTGATGTAAAGAGTATTATTGACGAAGCTGATGTAAACTATGACTTTAGTAGTTTGATAGCTACATCAATATTCTTCTTGCTTGTTATGATGGCTATAATTTTTTTATTGGGGGCTAGGGTTATGAATTGGATTAATAACAATAATAAAGTGAAAGTAAATAAACAAACCGGGATCCCTCCGAATCATCGGTTAGTAGCCAATGACCGGAAGATAACAATTTTTGGTGGATTGTACCTTAAAACTCTGATACCATATAAAACTTCAAAGGGTATTGTATTGTAATTGTTTGTGAATACATGAGTTAGAATCTCTATTTATAATAATGATCAAGTAGCTTAGACAATAAGCAATTATAATCCTAACTATAAAGCTAATGGCTAATGGGTACGACAAATAGGGTCGAGCCAACTATATTATGTCCATTAATAGTATACATGATTAGTTTTGTACTTGTGGCACGTACTACGCCTTGCTGTTATGGTACTCCAACAAAACAAACAAGTTAAACCATGAACTCTCGCGTTCAACACGTTTACAAGTAGAATCCGACCCCTCAGAATTGGTTCGTGACATCTACATGCCTTCTTTTCGCTTGTATGTTCTTGTTGATGTGATTGTTTCACTTTCCTGCTCCCAACTCACATTTCAAGTATTAAGTTTCCTTTTACCTTATCTTACCTTATTCGGTATTTAGAATTAAGTCGAGAAAGTGCTTGAGCTTGAATTGATAGTGCTTAACTAAGCTTGAAATCAAAGGGCTTGTTTCTCAATGGTACCCCTTGTTGTGTGAGAAGCTCTCAAACCAAATGGTTCTGGGTTCAAATCCTGCTTAGGACATGTGAGATAGCGTGTGGTTCAAATCTTGCTTAAAAAAGAAATAATAATAATAATAATAAAAAGACTAAGCTTGAACTTGATCTTGTAGCTAGACGACCTTATTTGACGTAGTTTCACCTTTGTCTTGAAGAAGTCTAGAGCTTGATTCGAAAATTGAATTTACTCAAGAAGTATATGAAGGAACGGAGGATGTGGAGACAAAAGGGGGTTGTGTCTTCTAATTCTTTTGACACGAAGCATAAATTTTACTCTTTTACTTATAGTAATAATCATTTTTATATATAACATGTTGGAAATTTTGTAAAATCGTTCCCCTAAAATGAATACGTTATACTTTAAGTGTTCAAGCTCCGTCTTTGAGTATATGTCACAATAGTTTTGAGTGAAGCAAGTTCAATTCAATATATTTCGAGATTATTGTAAGAAATTAACTCATTCGCAACACTACTCTCACAATTTCGACGTTTATTTACAAAATTCTCATATTGGCACCAAACTCCAATAAATAGAAGCCAACATAGACATTTAACACATGGTATATATACTCCCATTAACATATGCTTCATTGATATTTGAACCACCACAATATCATTGTGAAAATCGTGACAACTTTCCATCAAATATCACAGTTCATCATTTAAAAAAAAATAATCTATACATAAAAATTTATAAATCAAAATATAACAAAAAAATTGACCCGCAGCTAGCAATATATGATTTATTGATTCGCCACGTATAAGGTTTCATTTTTGTAGTATGTGTCAGATGATACGTATAAAACACATTGTATACTCCGATGATTATATCTGACTTCGTTCATCTCCATGTTGTCGTTAGTTACATGCCTTTTTATTTGTTCTTTCTCCCTACATCTGTCCTTAGTGTTAAATATAAGGAATGTTCATTTCTGCTGGATAAATAATGGTTTCTTAGAACATTATTCTTTTGGTTAATGAATCATTGGAATACATAGATAGTGTACTAAGAAATGCGTCGATTACTTGAAGGTATTTTTCTTGATCTTTTTAGTTGTTACCGTTTTTGACTTACGTTGCTTGGTGTTATCATGCAATAGTTTGATTGTTTTTTATAGTGATTTAGTCTTCGATGTTGCATAGTGGAAATTTAGAGGCCTAGCGTTATCACATATTGTGTATATATTGTGAGATAGTTAGTTGACTTTAAAAATAAAGTGGAAATTTGATTTTAGTTTTAGGGGTGTTTGGGACCGCCTTTGATAAAGTAGAGGTGTATGTGATTTCTTATCTAAGATGATTATGTGGTTATTTTCAAGTAGATAAGCAGTTCGAGTGTTTGGGTGAAATGGCTTATCATAGCTTATTCTTAAAATAAGCCAACTTACGATGCTTTATACAAAGCCCTTTCATGTTACTTATTCAGCACAAGCAACCCCGAACCACCCTATCAATATTATTAGTTATACATTTTAACATCACTTGTGGATGCAGCATTATCACCAACACCATTATCACTTAATGAAGACAGCTCGGCTAAGAAGCAGCGTGCATTTCCCGTGTACTTTTTCCTTGGAGGGTTAATCATGCTCCTACTTTTACTTATTCTTATATACATCTTCTGGAGATATATCCGTCCAGCACAAGAGCAAAAGTCCAAAAAACGCGAAAAATCTTGCAAAGGTTGTCATTTTCTCATGTATGATGTGTTATGTGTTTATGAAAACTACATGTATGCTAACTAAAATGGGTTTTTTGTGTCGCGACTTTGAAAGATTATTTCAGTGGGAATCTTAGGACGATAAGCTATTTTAGATTCCGAGCGTTAAAGAAGGCGACTAAGAATTTCCATGAGTGTAATTTTCTTGGAAAAGGTGGATTTGGGCCGGTTTATTTGGTATGTTTTCTTAGGTACCAATGAAAAATATAAAATTCAAGAAATAAAGGATGAACATACAAAATATACGATTTTACTTGCTTTTTAGGGTAAATTACAAGATGGAAGATTGGTGGCTGTGAAGAAACTGTCTTTTGATAAATCACAACAAGGAGATGGGGAGTTCCTTGCAGAAGTGAGGATGATTACTAGTATACAACACAAGAACCTTGTACGTCTTCTTGGTTGTTGCTCGGAGGGACCTCAACGGATACTTGTGTATGAATACATGAAGAACAAGAGTCTTGACCTCATTATATATGGTAATTACCCTTCTCTTCCCTAGTTTCATTTTGTTTTTTTGACACATATTTTCTTTTTAATGATTTTGAATTTATAAATAGGCGAAAACAAGCAATACCTGAATTGGACCACTCGATTTCAAATAATTTTGGGTATTGCCCGTGGGTTGCAGTACCTACACGAGGACTCACACATAAGGATTGTGCACAGAGATATTAAAGCCAGTAACATTCTTCTTGATGCCAAATTTCAACCACGAATTGGTGATTTTGGCCTTGCCAGGTTCTTCCCTGAGGACCAAGCTTATCTCAGCACTGCATTCGCTGGAACATTGTAAGCTACTGTCTACCAAAGAAATGGAAATCTATTATCATCGTTTATATTGTAATAATTTTATTGTCAACTTATAGTAATTTGTTTAATACCATGAATGCCAGTTAATATACTTTATGTCTGTGATTTGTAGAGGCTATACGGCCCCTGAATATGCAATCAAAGGAGAACTATCCGAAAAGGCTGACATATACAGTTTTGGAGTTTTGGTGCTTGAGATCATTAGCTGCAGGAAAAACACTGATCTGGATCTACCATTAGAAATGCAATACCTTCCTGAATATGTGAGCTATTTCCATGCTATTTCTCATATTCATTCCCTGTTTCTATAATTTGAGGCAGCAATTCCGACCCATTTACTTATGAATGGGCTGGTCAATTTCGGGCTATATTCTTTTCTCTTGTGGATCAAACTGGTTGCTATTTTTTTTAACTTAAACTGCCACGGGTCAAAGTTGCCAAATTAGATTTTTTTTAAACATCATACTTTTATGAGTATAATGCATACTGGTTATCAATGAAAAAAAATACAAAATTTGCCACTTTGGACGGAGTTTTTGGCTCAACAGCTCGACTCAATCCGTTTTGACCCATACCCGAAATTACCCATTATGACCCACTACCCAACCCGTACATTGTTCTTTCGGTCTCAGAATGAGAATTTAAAACCTATTTACATGACAAGTTTGTGATGATCAATATGTTTAATGTAGGCATGGAAGCTGTACGAGAGGTCCAAGATGGCTGACCTCATAGATCCAAGAATGCATAACGATGGTTTCGTGGAGAAAGATGTAATGCAAACAATTCGAGTGGCTTTATTATGCCTTCAGCCTCATGCAAATCTAAGGCCACCAATGTCGGAGATTGTAGCAATGCTAACTTGGAAGGTCGAAATGGTCAGATCACCTGTAAAACCAACATTTTTGGATGCACAAAGACGAAAGGTGGATGAGAAGGTATCTTGGGAATCTATCTCGAATTATTTCCCTTCTCCCATTGAAAGTGAATCACAATCACCCAATTTGACCCAACCTCCAAACTCTATAGATTATAGTGGCAACCGAAGCTTTTCAGTTAAATTTGGTGAGGAAGTTTAAAAAATGGTGAATTTGTTTTGTTAGTTAGTTTTTATTTATTTTGATAATCTTAGTGTGCATAAACTTGCACCGAAAATGGGTGTATGCTTGTAAATGAGTGGGCGTGTTTAATTTGTTAGAAAATGAGGCAGAAGTGCATGTACTATATTCGTTTAATAAGCTTTTATACAAGGGAAGGTCATGAATTAAGATTATATCCTGATTTGATTTTTCTATGGCGTACTGATATACAGGTTATTAACTTGAATGCCATTTACAGAAAACGCGAGTTCATTAGTTGTGCTGTCACAAATGTCTTACTAATAAAGAGCCGCTAGATTAAGTGATTATACAAGCTAGATAAACATGTTAGTACAATACTTACAGCCAACAACATTTTAAGCTAGCATGTTGTATGTGCATTGTCTTAAAGACACACAAAAAAATAAAAAATGGTTTGCCATAAAGACAAAATTGCTACGAAACAAACATTTTTTAATGAGTAAACTACACCATTCGTCCTTGTGGTATACGTTGACCAATTGAGGATCGTCCTTTGGAAAAAAAAAAAAAAATGCACCGTTAGTCCTTAAATGCGAAACGTTACTCAGCGTTGGTCCCTCACCCTAACTGACGTGAGTAACGGGCGTTAAGCCTATTTAAGTCGAGGGTATATTTGTCATTTCACACTTCATCTTCTTTCTTTATACATATCATCAATTCATCACCGTCTATACCCAGAAATTCATTATCAGAAGCAGGAAAAAAAACATAAGTCAATTCTTTACCTAAAAATCCATTTCATCATCAAAACACAAAACATCTATTACAATCCTATTTCATTATGAAGAACAAAAAATCAAATCCAAACCCATCATACACATAAATCCATCAAATCAAAACTATGCTTTTCACCCAATTTTCTACTTAACAATCCAAAAACAAAACTCATAAACCAAAAATTAAAACCACCTGTTTCTTTTAGCTGTAATTAATTTCTTTTTCTTTAATAAATCATCTTCTTCTTTAAATCATCAAAACCCATCATCTTCATCTTCATCTTCACCTACCACCACCATTCTCACCACCTCGTGCCACTTCACAAAGCCCAAACAATAAAGACCCAGATGAAGCTCCAAGTTCTGCTGGTGACCTGCGTTTGACTGTGGTGAGGGTCGACGGCGGTGGCGGAGAGAGATGGTGTTGTCGGCCGGCAGTCGGTAAAGGTTTCAAGTTTGTCCAGTACATTTGCAATTTTGTATATATATTTTGCAAGCTTACCTGTTTGCCTGGTAATTGTTATACATATACCGGATCTTTAAGTATCACATTTGAATTTATATTCATGGATTCTCTATAATAGTGATGCCATAAATCTTGCAATTTACGTTTTTGACTTTTTATATTTGGAAAGATCTATGGGTGGGTGAACGGTTGCATAACACCACAGTTGGTAATTATTTAGAAGACAACAACGGAGATGCGGTGAAGACCGACTGTGGGTGGGTGAACGGTTGGGCAGGTGTGTTATGTGTTTGAACGGAGAAGAAAAAAAGGTAATTTAGTCATTTTTAGTGACTTGTGTTTGAACAGTGGTTGGCAATGATGGCCGGTGGTGACTGTCGACACAGATTGTGATAGGGTTTGAAAATGTATGAGTTTGATGGAGTTTAATGAAGATGAATACGAGATTTGTTTTTAAGAGAAAAAAGTAAGTGAAGTTGTAAAAATAATTTGATTTTAAATGATTAAGTTGCTTGTTATTGGTGGCCCCACGTGATAAATCGTAAATATTACGGAGTAAATAAAAACCCATTGTACTCTCATGTGAGATAGGATTGTAAACTTGGTCACCAGATGTCATGGAAGGACGAAAGTGGGTGTGGGTGGGAAAAGACAAAAATACCCTCGACTTAAATAGGCTTAACGCCCGTTACTCACGCCAGTTAGGGTGAGGGACCAACGCTGAGTAACGTTTCGCACTTAAGGACTAACGATGCATTTTTTTTGGTCAAAGAACGATCCTTGATGGTCAACGTATACCACAAGGACGAATGATGTAGTTTACTCTTTTTTCATTATACCTATTGAAAACCAGACGAAATGAACAATGGTAATAAATGATAGGGAATGTGTGCGATGGTATCAAACAGATAAACAGAGCAACAAGTTCCTCTTTATTCAAGAATCAAAGTACAATAGTCGGCACAGTTTGAACAATAATAATCAAACTGTTACAAGACTTTAGAGAAGATCAAATGATCAAAGATACAAGACAAAAATGGATCAAAAGATCCTAGTACATAAATATTTGGAGGGAGAGAGATATAGCAGTCAAGAGAAGACTGCGTATCTTGGATGATAAAACCCTAGAGAGGGACCACTGATATATAGTAACCAAAGAGACAAAGACCCCCTCTATCTTTCTAATAAACTTCATAAGGAGCACATCTTTAGATATCTTCATAAGCAAGAATAGAGAATGTCCACAATAAGTCCCTCATAATAATCCTGCACAAACAACACTAAGTGAGAGAGTAATAAGGACATATTTGGGACATAGATTACTTAGGTGTTTTGGAACATTCCCCCTTAATCTGTTTCCGAAATATGTCAAATAGTTTCAGTTTTCCACAAAGGAACTTATGTTGATACACAGGAAGATGCTTGGTAAGAATGTCTGCAGTTTGGTTTGAGGAGCCAATTTTGATGGCACTCAAGACACCTTTTGCAATTTTTTCTCTGATAAAATGGACATCAATTTCAAAGTGTTTGGATCTTTCATGGAAAACAGGGTTGACAACAAGTTGTAAAGCAGATTTGTTATCACAAAACAAGTTAACAGGAAGATTAAGATCAACATTTAGATCCTTTAGGATTTTTTGAACCCAAATGATTTCACAGGCTGCAGCAGCCATGGATCTATATTCAGCTTCAGTTGAAGATTTTGAGAGAGTGTTTTGTTTTTTGCTTTTCCATGATATCAAACACTTATTAAAGAAAACACAGTATCCAGTAACAGATTTCCTGGTTTTAATACATTTTGCCCAATCTGCATCACTATACCCTTCAAGAACATTATTAAGACTGCTATGATCATACCTTAGACCTTTACCAGGAGCATTGATTGGCTCCCAAACGGTCAAGTTTAATCACACAAGCTGACCACTTGTGAATGGTCAACCGTAATAAACTTAAAACAGCTCAGAAAGCAAATGCAATTTAGATCAGAGGAATATAGTGGATTCCTGGGTCGTTAAGTCCCACGGAGGATGAATGGTGTATAAACACGTTCAGATGTCGAATAATCACTAAGGATAGTGATCAGTAAGGATTTTGAGTTATTTATACCTAAAGAGAAAGTTTTGTAAATTACAGGGGCTTAAATGCAAATTAAAGAAAATTAAAAAGCTAAAATATATTAAATAAACGCTATCACTATTTTTACAATGATGTTTTTGTGATTTATAAAACAAAATAACTTAAATAAACTATTTTAATTAAAACGTAAACTTAAATTATCTAAAAACGTGATCTAAAATGAAAACGTACGTTATGTATAAAAATTACGCGAGTGCGCAAGTAAAAACGTAAAATTTGTGAAATAAAAGTCCTATGAGTGTAAAATCAATTTTATTACTTACTAAATGACAAAAGAAATTTTTAGAAAAAAGATTTATATTTTTTTAACTTTTATATTTTTTATTATGAATTAATTACTATTTTAGACTAAATAAATGATTAAAAATACTAAAACTATTTAGAAAAATCTGAAACTTTTTTATAAATTACTTTATACTAATACAAATCTAGGAAAAATACAAAAGTGGAAAAAGCTAGATTAAATAAGCTAGAAATAAGCTATTAAGCTCGTATAAGCTTAAATTGGAAAGAAGGGTTATATATTAGATAGTGCAAAGTTAAACCAGAAAAAGACCCAAGGGCAACTGGTATACAGGTACACACTATCACTCTCAAAGGTGGGAGGTCTCAGGTTCGAGCCTGCCTCCCATCTTTTTGCAAAATTAATTTTTTTTGGACTTTTTCTTTTACAAGCTTATTAAGCACAAGGAAATAAGCAATTTTCAAAACTATAACTTTTTATAAAAACTATTAATAAGCACTGAATAAGCTTAATATCTCAACAGTTAACAAATAAAAATGGAAAAAAAGCACAAAAATTAAGCTAATAAGCTAATAAGCTAGAAATAAGCAAAAGGAAACTGAGAATAAGCTAAACTACTGGTAATAAGCTAATATTGACAACTGAATAAGCACAATGAATTGGAAATAAGCACTAAACACTTACAAATAAGCACTAAGCTAACTGTTTGCACAGGGTACTATATGGTTTTCTAGGCACCTTTAAGCTAAATTTTAAGCACTTTAATAAGCTAAGAAATGAAAACAAACATTTGAACTATTAAGTATACGGATAAGCTATCCAAAAGCTAAAGTTCTCACTGTGGGATCCACTAGAGAGCTTATGAAGAGCTTATGCAAAAACTTGTAAACACTGATTACTCAGTGTATAAGATAAATTGGACAAAACACTAAGCCACTAGCAGGCCTATCAAATAAGCTAAAAATTGAAAAGCTAATATTGGAGCTTCAAGATGGCTAGGTCAGCTATCCAAAGAACCAAAATTCAAAAGCTGGGGCTTACTAATAAGCTCTGTGGAAGCTTATAAAAATAACCATGAAACTGTGTACAGGGCAAGCTTTTGGAAAGGGTACCTAAAATAAGCTAAGGTTTAAGCTACTAAACAAGCTATCTAGAAAATATAAAAAATACAGTGATAAAGATGAGCAGTTGTATTTTTATATCCCAAAGGCTCAAATTATGAAACTCAATATTTAATCCTATATAAAATAATCTATTTTATTCAAAAACTACTTAAGTGATATTTTGACTATTTATAAAAATGAACTAAGTTGACTTAAGTGAATTTTAATTACCTTTAATTGATTGATTATGTTGTTTTAAGCTATAATAAGACTGTTTTAACTAATCTTAACAACTTTTAAAGCTATAATGATGATTATGTAATAAAAAATCCTAACATGCTTAACTGGCAATATGAGATTAGAAGCTAATTTGACTTTTTAGTAAACTAGGACTAGTTTTTATGGTTTGACTGAGCTAATAGATGTTATTGTGACACAGAACAACAATAAGTAACAACTTAAATACCTTCTAACACAGATACTTAAGTAGATCCAAACAAGCCTTAATATAACTGTTTTGAAGCTTTTCAAAGCAAAATACAGATTTAGACCATGCTATGGATTAAAGACCTCATGTTATCATTTAATAAGACTAAAGAAATACTAAACAACAGCATTAACAACATAAAACCAAGAAATTACACTTATGCTAATTTAACTGCTTAAAATAAGATTTTTAGCAACTATGAATTTTAAAGAACAAGCTACTGGTTTAAAGGCTTAATTATACTCAAATATGACTAATAAACATAAACATAAAGAGATTTAAGCTAATGAGTAATCCAAACAGTGAAATGCCAAAATATTTTAAAAGGCTTACAAATTTGATCTAAGCACAAACTGAGAACTGAGGCACAAAGATCACTCCTATATGCTTACCACTAAGCACTAAACCAAAGGCCATCCATAATCAACCCTGCTCCATCTTCTTGACAACCTTCACCATGGATTTTTGATTTTTTCAACTATTTATTTGGAATTTTTGGTATTTTTCTTTTTTACTTCTAAACTGCTTTTAAAGGTCTCTAATAGCTTTAATAAGCTATATGAGGAGCTTATATGGCTTATTCAGTCCTTAACAACAGCTACAAACATCATTTGATCATTTTGAGATTTTGAACATGAAATTGCATAAACTTGAAAATGAAACTTAGAGCTGAAATTGATGGTTACAAAAGATTTATTATATACTGAATACTTGAAATACAAAGTTTAAAAGCTTAAAGATACACTGGAATTTTAAAGTTAAACTAAAACGACATGCATTAATAAAAATTACTCTAGATAGATTTCTCATTGCCTCTCTTCTCTTCTTTATAGACTTTTTTAGACTCCCACATGCTTCTGATCATATCCCATCAACAATATCAGCCATTGAATGAGTCAAAGTAATCTCAGCCTTCAAATTGGATTTTGGCGCCAAAAGTGTATATGGTTGCTTGAGATAGTTTCAGAGTAATTAAAGAATCTTGGGGTGTTGTGGAGGTGTAGGGGACACAAAAGGTTAAGTTTCAATGGATTTGGTGTGATGTGGAAGAAAAAGCAGGTATGTGAGTATAACAGTGAAACTCACTTGGTGGGGAAGCATTTATTGCTTGTGGGCTGGGATGTGAGGTGGAAAGGGAGGTGATGAGTGTTTTTAGATAGCTGTGATGAGGTGGAGGTGGTGGAAAACCAGGTGGTTTTGGTTATGCAGGGGAGGGTGAGGAGATGTACACGTGGAAGCGGGATAGTTGGTTTGACAGGGGATGGGGGTTTGACTTGGGGGTATGTGTGTTGGGCAGCTGGGAATGGGTTTGGGTATTTAATAACACAAAGGGTCCGTTTGTAGCTTAATAATCACAAGGACCAATCATGTAATTTTCTGTAAACTTCGAGGGACCAAACCATCAACATTCCAAAGTTAACACAAGGACCAAACTTGACAATCTTTAATAGTACAAGGACTAATTTTGATTATTTTCCATTTTTTTAAAATCCAAGGACCATTTATGTCACTTTTCAAAATTGAAGGACCAAAGTTGTAATTTTCTCAAAACTTATCATAAGGACCAATTTTGCCATTTATGAATAGTACAAGGGTGTAGTTTGAATAATTTTCATTTTTAAACACCCAGGGAGGATTTGACACTTTTGTAAAGTTGAGGGACCAAAGTTGTAAATTGTGATTTTTAAACTTCAAAGGACAATTTTTTACAACTTGTGAATCCAAGGACCTTTATGACTTTTATAAGTTTTGGAATGACCGGGACTAGTTTTGACAACTTTGAAAAACTGGGGGACTAAAACTGCCAATTATGCAAACTTGATAACTTTTCATCTGATTTTGATAGTGTTTTGTTTTTGCATCCATTAAAACACATAAAGAAAACACTTATTTGTGATATCGGTTTTATACATTTTGCCCAATGCATTTCACTAGTGTTTTCAAGAACATTTTAAATGGTACAAAAATGATGAGTATTTAGACACTCATCAAGCATCTTTTAAGTATCTTAGCACATTTAAAGCAGAATCCAAATGAGACCTTAAGGGAATATGCATATGCTGTGCTAGACAGTGAACTGAATATGATATGTCAGGTCTAGTATGAGTAAGATAAATCAGTTTTCCAAGCAGTTTTTGATACCCAGTTATGTTATCAAGCAATGGGTCATCTTGGGTAGGAATAAAAGGAAGAACAGAGTTTGGTTCCATGGGTGTTGACACAGGTTTACACCAAAGGAGGCCAAATTCTTTCAGCACTTCAAGACAGTATTTTCTCTGGGAGAGACAGATGTCATCCCCAGTTTTTATCACCTCAATACCCAGAAAGAATTTGAGAGTACCCAAGTCTTTTATGTTGAATTTAGTTTTAAGAAAGACTTTGAATTTTTCAATTTCCTTAACACAGTTACCAGTAAGAACAATATCATCAACATAGACAAGTAAAGCAATAAACTTGTTATCTTTGTTTTTTGTAAATAAAGAATGATCACTCTCAGACTGAACAAAGCCATGTTCTTTGAGAACACCAACAAGTTTTTCATTCCATTTTCTAGGAGCTTGCTTGAGGCCATATAATGATTTGGTAAGTTTGCAGACCATGTTTTTGTTGTTTTCATCAGAAAAACCTTTTGGAATAGTCATGTATATGTCCTCATCAAGCTCACCATAAAGGAAAGCATTGTTAACATCAAGTTGGAAAAGAGGCCATTTATTCTTAACAGCTAAGGCAATAAGAATTCTAACAGTAGACATTTTCACAACAGGGGAAAAAGTTTCATTGTAATCTATCCCTTCTCTTTGGTTAAAGCCTTTGGCAACAAGCCTGTCTTTATATCTGTCCACTTCACCATTGGATTTGTATTTGATTTTCCAAATCCATTTTTAACCAATGGGTTTCTTGTTAGCAGGTAAAGTGGTTATGATCCAGGACTTGTTAGTATTTAAGGCCTCAATTTCAGCATTCATAGCATCAACCCAGTTAGGATCAAGGATAGCTTCCTCATAACAAGTAGGTTCAACACTTTTATTTAAGTTGGAAGTAAAACAGTAATTCTCAGAATCAAGATTAGAATAATTCACCACTTTTTCTATACCATATTTAACTTTGCCTTCAACAATAAAGTCATTAAGATTTTTAGGCATTCTAGTGGGTCTGGTTGACCTTCTTGTGGTGATGGCTGGCAAGCCTCCTTGTTCAGGAATGGACTCATTAGAGTCAGAATCAGAGTTAACATCAGAGTTGATGTCATTGGAGTTTGTTTCAGGTGAAACTGTGCCCTCATGGTGTGTATTTTCTTCTATGGAAGTTGCAACTGAGTTACCATCCTCATTAAGAGAATTCAACTCAGTGTCATCATCATTGGAAGACACTCTCCCTTCATCATTGGGTCATTTAGGGTTGTCAGTATCAAAAAAGTTTTTGTGGTTTAAATCTTTTGACACACCAGTTTCAAAGACTTGTTTTTGAAGATTGTTTTTCATTTTGAAAGAGAAAACTGTTTCATAAAACTTGACATCTCTTGAGTAAAAAACATTTTTTGTTTCTAAACTTAAAAGTTTGTAGCCTTTTTTCTCATTAGAGTAACCAATAAAGACACTTTTCTCAGATCTGCTATCAAATTTGTCAGAGTTATTAAGGATAGTAGCATAGCAAAGATAACCAAAAACTCTAATATGAGAGAGTGTAGGGTCATGCCCATACACAAGGGAGAAAGGAGATTTGCCAGACAACACAGAAGAAGGTAACCTGTTGATAAGGTAAACAGTAGTGAGAACACATTCAGGCCATAAGTAAAGAGGTAATTCCCCCTGAAACATAAGAGATCTAGCAACATTGAGAAGATGTCTATGTTTCCTTTCTGCTATTCCATTTTGTTGTGGTGTGTAGACACAAGAGGTCTAATGTAGAATTCCTTTGTTATGAAAAAATTGTTGCATTCTGTTGTTGACAAATTCAGTACCATTGTCACTTCTAAAATTTTTTATATTACTTTCAAATTGATTTGACAGCATTTGAGAAAAATTGACAATGGAATTACAGACTTCTTCTTTGCTTTTAAGCATATAAACCCAGACAGACCTTGAGTAATCATCAACAATAGTTAAAAAAATATTTGTAGTCATCTCTGTTAGTGATTTTATAAGGACCCCAAACATCTAGGTGTACAAGTTGACCAATTTTAGTTGATTTATGTTCATTTAAGGGAAAAGGTTCCCTGGTTTGTTTTACCTAAGTATCACAGAGATGGTTAGGGTCAGTTGGCTTATCAAGGTTAAGATTGGGTTTAAGGACTTGCAAGACTTGATCAGAGGGATGACCAAGCCTTTGGTGCCAAAGGTTTCTAGAAACAAAGCATGAAGAGATGCAGTTATTAGAGACAATCTTACAATCAGAGTCTACATCAAACAAGTACAGGCCATTAAATTGATTACCAATCCCCACATTCCTTTTTGTTGCAAAGTCTTGAATATAACATTTAGTTTCATCAAAGCCAACAAATAGTTTGCTATCTCTAGCAAGTTTGTGAACAGATAGCAGACTGACAGTGTACTCAGGCACAACTAAGACATCATGTAAGGTAATGTTGTTGTTGATTTTTAGGTCACCAATCTCAGTGATAAGTGCATGAGTACCATTTGGGTGTCCAACAGTAAGACCAAGTTTGGAAACATCAATAGTATTGATTAAAGATTTTGAAGACAAAGTCATGTGTTGGTTTGCTCTAGAGTCAACAATCCAACCAAGACTGGTTTTTCCTTTTAAAAGGTTTGTGTTTCCATTAAAATATTTTTCAAATTTTAGATTGAATTTGACACTTCCATTAAAAAAAGTTCTTGAAAAACATTTACCTGCCATATTGGAATTGACAGGACTATCATTGAGAAGACTCATGAGTCTGGCCATCTGTTCATTAGACAAAGAAACAGGAGAGTTGCTAGTTCTATTTTCAAGATTGGCATCAGAAGAAGAAGAAGCATTGTTACTAGCAGGTTTAATATTAGAATTAAAGTTCCTATTTCCATATCCAGCAGGATAACCAACAATATCATAACATCTATCAATGGTGTGACCAGGTTTGTTGCAGTTAGAGCATTTCAGATTAAGATTGGGTCCTCTATTGTTAGAGTTGTTACTAGAGGTATTATTCCCAGAGGTGGGATTTGAGCTTTTGTAATTGTTGTTTCCTCTTTTTTTGTTATCAAAATTTTTTGAAGCAAAAGCAGACACATTTGGTTTAATGGATCCAGTTCCAGAGAAGAAGTTCCTATGGGATTTTTCCCCTGACACAATAGAAAAAGCAGTTTTGACATATGGTAAAGGATCACTGGTTAAAATATTGCTTCTGATGGGCACATAAGTGTCATCAAGACCCATTAAAAACTACATTAACTTGATTAGCTGGTTGTGTTTTTCAAAATGTTTTCCAGCATCACAAGTACATGTAGGAAGACTGATCATGGAGTCAAATTGTTTCCATAATGAGTTAAGATTATTGTAGTAATCAGCAAGAGAGGACCCATTTTGACCCAAAGAGTTGATATTTTTATGTATATTAAAGACAGCAGATCCATCAACTTTGTCATAGGTTTCCTTTAAGTCATTCCACATTTCATAAGCAGTTTTAGAGTATATAGCACCAGCAAATAGCTCAGGATTTAAAGAGTTTAGAATCCAAGTAAGAACAATAGAGTCACACATATCCCATTGATTAGCAAGACTAGCATTATAGACATCCTTTCTACAAGTTCCATCAACAAAGCCAAGTTTATTATGATTTCTTAAGGCAAATGTCATGGCAATGCTCCATATTTTATAATTTTCTGAGCCAGTTAATTTCACAGATATAATGGGATTACCACTGGTGTCACTAGGATGCAAGTAGAGAGTATCACCAAATGCAAGTTTTAATTCAGAAGAAGAGTTAATCACAGATTCATTAAGCATAGATTCATTAAACCTAGATTCATTAAACCTGGATTCATTATTAGCACGTTCATCATCACCCTCAACCATGGTGACAACACAGAGAAAGACAAATAAATAAGGAAAACAATAACAGCAATCTCTATCAATAAGAGCAACAATCCCAAATCAACCTCCAACCTAACTAGACCTATCCTCCTTCAACTAGAAGAAAAAAATGCAAGTAAATAAATAACTAACACCCACGGTTCAACAAGTACCAAGCCTTTGGACTGGGGTAGGCCAGAGCAGGTATTCACACCACTCAGAGGTGGCAGATCAAGTTGTTAATCTACCCGTTTGCACCCACTCAGCTTGAATACTGTTAAACAAGAAAGGGAGAAGTACTTGCAGTGCTTTGATCAGCGGAATAAATGAAGACCAATCACAATCACCCTAGATTCACTTAGTCTAGGGATGATTATGATCAATTAGAACCAGAGAGCACTCCAAGAACAAAACCCCCAATACAGAATTAATTAGGGTTTTGGAACAAACGACCAATCCAAGCACTCCAAGAAAAAACCCCAATTCAAAATTAATTAGGGTTTTGGAACAAACCCTAATTTGTTTCGATTGAGCACCAATAGGATCAGAAACACCAATCCAATTACCACATACGTCCCAGAACATAAATAAATACCACCGGAGATATCAAGATCAAGAACCCCCAATATTGAAAGCCCTGGAGATCAGGATTTGAAGATAATCAGTAGCCTATAGCTCTGATACCATGTGCGATGGTATCAAACAGATAAACAGAGCAACAAGTTCCTCTTTATTCAAGAATCAAAGTACAATAGTCACCACAGTTTGAACAATAATAATCAAACTGTTACAAGACTTTAGAGAAGATCAAATGATCAAAGATAGAAGACAAAAATGGATCAACAGATCCTAGTACATAAATATTTGGAGGGAGAGAGATATAGCAGTCAAGAGAAGACTGCGTATCTTGGATGATAAAACCCTAGAGAGGGACCACTGATATATAGCAACCAAAGAGACAAAGACCCCCCTCTATCTTTCTAATAAACTTCATAAGGAGCACATCTTTAGATATCTTCATAAGCAAGAATAGAGAATGTCCATAATAAGTCCCTCATAATAATCATGCACAAACAACACTAAGTGAGAAAGTAATAAGGACATATTTGGGACATAGATTACTTAGGTGTTTTGGAACAGAATGGATCCACTAAGAAGAGAAGATAAAACAAGAAGAATGAGAAATTTTTGTAGCCACACATTTCAAATGAATAATGAGAATTTCATGGGAGATGCATCTTATTTTGTAGATGCATCTGAAATGTGCGGCTGTGGTTACTTCTCATTCTTCTCATTTTATTTTTATTTCTTATTTGATCTCTAAACATAAATCATAATGTGTTTATAGTGATAGCTAGTAACATTGTTTTTTTCCCTTCTAGCCCTTCAGAATATAATAACTGCAACAAGACAGAAAATACTTGCAATATCTTTTGATCT
Organism: Chrysanthemum makinoi; assembly: GCA_910596185.1. Lineage (NCBI taxonomy): Eukaryota > Viridiplantae > Streptophyta > Magnoliopsida > Asterales > Asteraceae > Chrysanthemum > Chrysanthemum makinoi. Next base: position 280,017,443 of record OU343221.1, read on the forward strand.
ACTGTAAACAACTTACCTACTTTTGTATTTGACGCAGAGCTTTTTGGAACGTGTAACATTTAGCGTTTAGGCAACAAAGCTTGTTTGGCAACGAGCGCATATTGACTGAACATTATTTTCCTAACGCTTCTAAAAGAATCTTTCAAATTCTAAATCTAATTTTATGTCATTCTACACATTGCAATTACGGTTAGAATTACGTTACTAAACCCTTCTATAAAACAAACAAGTAGTGCTATCTGCTCTACTAATATGTATTGCTAGTTTCGCCAAACATAACATAAGTGGTAAAAGAAATGCCAAGTATATTCATTTTGATGTACTAAAAAATGAGAAACAATTCATTAAAATAAGCAATGTACAATAATGGAATAAAGTGAAAGTACGTATGTTTTTTAAAGCAATCAATTCTTAAAAATCCCTAAAAAAGCATAAGTAAACAAACCTTAAATTTATAGCCATTAGTTAAGGAGGGTTTATATGTTACAAAAAACAAAAAGAAAACCCGACGGTTGTTTCTTGACCCCATTTTTCGCGCCATCTCTGAAAGTTTCTCTCTCTAGACTTTGAACTTTCTCTCTCCTCTTTCATTTTTTTTCTTTGTTTTTGGTTTCTGAAAAAGCTCTCATTAATGTTGGATTTTCACGTTTGGTTTGGATCCATACGTTCAAAGCTATAGGTAAATCACCACAATATGGTTATGCATTTTTCGATTTCCTTTTGCATTTTGTTAAATTTTCATGTTCATAGATTTCTATATATTGTGATGTGTAGAATTTAGGTTAATTTGATGTGTTAGTGTGTTATGTTTGTTACGCGTTTATCTTATTCGTTTTGATTTTATTGGTTTTTTCATGTCAAATTGATGGTCTTAGGATTAAAAATTCTAATCATGTTGATATATCATTGCTATGAAGTTATTGTAGGCTGTAATGTAAATCAACAATTAAAAACATATGTAGATATAATGTTATTGTCCATATCATATCATCCACGAAAGCAGCCTTTTAAATGGATGTATTGGATGGACTTTTCGAAAGAGCAACGTAATTCTTGATACTTACTGGAGACCTGGTTCATTAACTTTAAGACATTGCAGTTGTAGGCTTCTCATTATTCAACTTACAGTTGGATGCTTATTTGTGGTTCGTTATGATTTAGCATTTGTCCCAATGTTGTTGATTCATACTTCTACCATACAAAGTCTTAAAATGCTCTTTTAAAAAACACTCGCCTTGATAGTCTAAGAATTACTTGGTATGCAAAATGAAGTATACACTACATGTTTCTAACAAACGCATTTGCATTTTAAATTTATATGGTTACATCTTATAGCCTAGACATTATTACGTTCGGGTGCTAAAGAGCCAAGCTGACTGAAGCATAACACATCATGTCTGTTTCTATGAAAGAAGTAGATCCGGCATTTCAAGGAGCTGGACAGAAAGCGTATCCTTTGTTCTAAATATATGTGAATTTGAACTTTCGCTCTTCCCTTGTATACTAGTTTAAATATAGTTCAAATTTCTTCCATATTAGAGTTCATGTTTGTTATATCTAATAATTGAAGAAGGGTCTCCATATTAGAGTTCATGTTTGTTACACCAAAGGGCTTTGGCTCAATTGGTACCCACCTCCGAAAACCCAATCCGGGGTCAGGGTGTTTCCACCAATTCACACCTTTTGTGGGTCATATTAAATCATGTAAAACTTTTAGCAACTAGCTTTACTTCAAAATGTTAATCCTTACATCTTTACTGACGATTCATAGAGGAATTGAGGTATGGCGCATCGAGAATTCCAGTCCGGTGGCTGTCCCAGAGTCTTCTTATGGTAAATTTTTCACGGGGGAAACTTATATGATTTTAAAGGTAACTTTTTTAGTATTAGTATAATATTATTCTTATATCTAATCGTTTACTTGTTTTAACTAAATCCTGTACTTAAAAATTTATAAACAGACCAATGGTTCAAAGAGTGGTTCCTTCCGCCATGACATCCATTATTGGATAGGTAAAGATGCAAGTGAGGTAAGTACTAAACTCGTGTCTATTTTTATCCACAAGGTACAAGAGTCGACTTATAGTCTTCAGGTTCAATATGAATATTTATTTTGGTTACAGGATGAAGCTAGCACTGCAGCTGTAAAAACACTAGAACTCGATGCAGCTCTTGGAGGACGATCAGTTCAGTATCGTGAATTACAAGGACATGAAACAGAAAGATTCCTTTCTTGCTTTAAACCATGTATTATACCAGAAGAATCCGAACCTGAAGAACACAAAACTCGTATGTTTCTTTGTAAAGGAAAACATGTGGTTCATGTACAAGAGGCAAGTTTTTAAGTTCTATTACTCCATTGCTACACACTAATATAATCATTTATGTTATGGAGCTCAGATCTTTAAGTTATTGAATACAGGTTCCTTGTGCTCGATCTTCACTCAATCACGATGATATTTGTATATTGGATAGTAAAAATAAGATATTCCAGTTTAACGGGTTAAATACTTCTATACAAGAAAGGGCTAAAGCACTAGAAGTTGTACAATATATCAGAGATACTTACCATCGTTCCAAGTGCGATATAGCTACCATCGGTAAGTGGATATTATACAATGTAAATGCTATAATCTAAATAATTTTCAATAGTTGAATTTTGTTTTTGATTTTTCCAATAGACGATGGGAAGCTGATGGCTGATGTGGAAGCCGGTGAATTTTGGAGTTTCTTTGGTGGCTTTGCTCCACTTCCAAAGAAAACAACTGTGACCGAAACTCAAAGCACCGACACTCATCCCACGCAGCTACTTTGGTAAAATTAGTCATCTGAATCTTTTTAGTACCTTAATAGTGTTTGTGCAATTCCCCCGTGTAGTTATTGTAACTTTTTTGTACATCCGAGTCACTGAAAGATGGCTTTCTGTCCTCCAAAACTGTTAAGTATTTTATCCAGATGAAATATCGATTTGCTAAGTAGCAGTCTGACAAGTTCGTGTTTGGTTTTAAAGTGTGAAGAAGGGGCAAGCGGAACATGTTGCTGCTGATTCATTGACAAAGAAGTTACTAGACACGCACGTATGTTATCTTTTGGATTGTGGAGCAGAAATCTACGTGTGGATGGGAAGAAGTACTTCTCTTGAAGAAAGAAAAGATGCAAACGGAGCTGCAGAAGTACACATTATATGATTATGTATTTCCGAAGTTCGTATAGAGATGTTAATCTCCACTTATTGTTGCTAATATCCATTTATAGGAATATCTGCGTGACCAAGAGAGACCTACATCTAAAATAATTCATATGATTGAGAATTTTGAGACAGTATCTTTTCGGTCAAAGTTTGCCTCATGGCCTAAACCAGGTGATGTGGTGGCATCTGAGGAAGGCCGAGGCAAGGTGGCTGGTTAGTTATACATACTTTATTTAAGAAATATATACTTATGTGTTATATTAGCGTAGCATTTCAATTTTATTAGGCGGGTCTGTCATGTTTGTTAATGGGTCAAAGTAGGTATGTTTTAGTGCGGGTCAAGACGAGTGCAGTTAGTCCCGTTTGACTCACCAACACTTTTTCATTCTTGTGTCATAAATTTTTTGAACTTTTAATGTGAAACTTTTTTTTTTCTTTCTATTTAAAGTGATTTTGAGGGTTTACATTGTTATACCTGTAAACGTGTTTAGCTAAATCTTCTAGGTTGCCTTGTTTACTCATTAGAGATAGAACACGCCACAACTCAACTCATTTGTATATAAAATGGGTCGCTTTTTGTGAGTTGAGTTTCTCTGATTGTTTGTCGTTGTTGATTTTGTAGCACTTCTAAAACGCCAAGGACTCGATGTTAAGGGTCTGGTTAAAGCTGCTCCACCAAAGGAGGAAGAGGAGGACCCGCAAGCATATATTGATTGTAGTGGAACTTTGCAGGTTTAATAGTTGTCTTTATCTTTAATGTATCCGAGGTTAATTTTTTAATTTACCAAAGGGTTTCCAACATGGTTGTATAGGTTTGGCGTGTAAATGGTCAAGAAAAGAGTCTTCTATCTGAAGCCGATCAGTCAAAATTATACACTGGAGATTGCTATATCTTTCAGTATACATATTCTGGAGACGGTCAAGAGGAATGCCTTATTGGGACATGGTTTGGAAAGAAAAGTGTTACGGTAATTATATTGCAATTAGTATTTCAAATCCTGTTTGGTAATCTTTTGATGGTTCATTTATAAAAAACCATATGTAAATAACGTGTTTCTTTTACTATATACACTGCAGGAAGATAGAGATTCGGCTATTTCACAGGCAAACAAGATGGTTGAGTCCTTCAAGTTTTTGGCTACTCAAGTTAGTCAACTAACCTCATAAGAGTTTGTTAGATATTAAGGTAAAACTTATTGGATATTAGACTGACAACTTTAATTTTATTAATACTTAGGCAAGCATTTACGAAGGAAACGAACCTATCATGTTCTATGCAATATTCCAGAGCTTTATGGTTCTTAAGGTGCGGTTCAACTAAGATACAAGGAAAAAGAATACATTAAAACTTGTATTTTTTTTCTTCATTCATATTTTATAGTTAAGTATATTTTTGATAAATTCTCAGGGTGGTCTCAGTGACGGATACAAGAATTACATATCAGAAAATGGACTAGAAGATGACACATATAAAGAAGATGGAGTTGCACTATTTCGAGTACAAGGGTCTGGACCAGAAAACATGCAATCAATTCAAGTTGATTCTGTAAGTCGCATCTCATTTTTGTTTCGTGTTTTTACATAGCTAAATTAGCTATCTTAAATCACCAAACATATGTAAGATTTTTCTTTTAATTTGAACAGGTTGCTTCATCCTTGAACTCGTGCTACTGCTACATATTACACAAAGATTCACTTATCTACACATGGTATGGAAATCAAACAAATGCCGATGACCAAGATCTTGCAGAAAGGCAACTGGATGTCATAAAGGTATTTAGCTTGCATTTTGAACATATAATTGTGTATACTCTCTTATTAATCCATAGAATAAAAACTTAGTTTAAACCGTAAACTACATGCTCCATTCCTACTAACTACATACCATGATTCAGAAATATATGTTGTATCTTAAACGTAATATAGCTCATTGACTTTAACGTTCACCTGTCATTTGCAGCCCGATATGCAAACGAGAGTTCATAAAGAAGGCTCAGAGTCTGACCAGTTTTGGGAACTGTTAGGTGGAAAAAAGAAACATCCTGCTCAAAAGATTCCACAGGAGGCTGAAAGTGATCCACATTTGTTTTCATGCACATTGTCCAAAGGTTCACGCAATATATATTCTTCATTCCAAATGACTACGGAGTATATAAAATCGCTGTAAATTTACTAACTGTTTTTTCTTTTTATGCCTGTTGCTGGAACTTCTGTTTGTCTAGGAGAAGATCTGACGGTATGTTTATCTCCCATAGGCTTTGCATGTGAAGTTTAAATATTTTTTAAAAAAATTGCTTATTGGAGTTTGATGATGCAGGTGTGTGAGATACACAACTTCAACCAGGATGATTTGATGACAGAAGATGTATATATTCTTGATTGTCACACCGACATTTTTCTTTGGGTAGGACAAGCGGTTCCTTCAAAAACCAAAACACAAGCATTAGCTATTGGCCAGGTACTATTCAACCATTTTTTCATAAACATATTGCTTGAAAGCCAAATATATGAAAATTTTGCATGTTTTGTAATCTGACAGAAATTTCTGGAAAGTGATGTTCTAATTGAATATTTATCTCTTCAAACTCCAATATATACCATAATGGAAGGAAGTGAACCACCATTCTTCACACGTTTCTTCAAATGGGATTCAAAAAAATTTGCAGTACGTTCTATCCTTTTCTTTATAAATCAAAGCATGCCTCTATATTCTGAAGTCATTAATGTGTTCTCTGTTTTAATGTGTCTGAAGGTACATGGCAACTCATTCCAAAGGAAACTCTCTATTTTAAAAGGAGGTCGTTCAACTATGAATCTTGTAAGCCTTAATTTCCATGTTTGTTTTCACATAAAAATTGGAACTTTTCTTGATGTTTATATGATTATGACATCATCACCAGAAACCGAAAAAGAGAGCACCTGTATCATTTGGAGGAAGGTCAGGGTCAGAAAAACCGCAACGGTCGAGAAGCGTGACATTAAGCTCTGACCGACCACGTGCTAGGGGCAGATCACCAGCCTTTAATGCTCTTGCTTCTAAATTTAATAGTCCTGGTGGAAGGAATCTATCAACTCCACCACCACAACTTTATCCCAAAGCTAGTGGGGCCAGTGAAGGCGGAAGTGGTAGTGGTGGCGGGAATGTTGATGCTTCTAAATTGTTTACTAAGTCTAAGGCTATAGCATCAATAACCGCCTCTTTTGATAAACCAACACGTGAAAAACTTATGCCCCGTTCTCTAAAAGGTAATATTTCTTTCATCATCCTAAATTATAGTTAAGTGACATTAAGCTTTTTTATTTGTGTACATTTGATTATTAAAAGATGGCTTTAATCCTTCATCTCCCGTTTGGGTCATTTTGTGACGTGTAGCCTTAACTTTTTTTATACATTTATTGAACAATATCATGCAAAAAGATATCACTTCTTAAAGTTGTTTTACAAGAGTTTTTGGCTACAAAATGACTCAAATGGGACACAATGACTCAGATGTACACAATACTACAATGTTCTACAGGTCTTGTGCATCTCCAAGATCGAATGATCAAACAAACATCATGTGTACATCGTTCAAGAATCAATAGATTAAAACAAGGAGATTGGGTTGAACCCCTTATTAAATCTGATATTATAAAACTGAAAAGGGTTAATTGTTGATTACATAATCCTACCTATTTATACAAACTGAATCGGTGCTTTAAAGGGTTATACCGATTCTATAAAGCTAAGCGACACAATTTTTCCTAAACGTTGTAACCCTACAGATAACCGTTTCTTTTTTGGACCCAGCCCAATGGTATGTAAGTGTCCTAAGGGACTGAGATGAGGGAAGTCACCCTCATCCTTTGTACTTCAATGTTTTTGGTGTAATGCATTTTACCAGGGTGAAAAATCCCTTTTACCAAAAAAAAACTAGATACATAATATAACAAAGATTAATGGATTATAATCTTCCAAATACAATCACTAAAACACAATAATAAGTACGTTGGTATTTTATACAAAAACCTAGTAAATAAAGACCAATGTAGAAAAGATGACTTGTTAACGTCTTGTTTTTCTTGAAAGGCAATATATTCATATTACTTATAAGACTTATAATGTATCAGCGAGCTCTAACTCAAATGCAAAATCTGAGCCAAACTCCAAGTTTAATCCCCACACAATCAAGGAAGATGCGAAAGAGAATGAAGTTGAAGACGAGGAAGGGGTCACATTATACCCATTTGATCGCTTAACAACGTCATCAATGGATCCTGCTCCTGATATTGATGTAACTAGGCGAGAGGTAAATTATTAAGAAAAAATAAAAATGTATTAAGTTATGTTTAAATCCAACTAACTTCGTTAAAAACTAAATAATATATTTTACGCAGATATATCTGTCCAAGGCTGACTTCAAGGAGATATTTGGAATGACGAAAGAAGCTTTCTACAAGTTGCCAAAATGGAGACAAAATAAGATCAAAATTTCACTTAAGCTATTCTGAGTTATCTAAGGAAAACGTCGTCTTCCCTTTTAACCCATTTTCATCAACAAAATTTGTTCTTCACTTGAACCGCATAAATCACTCTAACTGCAGTTTTTTTCTATATGTTGCAGCAAGTCCATATTTTCATTTTGTTAGTTTTATATAGGGACTGATATGATGAGAATTGGAGAGCGTATCTACATAATCCAAATTGATACATAGCTTTCCATTCTTCTAGGACTTAAATTAGTTTTCATATTCTGTATATTAGACATTTTTGTTTTGTTATTATTTCTACTAGCTAATTATTCATTTGAAAGGATGTGTATATGGATCAAGCGAGTGTAAAAACCGTCCTTCGAAGAATAAAATCTTATTTTTGTAGTGCCTAGTGATATATCAGTTGGGATATCGACACCATTTTCTGCTGCATGTTGATTAAAATTTATCATAGTACCCAATGGAGCATTAGTCCAATGGTTGGAGCACTTGTGCTTGAGTCAATAGACCCAAGTTCAAGTCCCATCCTTGACATTTGCTTCATATAGGTACCCACCTTCGCAAAACCTATGGGCACACTGGAGAGACTTTGTGAAATAAGAGCTCAGGGGTCCGAGTCTAGGCTCGTGCTCATTCCAGTTGGTGCCCCCACTAGGCCAGGAGAGTTGTCGGAGCTATTCCTTGTGGGGTGGACAATGGCCGGTGCCAAAAGGCACCCGGGGTCAGGGTGTTCCCGCCGATCTACACCTTTTTGTGGAAAATTTATCATAGTGTCATTGAGTGTATTGAGGGATTTTGTGAGGACTTGAGATTTGTTGAACACCGCAAACACTATAGTTGGGTGCTTCACTGTAAATCGACTCATATGAGTCACGGGCACACTAGCAGAAATGTTTGTCGGTTTTGCATATAAACCTGTCTTTTGGGTCATGGTCTTGCCATATCTTTACTAGCAACCAACTTTATTCAATCTTTACTTTTTCATGTCATATAAATATTCCACCGTAATAAGCGTGAATGATTGAACTAAGAAATCACTCCAAAAATAAAATATTCGATAATTTATTAGCACAATATATCAGTACAAATATATCTCATAAGAGTAGGGATCCTCTAAAAAGTAATTATAATTTAAAAAGTCTAAAACCACTCGTATTGTGACAAGTGTCCTCTTATATTTTTGCCAGATCATTTTTTGCTATTTTCACCCTTAACTAATTAACACTATGATCTAACTGATAAACATTACCAAAATTTTAGAAAAAATAATTAATATTATGATTCTTTTTTTGAAACTGACATTTTTTTTTTTTTTTTTAGAAAATTGATGAACTGATGAATATTATGATTTTTTTTTAGAAAACTGATGAACATTACGGTTTTTTTAAGAAAATTGATGAACATTATGATTTTTTTAAGAAAACTGATTAATATTATGATTTTTTTTAGAAAACTGATGAACAGATGAATATTATGATTTTTATTTTTTAGAAAACTGATGAACATTATGATTTTTTTTAGAAAACTGATGAACCTCATGTTTTTTTTCTTAGAAAACTGATGAACATTATGATTTTTTAGAAAACTGATGAACATTATGATTTTTTAGAAAACTGATGAACATTATGATTTTTTTAAGAAAACTGATGAACATTATGATTTTTTTCTTAGAGAACTGATGAACATTATGATTTTTTTAGAAAACTGACGAACATTATGATTTTTTTCTAAGAAAATTGATGAACATTATGATTTTTTTTTAGAAAACTGATGAATCTTATGTTTTTTTTAGAAAACTGATGAACATTATGATTTTTTTCTTAGAAAACTGATGAACATTATGATTTTTTAGAAAACTGATGAACATTATGATTTTTTTTCTTAGAAAACTGATGAACATTATAATTTTTTAAGAAAACTGATGAACATTATGATGTTTTTTTAGAAAACTGATGAACACTATAATTATTTTTAGAAAATTGGTAAACTGATGAACACTATAGAGAATTGATGAACATTATGATATTTTTTTTTTAGAAAACCGATGAACACTATATAGAGAATTGATGAACATTATGATATTTTTTTTTAGAAAACTGATGAACACTATAGAGAATTTCTTTTAGACAACTGATGAACATTGTGATGAACGTTATACAAAATAACTGATGAACAAATTTTTCATTGATGAACAATACTTTTATGATGAACTAATGAAAAACTATTTTTAATGATGAACAACAAATATGAAACCATTAATCATATAAAAAAATCAATATCTAAGTGATAGAGTATAAGAAATGCACAAAGTTAACTTATAATTAAGTTTCAATGATTTACAAAGACTTCTCTTTCGTAAATTTCAACAAAACAGAGAAACGAGAATAAAGAAATAAAATTCGTTAACTTAACTTTTAATTAAGTTCCGACAGATTGAGCTTCAAGCCAAATTCACCTCAACAAAAATGGATCAAAATAACATTCAAAACCACAATCCAACTCGCAATCTTCACCCACCAACCATTCATCTTCTTCACCAATTCATCTCCTTCATCTTCCACAATTTTAGCTTCCTCCATATCATAATCCAACCGACTATTCACCGGCATAAAAAATCGTCACCGTTGACGGAGGCTGTGATGATGGTGGTGACGCGTGATGACGACGGTGGTGCTTACGACATTCCGACGGTTTTTCTCATTCTTCGTAGGAGTATCGATGGTGTTTGCGGTCACTGGTAGTAGTGGTATAGGTTGCCATAGAAGCTAAGGTTAGGGTTTGTAAAATTGAAGGTGATTGTGAAGGTTAACTGAAGAATTTGATTAAAGTGGAAGAAATGAGATGGAGTGGAATTAGGGATTTATGTATGGAGTGATGAAAGAAAAAGGAAAGAAAGTAGGTAACAAGGAAAAGTATGAAACTGCCCTTGATTAAGAAAAGGTGGGGAGACACGTGTACTCATCTCATTACTTTTTACACTTTTTATTTTTATTCACTTTTCAATTGATCCCGATCCTATCTCATAATAGATTATTGGAAATTAAAAAAAGCGAAAATGAACACGAGAATTAACGAGGTTTGGTGAAACTTTACAGGTTTGCTTAGATATTCCTCCAATTAACACCACCAACTATGTATTTTTTTGGAAGAAAACATTACAACCAAAGAGACACGAAGCTAATTACCCTACAAGAAGTACTTGTGTGTTTTCTTGTACTCGTGTGTTTTTGGTGTGTTTGTAACTCAAGACCAAGGTGCTTATTTATTACATGACCTAAGTTGCTACGTTGAGCCGTCTCTCCTAAGCCACTCCATCAAACCCTTGTCACCACCCTTATGAAAAAACATATAATAAAAAATCCAATTTTCGGCTAAAACCTTAGCTGATTAGTGTTTTGGCCGTAACTTTTTAACCGTTTGGTGTTAACTGACGCAGTTAACACCATCATCTTCGTTTTCAATTCTGCACAAAACCCTATTTATTTGAATCACCTCCGTCGGCCGCCGAACGCGCCGCCGAAAGTTGACTACCGAAATTTTTTTTATGCTTTGCTTTTATTTTTGTTTATTTGCTTTTGTTGTTGCGGCATGAAGAAGATTTATCTCCCTTAATTATTTGGTTTACTTATTTTCCTTTGCTACTGCTTTATTTTGCTTTTGCTGTTGCAGATAAAAGATTTGTCTTCGCTTGCTGTCGAAAGTCTTCATCAATAAAACTTTTATTGCTTTAATGTTTATTTAGCTTTATCGTCAAATCTGAGCTTTCACGATTTCGCCGCTCAGATTATGAGAGAGTATTAGTGGATAGATATAGCCCAAGCCCGATTGTGAGTTTGGATCCATTAGGGTTTCACTATATCATATGTAGTCTATAAATATTTTGCCTGATAATACAATATACTTACGAGGTTTTATTCTCTAACACAAACTACCAATAAAATGTCGTTAACAAAACTACTCAAGAATAACATAGCGGTAAAAAAAACTTGTTTCTATCATAACTAGAGATCTTGCCACTATCATTAATTCATAACTAAAATGTGAGATGTTTTAAGTCCATTTCCTGTTATGTGCAAACATCTCTTAGTGAGCCCAAACAGGGGCGAAGCTGGGATTTTAAGTTAAGGGGGCCGAACTTGACGTAAAATTTATAACAAAAAATTGTTACACCTTAAAACCGGGTTTTAAGTATTTAGGGCCCGTTTGGTTTTTAGATGGGTTTAGGATTAGGATTTGAATTTGAGTTTGGGTATTGAGAAAAATAATAAAATAAAATATATCATAAATTTAATTATTGTTTATTTTATAAATTGATACCGTATAAGATTTGAAGTTATAATTTATAGAGTAAAGTCCAAAATACATCCCTGTAGTTTGCCCTTTGTCTCGCTTTACATCCCTAAAATTTTTTTTGGCACAAAATCATCCATTCGTTAGTAAAGTTGGCACAAATACATCCCTCTGTTAGTAAAATCAGTTAATGAGGACTAGCGGTGCAAATATTTCTCCGTTATCTCCTAACGGAATAGAAAATTTCTCACCGTTAGTCTTTAGGACTAACGATGCAATAAAATAAATTGCATCGTTAGTCCTAAGGACTAACGGTACACTTTACCGCCACCTACCACCCAACACCACCACCACCATCAACGCCTCTTTCACCGCCACCTACCACCTCCACCCACCACCACCCAACGCCACCACCCCCACCTCCACCGCCACCTCCACCCACCACCACCCAACGCCACCACCCCCACCACCACCGACCGCCATCCATCACCACCACTGGTACCACCACCCACCTCTACCGCTGCTACCCACCCAACACAACCACCACCTCCACCATTGCCATCTACCATTGCCATCTACCGCCACTGCTGCCACCACCAACCACCACCGCCACCCACCACTGCCACCACCACTCACCTCCACCGCCGCCACCCACCACAACCACCACCACTACCACTACCGCCACCCACCACTCCCAAGGTTGTTGATGGTGGTGGTGGGTGGCGGTGATGGTAGTGGTGGCGCTAGGTGGTGGTGGTGATGGAGGTGGGTGGCGGTGATGGTGGTGGTGGCGTTGGGTGGCGGGTGGTGGTGGCCGGCGGTGAGTGTAGGTGGTGGTGGAGGTGTGTAACACCTCCAAAAATGACTCAGCGGAAGCATACAAGTATTGGGGTGCTACTAAATTGGTATCACAACATAAGCATAGAACAATTGGTTTTTCATAAATAAACTTTTATTCATTCTTAAAAACAATGTTTACATTATTAATTAGTGTGGAAAATGGCCCATTATAAAAAGGTGGTCCCAATACATAAATCAGAGTCGTCTATGACCATGTCATGCATTTGCCTTGCGCCCAAAGATAAGATATCACCTCAAAACCAAGATACATGCTAAAGGGGTCACTTTGGTGAGTTCATAGGTTTATTTAAAAAAGATTTCAAGACACTGCTTCAAATTTGGTTTTGATGATCATTACGTCTTGCATAATGTCATAAACTTTATGGTTTCAATTCATAAAAGGATTTCATAAAGAGATTTCATTAGTGGACCATAAGTAAAGTATATGTACATTACAACGAATATAATGTCATATATTTAATCTATTACGCTAGCACTAAGTTCATGCAACCGAAGCTACGACAGTTTCTGTATGCACAAGGAAGTCATACATTTGTGGAGCCCATGGCGAGTGTTTATCCCAATACACTCGGTCCCGACATGCTATATGCTTCGCCTTGACCCAAGCGGGTCAACCAACAGAGAGTCACCCTCAATAGATCTATTTATAACATTCAAGGCTTCCTAGCGGAATTGACTGTTCATGAAAAGGGCAATTTGGGATCTAAAGTCTTAGGCTAAGCTGCGTAATATTCTAGGTCAAAGGTTTTGGTGTGGTCCTTAAAGCATCTAGGTATGATGTATCTTAAAACATATAAATCAAAGGGCATAGTATGCATAGAATGCAGAATTTTAGTAGCTAAATCATTTAAATAAAAATGAGCATGTATCTTCCCCCAAAACAGTTATAAAACAAGTAAAAGTAGGGGCTATGAAACTCACCTTGGCAATGTGCTATAGGAAGTCTAAAGAGTATTAGAGCAAGGAGTGATAGTGCACGGCTTCGACACGCAACCTAATTAAGTACGGCATATTTAGTCTTTATGTTTAAGACCCGATAAAGTTTAACTAGTTTTATAAGTTTTCAATGTTTATGTTGTTGTTGTTGTTGTTGTTGTTGTGGCATCGTTTAAGTTTTGAAAAATAGTTTTCAAAGGTTTGTGTGTATATCGGCTTATGGTACAGAAAGAGTATATAAAGGAAAAGTATCGGGTATGAACGAGACCTTGGCTTGATGATGATCGAATGATAATACTTAGAAGGGTATACGCAGAAAAAGATATCAATGTTGAACAAGACTTCGGTTTGATGATAACCGAATGACGATGTACGAAAGGTATATACATAAGGTGAGACTTGGATGGTGTGAACGAAAGAAATATATAAATATTCATAACCTCTTGCCTTTAAAATAAATGTATTTAATTTAAAGAAAATTCAAGTTTCAACTAAATCTCTATATACAATTTATAAAAGCATACCATGGTTACCAAATAATATGTTTCGACAAGTTTTAAAATCTTACTAGAAGAATTCCCATTATTAGTTTTCAAGAAATAAGTTTTATAACCGAAAGAGATTTCGTTTAATCTAATTAATTAATTTACGAAATGTAAATTAACGATGTCAAATGTTATGTTACAATCCGATTTAACTTATAGTTCAAAAAGTGTAAAAATATCAAGTTCTACTAATATATCTCAAAAGTTGTTTATGTCCCCGACTAATAATTATATCACAATATGAGTTTTCAAATAATTTATTTTGTTTATAAATCGTAAAATTAGTTTATTAAAGAATAGGTATAACCCGTATGTAATCCTTCTAATTAATTGGTTTTTGATCAAAAGGTAAAAGTTGAATAGTTTGTGTTATTTATATCCGGTTTCATATTTGAAATCAAGTATTTGTCAAGTTTATATTTTTGGTGAATTGACCGCATGGCAATTTCTAATTATGGTTCAAGTAGCAAAAATGACTCATGTAAGAAATCTTGTTATTACAAGTTTAGTTTTGTTTACTAATTTTCCCGTTGCGTATGTATATTGCACGTCGTATGAAATGGCCATGTCGTATTTTGAATGTCGGGGATGAATGAGTCGGGTGCAATAGTATGTTTTGTGTGACAACTCGATACGAGATGGAAAGCAAGCCGAATGAGACGGAATTTGAGTCGAGGAAGACTCGAGACTACAAAGGGCGGGTTATTAATAAACCAAATGGACCCTAACGAAATACAGTGGGCTTCGCAGCCCACATGACAACCTGAACAAACTAACAACTTTAAGAGATGGGCTTGAGGCCCAATGTCATCACCATCTAAACACTAATGTTTACAGCAATTTTGGTTTGGGAAGTTTCACAATTAGCACATATGCTTTGACACCAAACTTGAATGTGACATGAAAATAACGCAATGACAACGAGGTTGTTTATAGGCTGGGTAACCATACAACCGTGACTCGTTCGAGTGTTTTATGACCATATCGTGGTCTGTTGTTAGACGGAGTAGCAAACACCCTTCGGGGTGTTTCTTTGTAATTAGAAATAGGCACAACCAAATGGAGCATGGAGACTTGATTACATACACCCACATATACTTCTTTGGGTCTGTTGGTACAGGATCTACACCTAAAATGACGAAACCCATACTCGACTAGTGATTTCGAGGTCGGGTACAACCCGTGGCCTTTTTACTCTTGTGGTTACGGAGTCTCATAAGTCCACACAAAGTGATCAAAACGACCCTTTTGAGTGTCCTTATACTGCTACAACGCAAGACCCTTGTGAATTTATGCGGACACTAGATTAAAGCAACGTAATTATAATAAGTCCCATTCGACTCATAACTGGTGAAGTCGGGTACTACTCGACTCAAGTGAGGGTCTCGACTCAACCACACCCTTATGAGCCTTGATGGCTGTTCGGGACAACGCATAAAACCAGTACCTCGATTGAGGTTTTAATTTCAGCGAGACTAACACCGATTATCCAAGAAAATAACTAAAACATCAAGCCAAATAAGGTGTCGAAAGAAACTAGAAGGTAAGCCGATTACGATACCAATCTAACGTCTAATATTGAAAAGTTTATTTTAGAAAATTATACGGGCGTGGTTTATACGTGTAAAGTACTAGGCAAAAGTGTTCATTTAAAAAAATTTCTCTAAGCCAAAACCACTAATGAGACGTTTGCCAAACCTATACCAATACACGATATTTTCAAGTACTCTTCTCGAATTTTTACCACATGATTCAACAACAACAACTTTGACAATTAATCATTCGAGTATATATTAAAAAAAAAACATATATTCGAATTTAGACAAGTATTACAAATACAATAGCTTCAAAAGATGACAAGAAGTGTATTCTTACATTGAACCCAAAGGTGGGTCGAATGGGTAAGAAAAACCGAATCCAAGGAGCTCCATTGGAGGTGACTCGAGGTGAATTGGAGCAATTAGCTTCTGGGGTAGCTTCCTTATGCCCTCAACTACAAAACCCCTCTATCAATTTTCAAAAGCCCCTTGATTCTTGAAACCCTAATTTTCGAATGAACCCTAATTTCTGTATTTTTGATAGGATTGATGAAGAAGCTGCAACAATCTTGGATCTTGTATAGATGGAAGAGGGAAAGGAGGTCTCCTAGTTTCCTTGATGTCGTGCCTAGGGTGATACCCTTTTTGGCTCTTGTCTTTCTTCCACAATCACGCCACAAAGCTCCAAGAAATGTCTAGAATTGTTGGTTTCCATTTGGGGAGGATGGAAGAGATGTTTTCAGGTTTTGACTTTCAAAAGGAGGAGAAGTAACCATTTTCATGTTGGTTTTCTCTGGTTTGTGTCGATAAAGGAGAGAGAGAGGAGGAGACAGGTGTATTAAAACGTGGGAGAGAGAAGGGAGATAGAGATTATCTCTTTTGTTTTATTAGCTAAAACATTATATTCGGTACTCCGTGTTTTGTCGATTCCTCGAGTAAACGTATCTTACCGGTATCCGAAAAATATAAAAATTATATTTTTGAAAACGATTTTATAAACGTAATAATATGACATTCTTATTACGTTGAAATTTGATTATAATTGTTTGCCGTTATTTAATTGGTGTCGAAATACGTGCGATGCCGTGACTTTCTAAACTCTCGAGATAACTTCGTTTTCTTTCAGAATTATTAGTGATTGGTAAAAGGTGTATATTTCGCTTATCTGATTATTTATTTTTAGTTTTGTATGCTACTGCGCTGCAGTATGCGGAATAACTAATGGATTAAGCTTATGTACGCTTTAATTTTTTTTAACTTGGACAATAATAAATTTCACATTTATTATGAAGATACTTAGTGGGTAAGTATCATGTGCACGGTGTCTTATTTTTAACAGGAACGAGATGACTTCCCGTTTTTAAATTATAGGTATTGGTATTTTGTCAGAAAATAATTGATTTGAATTTTCTGATGTAATAAATATTATTATAATAATCCGAAATTTTACGGGTTGTTATAAGGTGGTAGGTGGCGGTGAAGGTGGCGTTGGGTGGTGGTGGGTGAAGGTGGCGTTGATGGTGGTGGTAGCGTTGGGTGCTATGTGGCGGTGGAGTGCATCGTTAGTCCTTAGGACTAACGGTGCAAATATTTTATCTTTTGTTAGGAGATAACGGAGAAATATTTACACCGTTAGTCCTCATTAACTGATTTTACTAATAGAGGGATGTATTTGTGCAAACTTTACTAACTGAGGGATGGTTTTGTGCCAAAAAAAATTTAGGGATGTAAAGCGAGACAAAGGGCAAACCACAGGGATGTATTTTGGACTTTACTCTAATTTATAAATATAAAAAGAAGGATAAAAATATATCAAGTGGTCGAGGTAAATTCGTGGCCCACATTTAATTAAGAAAAACATAAATATTTTGTAATCCTGTGATTTTGCCAGGAATTCTAGATGGAAAATATAAACGATTGAACCCAAATCTAAGGACCACCAAAATAAACCAAACATGTGATTTTTTACTTTGATCCTTTGGACCCACCTTAAAAAACCATTAACCAAACACATCCTAAATAACAAGAACGTCATTGTATTAAGTTGACTAAGACTTTTAAGAGTCGGGAGACTCGATATGAATGGATAGTCAAACCCAAGAGTCAAACTATAAGTCAAGGTGTTATGTAAATGATATTGGAAAATATCATGTGTCACAAATAAGAGAAAATAAGACTTAAAATACCATAGTTGTAAATTGGCCAAAGATGAGAAAGCTTCAATGTAAAGTAAGCTTATCTTAGAAAATTCCCAGGACTTCATTTTAGTTCTAGTTTTGTGTGAAGGTGTGTGTGAGGTGTGAAGAACGAGAGAGAGGGGAAGAACCAAAAAGTCTTGATGATCAAATAAGTGAAGATTTAAGGTCCTAAAGAAAGAGATAAGCCCTAAATAAGTTCTTATGCAAGCAACTATATTCTTTAATTATTGAATTAGGGTTCATGAAGAGTAAATTGGGAATCCATCATATGATCAAGATATGATCCTATAATGATTAAGGATGGAATTTTGGTTGTGTAAAATTATTGTTTTTGATATTTCATTAAATGATAAATGTTTTTATGATGATTCATGACTTAGGAAAGCAAACAAGGATGATGATGATTGGTAAATATAGTTTGGTGATAACATCAAATAGTCCTGACTTTTTAGTGTCAAGTTCCCCCGATTATGCTCATATTTTATGTCATTTATATCGATTTACGCTTGTATTCCTTTATATTTCACTTTCAGGTAAATTATGAGCATTGGAGCTTAGATACGCGGATTTGGAGATTTTCCTAACGGGTTTATGATAGTATGCTATTTATGAAGAAGCTACGGCGTAACTCATTCTCTCACATTACGCCGTAGCTAGTGTTTTATCTCGGATTGCCTACTCAACATCAATTACGGCGTAACTCCCAACTAAGGTTACGCCGTAATCATCTAGGTCAAGAAATATTTCGCGCCTCCATCAACTACGCTGTAATTCCTCAAACAAGCATTACGCCGTAGTCCACTTAACGAGAGTTCTGTTTTGAAGTTAGTTAAGTTACGGCGTAACCAACATCCACTATACGGCGGAGCTGCTAACTACGGCGTGACCTTTCCCTAGTGTTACATTGTAGTCTATTTAACGAGAGTTACATTTGGAGGATAATTAAGTTACAGCGTAACTCTCAACTCAAGTTACGTCGTAACTATGATCGTGCCTATAAATACAAGCCCTAAATTCTGCATTTCACATCATTCACTCACAACTCAAAGGCAGAGAATGTGAAGAGGGTTCCAAAGGCAGATCATACGGAGCCATTGATCCGCGCAGAACCGTCAAGTTTTATCACGCAAGTCCGCCACTTGTGAATGGCAGACCGTAACAAACTTAAAACAGTTCAAGCACGAATGCAATGAAGATCAGGAGAGTATAGTGTTTCCCCAAGTCGTTAAGTCCCAACGAGCTGTGCGAGAATAGCCAAACGTGTAGTGATCGAGAAATTTGAACGGGAAAAGAGATTTGAAGATGATTATAACTAAGGAAAAAGCCCATAAACTACAAGGGCTTAAATGCAAATTAAAGAAAATTAAAAAGATAAAAACTATTAAATAAACGCTATCACTATAATTAAAATGATGAACGTTTAAAACTTAAAACTAAAACTTACGCTTAAATAAAAATTACGTAAACGTGCAAAAATAAAAAGTGAAACTTACACAATATTAACCCTAAAAATATGAAAAATACATTTTTACAAACCTAATGATATGAGAAAATTTATAGAAAAAGAAAATTATTTTTATAACTAATTAATTAATTATTATTAATTAAAAACTATTTTTAACTATTAAATAACTACCTAAAATACAAGAAAATAGGAAATAAAGCTAGAAAAATAAAATTAAGACTTAGAAAAGTCTTAAATAATAAACTAGAATTTTCAAAACTATTTTTGTATTTTTATGATTATTTTTCTATTTTCTAGGAATTTTAAACTATTTAAAACTAATTAAATTATTTAAAAATACAAATTTAACTAAGAAAAATCTAGAAAAATATTTTTTTCTCTTTTTATATTTATCTTAACTTAAGAAAATTGAAAAATTATTTTTTTGAAACTTTTCTTAATTTTTTGTATTAAAAGCTAATTAAAAATACTTAAAAACTAATTTAAATTGAGAAAAATAGCAAAACAACTTGGAAAAAATCTGAAAATTTCAGGAAAAGTCTAAAATAATATAGGGAATAAAGGAAAAATAGAAAAACAGGTGCATGTGTGGAGGAATAAACAACTGATGAGCAAGTGCTTATTGAAATAAGCACTTGAATAAGCAAATGGGGTCCAAAAGGCACCAAACCAAAACAAGAGATTAAGTATGCTAAAGGGACTAAAATGGAACAAGTTTCAACAAGCCACAACCTCTGATAAGCAATTGCAATGATTTGGCTTATTGAGAGTTTAAGCTAAAAAAATGACGGGGTCTACTTAGACAGAGAAATAAGCACTAGAATAAGCAGGAAACTGGAAACTAAATACTAGAACTTAAAGAGGACCTGGCAAGGAGCTTGTAAACCAAAACTTAGCTCTAGACAAGCTCCCAAGAGCTTACTGTGAGCTCTGCACAACCTGTAAACCTCCTGTGCACTGATGCCCTCGCATGCGGGACTTGGTACCATTTTAACAAGCTAATCAAGAGCTTAAAGAAAATTTATAAAATTATGCTAAATTGACAAAAAGAAACTAGACCAGGAGCACATTCTAAAACCACAAGTTACAGTGAAAATGACTCAGAATTGAGCTTAAGAAAAATCTCTGTTGTTGGCCAAAAACTAAGAATTTCAACATTTGACTTTTATCAAACCCGAGAAGTTGACTAAACTGAGCTTTGATCCAGATTTATGAACTAAGAATGATGTTTATACATGAAATGAGACTACTGCACTATATATCTATGTCTTTTGAACACAAAACAAGTGGTTTGCCTTTCAAAATTCCAACAGTGGATAAGCTTAAGAGAGATTTGATGATTTTTGACTTTGGGTGATTAGCAAGCAAAAGTAATGACTCAAATGAGCTAATATGAACTTAACAAACATGAAGTAACAAGTAATTACCACTGCACTAGTTATTAACACAGGTAACAAAGCTAAACCAAACACCTCTTAAAAACTGAAATGCAAACTGAAATGAGAACAAACATCAACCAGAGGGTACTACTGATCAAACTGAGTTTACTTGACCTAATTACAATTAGATAAGCACATAGAAACAAGTTGTGACCACAGATACTCTAATAAGCAAAAGTCAGCAATATGACTAAAATGAAAAGTGAGATAGGTAACTCACAACTTTATCCACCGGTGCAGGCCCAAAACCAAACACAAAACCAAACTAACCTAATCTAATGCAACCCAAATTCACCTCTGCAACAACCATAATCATCACCAAACCCAATTTGAGCTTTATGTTGACTTTTATTGACCATGGAGCTAAGTTACTTGAAACTGAATAAAAGCTTATCAAAAGCCAAAGTAAGCTTAAATAAGCTTAATTGATTAAATCATGAGCTTATTAGAAGCTTGAATTTAGAATTTGAAACTTGAAAACTTCCATAGTAACCAATAAACTGAAATTTGATTAAAGCTTAAAATTGATACTCAAAAGCTCAATATAACAATGTTTAACTTAAATAAGATACAAATAAACTTGAACTACAACATTTGATTAAAGCTAATACATTTTAAAGAAAATTCGACATTAAAGGAAAAAAATGAAAAACTAGCTAACACCCTTCTCTTCTCCTCTAGCCTCCTTTTTATACTCAATCGCTTCTCTCTCTAAGCTAATCCTGATGTGTTTTTGGCCATTGGATGACTTTTGTGACTTTTGGCCAAATTGTCAATTTTGGCGGGAAAGGGATTATGACCTGTTGGGGAGAGATTGAGTGTGGGAAAGGTTGTAATCAAAGTCTCTTGGATTGTAGGAGGTGTGAGGGGACAGGGAAGAAGATAAGGTGAGGTTTGGTTGAGTGTGCAGGGGAGTTACAGGCTAGTGGGGAGGGTGAAGTGTTTTTGGCGCGTAGGGTGTTAGTCAAACACTGTTTGACTTGGGCAGTGTTATTAAAAAACAAGGGGTCCAAAATACAATTTTGACAGGGTCCAAAAGCAAGGGGTCCAAAATTAGGTTTAAGGTTTTAAATTTCAAGGACTTAATGTGTAAATCCTGAAACTTGAGGGGCCCAAGCTGCCAATTCATCAAAGATGTTCCAAGGACTAAAACTGACAAGCTTCAAAAGTACAGGGGCCAAATTTGTCATTTTCCAATTTTCAGGCCATTTCTCGCCAAATTTCAAACTTGAAGGACCAATTTTGTAATTTTCTCAAACTTTTGATATTTTTCACCAAAGGACTAAATTTGACAAGTTATGATTTTAAAAGGACCTTTGGTGACTTTTCTTTTGAAAATTATGTGCTCAGGGACTGTTTTTGACAACTTTTGAAACTTGGGGGACTAAAACTGCAATTTTTGCAAATTTGATATGTTTTTCATCTGATTTTGATATTTTCATCATTTTGATGCATTTTGAGTATTTTCGATGTTTTTGCAGCTTTATATTGTACAAAATGATGAGTATTTAGACACTCATCAATCCCCACATCTGAGATATTGCTAGTCCCTAGCAATGATTTGAGAAAACATAATGGATTTTAAACTCTTTACCAAAAGCCATTACTTCTGGAGTAGCCAAATGTTTCAGTTCAAAGAACCATGGTACAATCGATAACTATGTGATTTTGAGCAAACCACCGCCTTCCAACGGATTTGATTTGTCTTTACCAGAAGCCGTACCCTTCTCGACTAGCCAACTCTTAGATAAATTATCAATATTATCTTTGGTGAGCCGATTACCAATTATGGTTTTTCCACCGCCTTTACCACAAGCCATAACCTTGCGGGCTAGCCAACTCTTCACTTTTTAGGATATGGTGAGTTGAATACCATACAATTTTGGGCAAATTGCAAGTCGTCAACGGATTTGAGATATCTTTACCAAGAGCCGTTTGCTCTTGGATTAGCCAATCCTTTAGTCTCACGACATGGCGATCGATAACCAAATGAGTAAGTGTAAAACACTTACTCCAAAAAAAATTTTGGCCAAAAACGGGGGAATTGGGTGGGAAAACATATGATAAAATTCGCGAGAATTCCCCCCCACACTTAGAAATGAATATTGCCCTCAATATTCAAAGTACCGGCGGTTATGCCGAAACAAAGAACGTAAAAGGGAAATACTACGGCCATTATGTATAAAGAAGATTTTTTTAAACTTGCATATATATACACAACATGTGGGGCAACCCCCCCACACTAGGGTGGTAGAAAATAGAAAGAAGTCCGAAATATGGGTGAAAACCCATATGGCATGCTACTGTTTTTGATTACCGAGTCGCTAGCTTGACTCGATCCCCGCATTCATTGGTTCATGGGGAAGCAAAGTGGAAGAAACAATCTCCATCGGACTTTCATTCAAGATGTTTGGATAAACATTGAAGCACGCGAAAGTTCCACACCGACGAGATATACAGAGAAAGACCCGGCTCACAAATGATA
This sequence comes from Chrysanthemum makinoi, assembly GCA_910596185.1. NCBI lineage: Eukaryota > Viridiplantae > Streptophyta > Magnoliopsida > Asterales > Asteraceae > Chrysanthemum > Chrysanthemum makinoi. Next base: position 280,040,863 of record OU343221.1, read on the forward strand.
ACTGAAAATGCCGGGGTCAAAGATAGTGTCTTCATTCCCGAAGGAGTGAAGAACAGGAGAAGTGACAGAATATATGAAGAAAAGAAAGAAAATCATGATACAAATCATGACTAACTCTTCATCCTCAATAGGAGAATTCATAGATTCATGAATCTCCTCAAGAGCTCGCTTGATCAAGACATATTATGGGAATGTCTAGATCAAAGTGGAAATTATCATACTCCGGCAGAGATATGATATGAGTGAGTTCACGTGAGAACTCCTCGGGTGAATGAATCATATTCGAATTGGTATCGTGGGTTCACCGGTGAACTCATCCAATGTAAATGATTCATAATCGGGGAGAGAATTATGAGAATGAAAAGTGGTAATGCCACTAATCTTCTCTCCCATATTATCAAAACAGAAGGCTTCCATTTCCGAATAGAATCATCGGAAAGAATGTCACTATCCTTAATGGGGATAGGAGATGAAATAGGTTTTTCATTGAAAGCCTCGATTTTAGAAATGAGAAGACCGACATTCAAGTATGTTGCACTAAGTGCTTCATCTTCGATTTCGTGTCGAACTTCATCATTCTCTTCTTCTAAGCTAACAAGCTCCGAAGGTAATTCTTCCATATAACTGATGTCTCCACAAGATAACGAATCGTCATCAATAGAATCAGAGCACATCTCAACATGATTACTTTGGAAGATAAGAGGAGTAGGGATATCACACAAATGATCAAGAATTCCCTGTGACTCTCTTGGGATTGGGACAAGGTTCTCAACACTAGACTTTATGAATTCGTCCGATTCCTTTTCATGAACAGTGTCAAGAAGCTCATCCCCCATGTTTAGAGAGTGAGTGGGAATATCGGGTGTGACAACAACAGACTGAGGGAGTTGAGAAGGACTAGCAGTTATGGATTCTACAAGTTCCATTATTTCTACCGCTAGTGATTCAGTCATATTCTTTTCTCCCCGCATTTCCACGGATGGAATCTCAACTGATGAACTTGATGAATAAAATTGTAGAATATCAAGGGTATCTTCATCATCATCGTCATCATGAATGAAATGGAATTGAGAGCTAGATTTGAATGCTTTTTGTAGTCTAATTGATTCCCTAACAGTGTTTTCAATTGCCATCTGGGAATCTAATTTAGCGGCCTCTTCCTTAACAATACTTCCATGGATTTTTCATTTGGATTATCTTGGGAATGTTTACATTCCTTCAAATCTTTCACTAAATCTAAAAGATCAAGGAGAATATTTTGAGGAAGTGGCTCAGCCGAGGTGGTGCCTGATTCACTTGGTACTGTAGAGGTTGGTCATGATACGAAGAGTCGTAATTGTTACAAGGAAATGGATTCCTTGTTTGACAATCAGAGCTAAAGTGAGGACCTCCACAATATTCACAACAGTAAGACTGATGTGGCTGTGAGTCATTTGAGTTGTAGTTATAATTGTTATCGGAACCCGCTCATAGACAAGCGTGTTTCCGATTGACAATCGAATCGGAGTGTGAACCACCACAGCACTCACAACAAGAAAACTGCTGAAGTCTCACAGTGTGGTGGTCGATGGAATAAATCAGTTGTGTTATGGTAGGAATAGGGATCCCGTTATAGACATACCCGTTTCCCTGACTCCACCATGCTACAACTGGGGCAATTGCCACCATTATAAGGACCACCACACCATTGACAACCAAGAGGGTGAGGATAAGACATAGAAAGAATCAAAGGGTTTCAGAGGGTAAGAAATGAAGAATCAAAAGGGGTAAGAGGGTAAAGAGGAATATTTTTGGATTTTTTTTTTTGAAAAACATATTATAAAAACAAAGAATGAAAATATTTTTGGGTTTTTGATTTTTAAAAGATGGTATGAACAAGGAGTGATTATTCAAATCACTAATCTGCTAAACGCAAGACTATTAGCACTGCCCCGCAATGCGCCAAAATTTGATCCGCAGAACCGCCAAGTTTTATCACGCAAGTCCGCCACTTGTGAATGGCGACCGAACAAACTTAAAACAGATCAAGCACGAATGCAATGAAGATCGAGAGTATAGTGTTTCCCGTGTCGTTAAGTCCCAACGAGCTGTAAGCGAGAATAGCCAAACGTGTAGTGATCGAGAAATTTGAACTGAAAAGAGATTTGAAGATGATTATAACTAAGGAAAAGCCCATAAACTACAGGGGCTTAAATGCAAATTAAAGAAAATTAAAAAGATAAAAACTATTAAATAAACGCTATCACTATTTTTAAAATGATGAACGTTTAAAACTTAAAACTAAAAACTTATGTTTAAATAAAAATTACGTAAACGTGCAAAAATAAAAAGTGAAACTTACACAATATTAACCCTAAAAATATGAAAATACATTTTACAAACCTAATGATATGAGAAAATTTATAGAAAAAGAAAATTATTTTATAACTAATTAATTAATTATTATTAATTAAAAACTATTTTTAACTATTAAATAATTACCTAAAATACAAGAAAATAGGAAATAAAGCTAGAAAAATAAAATTAAGACTTAGAAAAGTCTTAAATAATAAACTAGAATTTTCAAAACTATTTTTGTATTTTTATGATTATTTTTCTATTTTCTAAGAATTTTAAACTATTTAAAACTAATTAAATTATTTAAAAATACAAATTTAACTAAGAAAAATCTAGAAAAATATTTTTTTCTCTTTTATATTTATCTTAACTTAAGAAAATTGAAAAATTATTTTTTTGAAACTTTTCTTAATTTTTTGTATTAAAAGCTAATTAAAAATACTTAAAAACTAATTTAAATTGAGAAAAATAGCAAAACAACTTGGAAAAATCTGAAAATTTCAGGAAAAGTCTAAAATAATATAGGGAATAAAGGAAAAATAGAAAAACAGGTGCATGTGTGGAGGAATAAACAATCGATGAGCAAGTGCTTATTGAAATAAGCACTTGAATAAGCAAATGGGGTCCAAAAGGCACCAAACCAAAACAAGAGCTTAAGTATGCTAAAGGGACTAAAATGGAACAAGTTTCAACAAGCCACAACCTCTGATAAGCAATTGCAACAGATTTGGCTTATTGAGAGTTTAAGCTAAAAAAAGGACCGGGGTCTACTTTAGACAGAGAAATAAGCACTAGAATAAGCAGGAAACTGGAAACTAAATACTAGAACTTAAAGAGGACCTGGCAAGGAGCTTGTAAACCAAAACTTAGCTCTAGACAAGCTCCCAAGAGCTTATTGTGAGCTCTGCACAACCTGTAAACCCGTGCACTGATGCCCCCATGGGGACTTGGTACCATTTTAACAAGCTAATCAAGAGCTTAAAGAAAATTTATAAAATTATGCTAAATTGACAAAAAGAAACTAGACCAGGAGCACATTCTAAAACCACAAGTTACAGTGAAAATGACTCGTGAATTGAGCTTAAGAAAAATCTCTGTTGTTGGCCAAAAACTAAGAATTTCAACATTTGACTTTTATCAAACCGAGAAGTTGACTAAACTGAGCTTTGATCCAGATTTATGAACTAAGAATGATGTTTATACATGAAATGAGACTATCGCACTATATATCTATGTCTTTTGAACACAAAACAAGTGGTTTGCCTTTCAAAATTCCAACAAAGGATAAGCTTAAGAGAGATTTGATGATTTTTGACTTTGGGTGATTAGCAAGCAAAAGTAATGACTCAAATGAGCTAATATGAACTTAACAAACATGAAGTAACAAGTAATTACCACTGCACTAGTTATTAACACAGGTAACAAAGCTAAACCAAACACCTCTTAAAAACTGAAATGCAAACCTAAATGAGAACAAACACTGAACCAGAGGGTACTACTGATCAAACTGAGTTTACTTGACCTAATTACAATTAGATAAGCACATAGAAACAAGTTGTGACCACAGATACTCTAATAAGCAAAGTCGCAATATGACTAAAATGAAAAGTGAGATAGGTAACTCACAACTTTATCCATGTGCAGGCCCAAAACCAAACACAAAACCAAACTAACCTAATCTAATGCAACCCAAATTCACCTCTGCAACAACCATAATCATCACCAAACCCAATTTGAGCTTTATGTTGACTTTTATTGACCATGGAGCTAAGTTACTTGAAACTGAATAAAAGCTTATCAAAAGCCAAAGTAAGCTTAAATAAGCTTAATTGATTAAATCATGAGCTTATTAGAAGCTTGAATTTAGAATTTGAAACTTGAAAACTTCCACAAGAACCAATAAACTGAAATTTGATTAAAGCTTAAAATTGATACTCAAAAGCTCAATATAACAATGTTTAACTTAAATAAGATACAAATAAACTTGAACTACAACATTTGATTAAAGCTAATACATTTTAAAGAAAATTCGACATTAAAGGAAAAATAAAAACTAGCTAACACCCTTCTCTTCTCCTCTTGCCTCCTTTTTATACTCAACTGCTTCTCTTTCTCTCTCTAAGCTAATCCCAGATGTGTTTTTGGCCATTGGATGACTTTTGTGACTTTTGGCCAAATTGTCAATTTTGGCGGGAAAGGGATTATGACCGTGGGGTGAGATTGAGTGTGGGAAAGGTTGTAATCAAAGTCTCTTGGATTGTAGGAGGTGTGAGGGGACAGGGAAGAAGATAAGGTGAGGTTTGGTTGAGTGTGCAGGGAGTTACGTGCTAGTGGGGAGGGTGAAGTGTTTTTTGGCGCGTAGGGTGTTAGTCAAACACTGTTTGACTTGGGCAAGGTTATTAAAAACAAGGGGTCCAAAATACAATTTTGACAGGTCCAAACAGGCAAGGGGTCCAAAATTAGGTTTAAGGTTTTAAATTTCAAGGACTTAATGTGTAAATCCTGAAACTTGAGGGGCCCAAGCTGCCAATTCATCAAAGATGTTCCAAGGACTAAAACTGACAAGCTTCAAAAGTACAGGGGCCAAATCTGTCATTTTCCAATTTTCCAGGGGCCATTTCTGCCAAATTTCAAACTTGAAGGACCAATTTTGTAAATTTCTCAAACTTTTGATATTTTTCACCAAAGGACTAAATTTGACAAGTTATGATTTTAAAAGGACCTTTGGTGACTTTTCTTTTGAAAATTATGTGCTCAGGGACTGTTTTTGACAACTTTTGAAACTTGGGGGACTAAAACTGCAATTTTGCAAATTTGATATGTTTTTCATCTGATTTTGATATTTTCATCATTTTGATGCATTTTTGAGTGTTTTCAGATGTTTTTGCAGTTTATATTGTACAAAAATGATGAGTATTTAGACACTCATCAGCCATCTCCAAGGGAGGAATAATACAATATCGATAAGCATTACCGATCATTTCTATCTTTTACTATTAATTCATGTATTTCATTATGTTAAACGTTGAATTCATTGTTTCTTTTAACATGATCGGCTAAGCACCTTTGGTTCTAGCCTAGTTATGATTCCTTGAATGTATTGTTTATGCTTTCATGATTCCATATAATTGTTTCTAGTGTATGCATGCATAGTTCGATGGTAGTTACCCTAGCTTCGGTAGTTTTGAAATACGGTCGTATCTAGTTGCTTAGGAGAATTGACCAGCTGTCCCTAAGTAGGTAGGTAGAGTTTGGAAGCGTAAGAATTGACCAACTGACGACCCTTCCTCTCTTGTGCGAACTGAACAAATGATCACCGGTCGTCCGGATGAACTTAAGAAGTTAGGGGTGAGTGTCTAAGATGCTAGCGACCGGGCACTCATTATTTCGAACCTTGCATGTAGGGTACTTAATGACTTGGCTTAGGTGACTTAAGACCCTCGACTCCCCAAGGGGTAAACCTTTGACGTCGGGTAGGAGCCTTTGTTGATAGGTTAAGACGAATTGACCAAATGCTGTCCTAGCGACTTAAACCCCCACTTGAATCAATTGGAAGTAATAAAACATAGACATTATATGATAGGATGATTAATTAGGTTAACACACTTTCTCTTTATTGACCACAACCTTAATTTACTTTTCGCTATTTCATTTCTTAGTTTAATCATTTCAACCTCAAAACCAGTTTAAAACAAGTGACACTTAGACTTAATAGGATCCTCATCTACATAGCTCTTGGGAACGACCTCGGCTTTACCACCTTCGATACTATACACAATCGGGTTCACTGCTCGTTAGTACATTAGGTAGACCTTAGGTAGACGAGAAAATATAAATATTAAATCCTGGTCAGAAATCCTGCATCACTTGGATTTAAGGTAAGTAGATTGACTATAACAAGATGTTATAAGGAGTTTATAATGTTTGTATTATGTGTTATTTGTTAAGTGATTATTTATGTTAAGGTTATGAAAGGCTTAATGACTAGTATGTTTAGCTTAAGATGAAGATGATGCTAGTTGATTAAACTAGCTAATTGAGTTTAGCATAGTTGATATGCTATTGATGGTATTTGGAGCTTAAGAGTTGATGTGTAACTAGAGGATATGTGTTTAGCAAAAGATGTGATCAGCCTAGTTGTGAAACTAGCAAGGTATGTAGAGTTTATGTGTATTAAATGATGGGTTAAGTTTATGATGCAAATTATAATTTATGATATATAATAACTTGATATGTCTTTTACTTACTAAGCGTAAAACTTACGGTTTACTTGTTTAACCGTTTTGTAGGTTCATTTGTGAAGAACGTAAAGCGATTGGTAAATGATTAGGAATGGAAGCATGGAATTGGAAGTATTTGGTAAATGCGTAGGAGCTTAGTAGTAGATGCCCAACTCAATCATGGTTGAACTCCGAGTCATTGTAAATGTGTTTATAAACGTTGTTTTCAAGTGTCCAAGTTCAAGTCTTAGTGTAGAAATAATAATCTTGTATCTTGGTAAAAAGGTTGTATTGAAAGTTTATGTAAACGGGTAAAAATGGGTGTTTGGGAAAACACCCGTCATTTTGTAAAGCACGTTTCCGCGGGTCGTTATGACCAAGTTTATGCATATAAATGATAATTATGCTGTTTTAAAGTATTCTGGAAAGTTTGGTGAATTATCGAGTCCGGGAGGTTCATTTTCCGGGAAAAAGTTTTGAAAAGGATTTCGGGTGACCAGAGGCCTCCAGCCGATCTAACGAACGACTGAAGACCCAGTTGATCGGCTGGAAGGCCATGCCGATCTGCTGGATCGTTTTTGGCAGAATTTGTTGATTTTCAAAAATTCATATCTCACAAACCGTAAGTCGTTAGGAGTCGTGCCACCCGTCATTTTGAAGGTAATTGAATGTAGTTTCATTTTAAAATACTTTAAAGGGTTGGTTTGTAATAGTTTTTTACCAGTTCATAAAAAAGTAACAAGAACTCCGTTATAGTCAAGTTGTTTCCGTGATAAGTTTTGTTTTTTTGTTCAAAACGGTAAAGGGGAGTTTCAAAAATATCCCTCTATGATGTATATATAAGGGTTTTTTTTTTTTTTTTTTTTTAAACCATGAAATTTAACCTAACACTATAATGAATAAGAATAAATTAAATTTAGAAAAGCATATTTGACAAATAAATTAATTTTATTGTTGCATTTGATTGTTCAAGCTGTTAGTTTTTTGAACTTTAATCAACATATCTATATGATTAAGAGGAGCTGAATGCCAATTTTTTTTAAAGAAACTAGCTATTGTACTGAATAACTAATGAATATTATGAGTTAATTAGAGGTGGCCTAGCACCCACTAGTCACCTACTAGCTCCGCCTCTGCACACGAACCCTTCCAAAAAATGAGAGTTTTACCTAGATTAGTCAACCATGATTAGGGGTGTCATAAAACCCGACCCGAACCCCGAATAATACTATTCGGGTCGGGTTACTCGGGTTTAAAATTATATTCAGGTCAACCCAAATGACCCGAGTTCTAAATAGGGTTGGGTTTAGGTATGTTTTTATTAGCCTCAACCCTAAACCGATCAACCCGAATCGACTAACACTTTTACAATGTAAAAATATTGAAGTAAGCCATTTTTTAAATCATTTTACATATACTCGGGGATGACCCGAACCCAAATTGACCCGCAAACGGCTAACCCGAATTCTAAATAGGTTCAAGTTCGGGTATATTTTTTTAAGCCTTGACCCGAACCCGACCAGATCAACCCGAATAACACCCCTAACCGTGATTATAAAAAAAAATATAGCCTTAACAAAATGTTGAAAACTAACAGAAATAAATTAACAGGGACAAACGTGATTTGAATAATATACTTCAGGGACAAAATATGGACCTCACTAAATCATTTCTATCCAAAAAAATATCTATAGACAAAGAACAAACCACACACATACAGTTTCTGGAGAAATAAAATGACTACACAATTCAAGAGTTAAAGAGAATCACACACAGTAGCTGTGTTTTAGTGTGTGTATAATAAAAAATAATAACTTGAATATCACTTATCAGGTTATGGAAACTGGTGCTTGATTTGATAAGTAAGATGTCATCAAGTTCGGAACGAAAACCGTTAGAGGTCGTTAAAGGCGTTAACGGCCTTGATAGAGTTGTTCTTCGTCAAGTTAACGGTAGTAGTGCTGAGGTAGTTAATTTTATATTATCTTTTTCACGCTGTTAGTTTTTTTTTACTCTGTTTTTTTTTTACTGTTTTTTAGTCTCTGTTTTTTTGAGTTCTAGTTTAAATGTTTGCCAGTTTGGTTATTCGATGTTACTAGTATTGAGCATGAGACTGTTGATTAGATTAATTTAGAGTTCGCTGTGTGTATTTTATTTCGGCTTTGTTTAAGCTTAGTTTTGGGCTTATCGGCTTATAGTTCATTAGCTCGTTTTTTCGCGCTTATTTTTAAACCTGTAGGTTTATATAAGCTTACTATGACATATTAAGCTTTATATTAGCTCATGGGTTTTGAAATAAGCTGAAAAAACTGGGCTTACAAAACATAAGTCCGAGATAACATAAGCTCGTAAGCCCAAAAATAAGCTAAAACAAACACCCTCCACTCGAAAAGCTCAAAAGTTTTGGCTTATTTTGAAATTTATGTGCTTATATAAGCTTATTATATCATAACAAACTTATAATAAGCACTTATATAAGCCCAAAGTCTCAAAATAAGCCCGTATATTTGGGCTTATGAAACATAAGCCGAAATCAGATATGTAAGTGTACAAATATGCTTAAACAAACACCCTAGCCATAGTCACATGGAACGGGGATCGCTCCGGTACGGGATCGCGGATCGGGATCGGGGTTCGCTAGGCACCTAAAATTCGGTTCGATGGGGGTAGGTTCATGGATCGCTTCGGTACGATGTATCAAGTAATATGGTACAATGTACCCGTGTAGCCGGTAATTTTAATAAAAAAGAAGCATATTAAAAAAGTTTCATCAACAACATAACTTAAAAAAGCATAATCAAGATTCAAAAGACAATAAAAATATGAAAAACTAGATTTTAAACTTAGTCGAGCCTTTGTCTCTTTCCTTTCCCTTTGTCAACAACATCTTCATACAAAGTTTCCCATTGAAATCTTGACAACTCATAAGGAAATCAATATTAATGTAAATGAATCGCGATTCGAATATAACTGGACACGAATCGGAAATAACTAGAACGCGAATTGCTCTGTCCCAATTCATATATCAATTAATTTCTGGAACGCTATCTTCACCGATCCGTGGCTACTGTAGCGAATTATGTGACTATGCGCTAGCGTGTTACAGGTTTAAGTGTAATTTAGGGAAATGTTTAGGAGGCCTAAAAGTATGACTAAACATGTGTGTTAGTGTTATATTGGTTTATGGAAAAGTGGGTAGTTTTAGGCATACATTTTAGGTCTCTAATAATTTCTCTGTAATTTACTATGAGAGTTACGATTAGATTACGGAATTAGGTATAGTTTTTTTGGAACGATTAGATCAGGTTAGGTTAAGGTTTTGTTTTTATGTAAGAATTAAAGGTGGAGATTATGAGAGTTTATTGCTGGTTTTGGAGGAATTTGTATAGTTATTAACTTATTATTGTGTACGTTTTAGTGTATCATGTGGTGGTATTGTGAGATTTGGCGATAGTCGTTTTCTTTTTATCGTTTTAAGAAAGGAAGATTAGCTTTGTTAATTTTGTTCACCAGAAGTTGGTAATACGTTAGGACTTGTTTTCATTAAGGGTTTGTCTAACGGGTGCCCATAGGGCACTGGTTAAATGCTATTAACTAAACTCGAACTTTCGTTTTAAGTTAGAAAATGCATTTAATACATGTTAATTAAACCAATGTTGCAAAAATCGGTCAACTCGGCCGATTAATCGTTAATCGGCCGAGTACCTTGTCGATTTTTGAAAATCGGTCGAAAAATCGGCCTAGGAAAAAAATCAACACTAAGCAGTCAAAAAATCGGCTGAATCGACCGATTAATCGGCCGAATCGATAAAAAATTGGCCGAATCGGTCAAATCGGTCATTTTAAAAAAAATAATAATTTAGGCATTCTAATTAATTTGGGGATCGTATATTTCATTTATAACGCACAATGGGCATCATAATCAGAATTTGAGCCTTTTATTGAGGTTTGAAAACATAGCAGACTTGGAATCGGTTAAGATATTTAGTTTGGTCTCTAGAAATACCAAAAAATTGCAGGAAATACCAATTCGATTAATCACTGATTAATCCCGACTTGACCGATTACTCGCTACAGGGTGGTCGACCGCCCAACTACCGATTCACGATTTTTGCAACATTGAATTAAACATATAAATTATCTTGAACTCGACGTTTCCTTTTATATGCATCCAAAACAATGCCGTATGAGCACTCATTAGACAAACCCTTTCATTAATCACCAGAGTTTTGATTAATGAAATTTCGACTTATGTTGATGCTAATAGCGTTTCGGGTAGTTGTACCGATAGAAAGGTGAAAGGTCTGCTTAGCAAACCAGAAAATATGAAGTAATTAAGAAAAGGACTGTATTGACACATAAAGCATTTAGAGGGAGGGCTATGACAATTTTGTTTCTGAAAATGGAACCCGTATCCAAAATTTTTAACTGGGGCTTGCCCAGTGGTATCATTCACCCTCTGCAAACGCTCAATTGACCGGTCAAATGAGGGCTTTTATTGAAAATGGCCCGGGTTCAATCCCAACTCCTGACTAATTATTGTAACACCTTTTTGTGGAGAGATTGTATGTAGTACTTATTATAACATCATTTTTACCTCGGATATAGCCCTTTGGTAGGAAGACATGGAAGTATTGAACCATTAGTGTTGAGGTATTATTTCATCTATATAGTGCATATGAAATTTCACTATGTTACATGATTAGTAAATACCATGTGTTCAATGATTATCTTGATGATGAACCTATAAACATATGAAGCATATGCCTTTTAATCAGATGTTGATGAGAGCCCCATCTTAAGAAAATTTTGTATTTACAAATTTTCATATAAAATGTTGGAATTTTGGATTCGGGTAAGTTGGTGGGGGCAATATCATAAGTCGCAACAACTTAATTCCTTAGCATCTTCATTGATCATTTCCTTTATATCGTGTAGGTATATTTGTATGGGGCCCATGTGACATCTTGGAAGAATGAGCAGGGAGAAGAGTTGCTTTTTCTTAGTAGTAAGGTGTCCAAATGGTAGATACAGTTATACACTTAATTACTGATGTCGTCCGTCCTGGGATTAGTCGGCTCGCAATGTCGAGTCGGAAATCCAAGTAACCTAAAAAAAAGTTACTACTGATTATCAGTTGTCAGCTGATCTAAAAGTTTTTTGGCTCGTAATATATTTATGGTGCATCTTTAAACAATCTGTTTTCCTTTCTTTTCTTTTTCTTTTTTCGGTGTGTCGGATACAGGGGTTCTTCAGTTTCTCATAACATTAATGCTTTTGAGTTAGTTCTAGTCCATTCCATTCCATTTTTAATGCGTTTTATTTTGTATTCATATACACATATTTACTTTCTGCAGGCGATCTTCAAGCCTCCAAAGCCGATTCGTGGGGGTATTCCTATATGCTTCCCTCAGGTAAGTGATCATTTTTTTCCTTTTTTGTTCAGCTTTGCACTTTCGTTATTTTACGATATATAAACTTGCTACCTTGATGCAGTTCTCAAATCTAGGGTCTCTTGACCAGCATGGGTTTGCTAGAAACAGATTTTGGACCTTTGATGATGACCCACCTCCACTCCCACCTGATGCCAACCACAAAGTCATCACTGATTTGATTCTTCGGTCCACTAAAGAGGATTTGAAAATATGGCCGCACAGGTACATCTTGTAAAAACTTATTAAGTTCACAAGTATCTCGGCTGCTAAAACTGAACTACTTTCTTTGGTTCTAAGCTTTGAGTATCGGTTGCGGATTACTTTGGGACCTGGAGGAGAGCTGATGTTGACATCTCGGATCAGAAATACTGGGACAGATGGAAAGCCGTTTACATTTTCATTTGCATATCATACCTACTTTTCAGTTTCGGATATTAGGTAAATCATTCTTGCCACTTAGCCCTATAAATTGTTTGATCCTTTTGGGATCAAATATCCTTTATTACTGTTATATAATCTATTAATGTTATGTGATCAATTAACTTTATATGATCTATTTTTTGTGTGTCTTACAACTCTATTCACATAATACGATAAGATTTCATTATCCCATAAGCCACAAAAATGCCATTTTTGAATTCGTAATCATACAGGAGCTCTTTTTGGCACATATGCTAGTTTTAGGTGAGCCCGTAAGGCTTCGTCATTCATTTATTGAGTTATGTGGCAGTTGTTTTTAGACAATTGTTAGAAAGTGAACTGCAACTCGCAAATTATCTTAATAGATATGATCACAATTATTGATTTTGGTTGGTAGCTTAAAGTTTTTACGAAGCCTATTGAAGCACAATCGTTTTGGGTGTTTGATGACAACAAAGGACTTCAACTATCGGAAATAATAGATTAACAGTCATATGGTGTTCTTGATATCAAAATGTTAAGAAACATTATTTTAGCTTCTTATGCTTTTGAGAAGATGGCTCCTTTCTTTCAGAAAGGAATCAGTAAATCACGTTCTTGTTGGATACAGTTAGGAGCCGTTTGGTTTGTTTGCGGGTTTAGGATTGAAACTAGGATTGGTATAGATATGATAGAATTAAAGAAAGAGACAACAACTATTGTTTATGATAATATTTATATTAAATAACAAAACTGAAATAAATATAATATTTTTGTGATGTGACGAGGAGAGATACATACACGAAAGCCTTGGTCCCACTTCAAATTTATTGAAACCTACCATGCATTAGGGGCGGCAATTCTCGACACAACACGCTAAACGACACGAACCCGACACGTAGTTAAACATGTTTGGGTTCAGGATAAACCGTTTTGGGTAAAAAACAGGTCAACGTGTATAACCTGTTTAATAAACTGGCCTTGTTTGAATTGAGTAAGTATTAAACAGGTCAATTCGTGAACCCGTTCAAGTATATAAGCCTCTAAAAAATAAAATATATAACTTTAATTTTATGTTGGATTTGGATTAAATGCATTGTGTTATGTACTTAATATGACAATGAATAATGATTATAACTCGGATATCATTAAAATTGTTGTATAGCTATTTGTATGTTATTTATATCATTTTTGGATTTAAACTTGCTGAATCAACAAATCACCAACCTTCTTCACCACTTGACCTAGGTTAAACGGGTCACAAACGGTTATACGTGATATGCTGGTCTAGGTTAGGGTTGACTTTCTTGACACGATTAATAAACAAGTCGTGTTTGGGTAGAAGTTATACTAACCCGCCAACCCAAATAGGTCAACCCAAACACGGCTCGATTGCCAGTTTGCCACCCCTACCATGCACCCACGAGGATTCACTTCTGTGGGTTTGAAGCTCAAATCCCCCTATCAACTCACCAACCAAACATTGGCATGCACATTCTCCTATTCTACCCATTAAAAACCCATCAAACTAACACCCCCCTTAATGTTAAACACGTTTTTATTTTTGTCATTCAGTGAAGTTCGGGTCGAAGGCTTGGAAACATTAGATTATCTTGACAATTGTCAGAAAAGGGTGCGATTTACAGAACAAGGGGATTCAATAACTTTTGAATCAGAAGTAATTTCGGTCACCTCTTCCTTAACCTCATTTTCCACTACTTGGTTAGGGCTTATGTAATTTTAGTTTTTACCAGGTTGACAGGATTTATCTTGGCACACCCACAAAAATCACAGTTATGGATCATGAAAAGAAACGGACATTAGTCATGCGTAAAGATGGACTTCCAGATGCTGGTGAGACTGGTTCTTTCCTTATCTTTTGGCTTCAGATATACATATCTAGTTTGACAGAAGGTTTTTTTTGACCATTTACATATAACATCATCTTATTTTGTAGTGGTTTGGAACCCGTGGGATAAGAAGGCAAAGGCTATGGTCGATTTCGGAGACGATGAGTACAAACATATGCTGTGCGTGGAGCCTGCAGCAGTGGAAAAACCCATTACATTAAAGCCGGGTGAGGAGTGGAGAGGAAGGCAAGAACTTTCAACCGTCAACAAGCTGCCTGACCCTTAAAGAAAGTTGTCCATTGTGGCTGAAGTAAAATTGGCTGATTGCCTATGTTCTGTACAGGTATCTTGCGCAAAACCCATATTAAAAAAATGCTTGCAGCTATATTTAGTGTATAATATATCTATCATTGAAACTCGAACTTCTACTCTTCCGAGGTTTTTCAGTGGTAATGTCTTCTAATTTTGATTTTATGTAATGCAGGTTTTCGGTTGTATGTGATTTGGGACGACCGAAAGCCTCCTTTTTATGTATAAATTTATTCATTACATTGGGTGTAAATAGCTGGACTGTTTTCAGCATTGTTGTCAAGATTATTGTCTTTCTGAGAGTATAAGAAGCATATTGTATTGATCGATGGGGAAAAAGTACGTTTTTTTTTTTTTTTTTTTGATCTGCCTTCTACAAAGCTATGTAGACACCAAGAGTTTTAGACCATGGTTTATAATACAATTCGATTGGTTTTATGCATATATGAGATGTGCGACAATCCTTCCCTTATGGATAGAAGATTGTGATATCCATCCTGCTTAAATACGTAACTGAGAAGTTTGAGAACCTTATATGCCAAGTTGTGGCTACTAGTAATGCATGATGATCAAGTCTAAGCGAATCTTACACATACCTGAGAAGTTTGAGAACTTTATAAAGTTTTGGTGAGATTTTATTATGAAATTAAAAGATTGTTCTGCAGGCTTGCTATTTTTAGCCTTAGGAGTTACAACTATTCCGTAACCGGTGGGTTCTGTAATGACCATTGAAAAGCATTCTATTAAGGGCAACTAGATAAGAAGTAAAAGCAGGTCCAAACACACCCACCCAAATCCTAAAAAAATTGTAAGAGCAACCAAACACAAACTTGCTTTTGCATCCTTTTTCATAGTTTTTTTTTTTTTTGAGCATAATAAACAAGGAAGAGATACTGTAATACTAGATACAGTTAGGGGTGTTCATCGGTTCGGTTCTCGGGTTAATCGGTTTATTCGGTTTGGTTTGTTCGGTTAAATTTTTTTTGGGTCATAACCGAAAACCGAACCGAACCGAAAATATTTGTAACCAAACCGAACCGAGAACCGAACCAAAGTTCGGTTCGGTTATGGGTCAAAACCGAAAACCGAACACCGAACTTATATATTTTTTTAATTTAATTAAATAGATTTTGGCAAAGAAAAAATTTATTTCAAATATAAAAAGTGTTTTTTTATATTAAGATAAAATTTTAATGGTCTTTTTGTGTATATAAGTATATAAAAATATATATATATATTAAATATATAAAGTGTTTTTATATATAAATATATAAAAAATATATATTTATATAAATTCGGTTTTTGTTCGTACAAAACCATATCCAAACCGAAAACCGAATTTTTAGTTCGGTTCGGTTCGGTTTTAAAAAATTCGATTCGGTTTCAAGTTCGGTTCGGTTTTTTTCAGTTCGATCGGTTCGGGTTCGGTTTTTGGTTTATTCGGTTATTACCCGACCCATGAACACCCTAGATAGAGTAGTATGACCTAGTGGACTGAAACTCTGAAAGTATGTAAAACTTGGAACTGAGTCCAATTTGGTTGTTATAGCTTTTTTTCTTTTTTCTTTTGAAGTTTTGTGAACCAAGACATAAATTTGAACAAAAAGTCTGTACCATGTTCAAGTTCTACCTTGATGTGCTAACCAAACTCCAAACATCGTACTAACCAAAATAATGTAACGTTTACTTTTATATTTATGAATATTGAAAACTAGAATGTGAAAAAGTAAAATATGCATCCAAAGCATAGTTGTTTTTCTTGACTGTAAATAGTCAACTGTGCCTGGCATTCATAGACCAGAATAGTTTTAACGGATTGAGGTAGTAATGTAGTACTACTTTTCTTTCTATGATATGATTAACACTAACAACTTTTTTATATACTTTTTGGAAACTCTGATACATATCTTGACACTTAATAAAAGATGACAACTAGGCATGTGGCCAGGCCCGGATTTGAGCATGTGCAGGGTGTGCTACCGCACAGGGCCCTCATTTTCTTGGGGCCTCCAACTTCCAGATCTGTATCGCTGATATAAGATTACAAACTCATTTTTGCATGTTTTTATCCAAGTGTATGACGTTTTAGGACGGAATGGATACGTTTACAATGTTGGAAATTAGTTATTTGAGTCACAATGGATATATAAAGTTCAAAACTCGTTTACAGTGGAGTAAGTACCATAAAGGGTGTGTTCCATCGAAGAAGATGACACAAAAACCCAAAATTTTGTTTTAATATGAGAAATTTCAAGTTTAGCCCTTCTAGTATATAATTTGTCAAACAGCCATATTTTCAAAATATTTTGCTTAGCATCCTTTTATGAAAAAAAGTCAATATAACCAAAATAGCCATAGCACCATAAAAGCTGTATTTTTTATTCTGGAATATTATATTAATAAATTACATTGTCTAATTATAATAGATGTTTTACTTATTAACTATATTTAAAAAAAATACAACACAATTACAAATATAATGATTGTTGATCTTTATGATTATAAATTTTAATTCTTAGTAGTTTTTGGGAAATCCAATGGATCATTTTCTAAAATATACAAGATTAACAAAAAAACAAAAACAAATAGACAATTACGATTAACCGCTTAAAAGGCTTACAAAATTACGCTTTTGTAGCGGATATTCGATATTATTAGGCAGTATGCAACACAATAAGGCACAACGCACATCCGAAATACCGCATGTGGCTTATTACCCAGCTCACAGGATTTGTATAGTTTTCTTGGTTCCCAAATGCTAAATGACTTCTGGTTTATTCAAATTCTTTAATCTAAAAGTTGAACAAAGTATAAAGAGAAAAAGAATAAGAAATTTAGTAAAGCATTTGCATCATTAATCCCACATAAGAAAAACATGCATCAATTGTTAGTAACATGAGTATTCTGTAAACAAGTATTGGATTCCAACTGATATATAGTACTCGTACATCCATTATATAATTTTCCATAATAAAAATGCAGCTCCTGATTTAGCATTTAAAGGCTACGGTATGGTAACGCCGGCCTCCGCATTAAGCCGACGTGGCTTCGCATTAAGGCGCGTTATCATATCGCTCTCCTCCAAAATGCAACGCCGTTTCATCCCAAGTTGTCACAACAACTTGGGTAATAAAGCTACAAAATTTTCAAAACCCCCCCAACGTCTAGTTTTAAATAAATAAAAAAAAAATTCAAAGCTCCCCCACCAAACGGCTAGTTTTTATTTTATTTATTTTTTATTTTCTCAAATAAAATTAAACCCCATCCTATAAATATAACACCTTATAAATACCCTTTTATCATCATTCATTTTCTCGCATATAACTTCTTATCAAAATCTCTCAACTATCATTCATTTTCACACAAACACTATGGCTAACGAACCAAACGAGGTGCGGAATGCTATCCTTAGGCGACTACGGACCGAACAAAGCGAAGCTCCGTTTGGTTAACAATTTGTTGGCTAAGATGACTCGTTATATGCTACAGATGCGTAGCCGTAGTGAGGAGGAAATGAGGATGCATTCGCTGCATCTCGACCACCCACTTAACAACTACGGCCTACATACTCTTCAAATGACCTCTGTATCAGATATGCGTATCTCAAACACCTTAAAGGCCGTTAGGGAAGAAGTGATGAGAACCATAAATGAGAAGCAAGAACTCATCAACAATTACCAAGCAATCTAAAAGCTCAAAATCCGTTGGATGATTTGTGTTTTCGTATCGTATCATCATTTGTGTTTTAAATTTCGTATCATAATTTGTGTTTTTGTATCGTATCGTAATTTGTAACGTTTTTTATTGTATTTTAGTTTCGTATTATATTTTTATTTAAATGAAATGAATTTAGTTTATTTGAAAAATATGAAATGGAATATTATTTTAAATGTGTTCGTAGTGCAACATATCCAAGATTATACCTAAGGTGTTTCTATTTTATTAAACAACAACAACAACAATAACTATTTAAACAATTACAACAACAACTACTACTATTACAACAAGAATAACACATTAAACAACTACAACAACAACAACTACTACTATTATTACAACAACAATAACACATTAAACAACAACAACACCTACTCCATACGAAGATTATTCATGTCATCTAAAAGCTCATGGAGTATTGAACCCGACTTACATGCGTCATCATCGGGATTCCTTTCCAATTCCAGTGATGCCTCCAGCATCTTTATTTTTGTTTCCAACATCTTGTTTTTTGTTTCCAGCATGTTAATCGTAAGATATTTGACCTTGCAGTTTGAGCACTTAGATGTTGAAGAAGAGCTTTTACCGAACTAGCGATCCAAAACATCTTTCCACATAAAATATTGGCATCCATAATCATTTGTTCCTATATAACAATTCGTATTTTTCTGGTCAATACTTACTTATAAACTCAAAACTATTTACTTTGGAAGTCTACTTAATTACCTTAAAGCGTAATTGTTAACTTAAATCGCGTAAACCGAAAAACAATATTCAACGTAAACCGACATTATACAAAGTTAAGTCTACATAAAATATGTCATATAACTATTTCAATCATATTTTATAAGTTTACACTTTTATTTTTCAAGTTTTACTTAAAACGCTCCCGTTTACGCGTTATGACGTTTATCCATGCATGTAAACACCACCACCCTCCAATATACATACATATACATATACATACACTAATAATAAAATTCAGTTTTTTGTCCTATCCTAGCTCAAATTGCCACCCCATATTGTCAAAAGGAGAAAGGGAGACAACTTGGTTTTACTACAAATTTCATATTAGTGATAAACTTCATTTTAAGATATCTTAGTGAACCTTTTTACAAAAATCAATCAAATTGATACCCTTGGTATAGCGAAAATTTCCTGAATGGCCCTGCAGAGAAGTGGTTTTCTTGCAGAGGACCACTTTTTCTGACATTGCTAATTTGTCCAAGTTGATCGCTGCTTATTAGCAGAGAAGTCAAAAACTGCCCACATTAAAAATAATCTAAAGTAAGAATATGCAAGATCCTAGTCACCAATTTCGCTGCTTCTTAACAGCGAATTCATTCAACATGCAGCACACAATTAACGCTAATTAAAAAAAATAAAAAAAAAATACCACATCACCAATTTTGCTGCCTCTTAGCAGCGAGATCTTCATCCTACTATCCTAGTTACTATTTAGAACAAGCATTTATTAAATGAAAAATAAAAATGTGCAAAACTCACCCTTGAACCTTTTAATATTTACAACTTTTTAATATAACAAACTTTATTCGTCAAATATCTAGCAAATATCTAGCGAATTTATTAATAAAAAATATACAGTTCTGAAGAGCTTTAGATTACGAACAAAACGAGACGAATATCGATATGCTTTTGACCTACGTATGATTTTATAAAAAATGTTAAAGTTTGATACATTAAAAAAAAAAAAAATCCCTTTTAAAACACACTTTTAAACCACAGGGGCAAAAAACGTGCAATTCTACAAAATAAAAAAAATCTTTTGAAATGACCGGAATATCGTTTGAAAATAAAAACGTAAACATTTATTAACTAAAAACGATATCCTTTTATTCATAAAACTATAAACGCCAACTTTTCTTTATATATAAAACTAAAACTTTTTATTCATAAATTATAACTCACACCCATCGCAATTTTATGATCAAAACTCATACCCATCGCAACCATATGAAACTAAAAAAAAAGTTGGCGTTTGTAGTTTTAGTTTCATATGATTGTGATGGGTATGAGTTTTGATCATAAAGTTGCGATGAGTGTGAGTTATAATTTATGAATAAAAAGTTTTAGTTTTTTATATAAAAAAGGTTGCCATTTGTAGTTTTTTGAATAAAATGATACCGTTTTTACTTTTTAGGTTATAAATGTTTACGTTTTTATTTTCAAAGAATATTCCGGTCATTTCAAACGATTTTTTTATTTTGTAGAATTGCACATCTTGGCACCTGTGGTTTAAGAGTGTATTTTAAAAGTTTTTTTTTGGTTTTTTAAAAATGTATCAAACTTTAACATTTTTTTATAAAATCGTACGTACGTCAAAAGCATATCGATATTGGACTCGTTTTGTTCGTAATCCAGAGCTCTTCGCAACTGTATATTTTTTATTAATGAATTCGCTAGATATTTGACGAATAAAGTTTGTTATATTAAAAAGTTGTAAATATTAAAAGGTTCAAGGGTGAGTTTTGCACATTTTTATTTTTCATTTAATAAATTCTTGTTCTAAATAGTAACTAGGATAGTAGGATGAAGATATTGCTGCTAAGAGGCAGCGAAATTGGTGATGTGGTTTTTTTTTTTAGTTTGCGTTAATTGTGTGCTGCATGTTGAATGAATTCGCTGTTAAGAAGCAGCGAAATTGGTGACTAGGATCTTGCGTATTCTTACTTTAGATTACTTTTAATGTGGGCCAAACACGTGTTAGTTTTTGGCTTCTCTGCTAATAAGCAACGATCAATTTGGACAAATTGGTAATGTTAGAAAAAGTGGTCCTCTGCAAGAAAACCACTTATGTGCAGGGCCATTCAGGAAATTTTCGCCTTGGTATAAACATTACACGGCAAAACACAAGCCAAAGCCCAAGACACCAAATTAGATAAAGTAATACTATTAGGAACAAAATGAGCTTTAACTTATACTTGAAAGGATACTATAAAACCAAGGGCACCTACCATCTTATTCATCACATAAACAAAACACACAAAACACCACTCTTATTCTCCCTTTGATTTTCGGTAGTAAACACAGAGATAGGACAAGAAAAAACTTTTGTATTTTGCTTATTCAAGTGCTTATTGGGTGCTTATTTGGTTAAGGTTTAGAAGGGTGTTCATTGTTAGGTAGTAATTTTACTATTTTAGTACTTGGGTTTTCTTGTTCATTCAAACCACCAATCTTATACCATCTTATTTTAAGCTTAAAATACTCTTTTTCATACTTATAATTACTCATATATGCATGCCATAGTCATTGTAGCACTTATATATGCTTGTAGTGTTAAGAAGTTTTAGAATAAATTAGTATAAGTTACACAGATTCTGTCCAGAAAAGTTAGCCCATACATCGACTTAGAAACCCTTTCTAGACTTCACTATGGACCTTGCTATTTTTTTGTAAACCTACATGTATGTCTTAAGTTGATTTCTGGAAATTTTCGTAGTCATTGGAGTTAATTTGTTATTTTTTAAAAATCACACGAAAGAGTTACACAATACTGACAAGAAACTGAGTAATCAGTTTGTTTTTGTAAAAATCACTATCTTATGAGCTTTTTGGGAAATCAAGCTAGTTGATACATTTGTAGAGCACTCTTAGACCTTGTCGTGGACAGTAAAATCGAGTTTTAGCAATAAATATCGAAGGAGCTAAGGCCCGGAGACCATAGGAGTAGAATTATGAATATGTAACAGCTTTGACACCTTGTTACATTTTTGACTTTATAAGATAACCGGTGAAGAACCGAGCTGAGAGGCTGCCATATTTGGAAACTAGACTTGAAAAATATGATCCTAGGCCCTTTTAAATAATTTCCTTTTTTAGAAAACGAGTGAGCAATTACACGATTAAGAGAGTTTTTCTGAAAATAAGTCACCGCTGTCCCAAATTTTGTTTTAATGAAAACCGATACCTAAAACTTATTTTCTCGAACTGGAACTTGAAATAATGAAAATAGATACGTTCATCTACACTTAGAGAGTTTAACGAGGAAAAACGGACTTAAACGAATCAGATACACATGTTCCAAGACGGGTTAAATATAACTGATATAACTCAAACTTTCTAGGGTTTCAAAGTAACGAAAATACGTTTCGAACATATTTCTTAAACAACCGACCTACGTAACTTGTTAAAACCTCAGTACAAGTATATAAAGGTGCTAAAATATCATAAGACTCATCACGCATTTAGTACATGTTTCATTTTTTTTTCTAAGACAACTTATATTTCTAGGTCGCGTTAGGATCCTCGGTTGATTTCATTACTTTACACTTTTCCGCGTACATTGACTACTTGAGGTGAGTTTCATAGCCGCTTTTTTACATGTCTATACTATTTTGAAATGCTCGGGGTGAGAACTATGCTTACTTTTACACACGGACACAAGTGCATAAAACGTTACATATTGCCAAAGTTACCACATTAGCCAATAAGTCCCCGTTTATCATGAACCGTTAATTACTTGTAAGTGAGAATGTTTTGAATAGATATTAGGTTAACACCCCCATCAGGGTTGGTCGCTCCAACTGGGTAAACGGACACATATCATTTGGATTATACTAAGTGTTTGACAAACACTTACATGGGGCATATTGTTACTTGTGCTTGATCGCATACATATTACGTTCAGCTTCGGGGTCATGAGCTTAGGGCAATTTATATTATTTTTCCTGTGACCTTGTATTTGTTATAATGATTATACATACTGAAATCTTTTGGTACACACTTGACTTTTATGTTTACTTAAACCTATGAACTCACCAATGTTATTGTTAACATTTTAGCATGTATTTCTAAGGTTGTTGAACATGCTAACTGGTATGCATTGGGACATTGCTTTAGGAGTCTTATCATGCGGTCTCATCATCACGAATTTTCAACTCGGATGTCATATCGTTTATTAATGTTTTCAAACACTATTTCTATTTGTTGTGGAACTTGAGTACTTGTATTGTTAAAATTATGTTTCGTTTTATTTAATTAAATGCTATGACTTTTTAAACGACTCATATAGAGGTAGTTTTTTATATTCTTGACTTTGTTTCCATGAGCGTCATGCCCCCGGTTACCTTTCCGCTACGTCATCCTGGCTGTTACATTGTAAATAAATCATAAGAAATATATTTTTAACAAACAAATTATTTATATATTTTTGTAAATAAGAAACGTATGATTGTTTACCTTTGAAAGAGGACATGCATAATAAGGTCTACCACATGTATCGGGCTGACAATATTTTCTTTTCACTATATATCCTTTTCCATAAGAAAACAAGAAAGGATTATTTCGCTCCATTAGAGTTTATGAGGTTAAAGTGAGGATAAGAGGGTATGAGTTTTAATCATTTATAAGAGGTTATGAGTTTTAGGTCAATAACGTTTTGGTCAAATTTAGTAAAGTTGCTGTCGTTTACTCTATTTTGTTAAGTCTTTTCAAAGTACCCTACATCATAAATCACTGAATCACAATCGTTTGATAACCTTGAGGTAAAAAATACAATCAACTACCATATTCACACCCGGTCAAAACATTTTTATAATTATTTAAATCATTTATAACTAATTTAAATTATTTCCGCATGTTTTTTAAACTTATGTTTGTTGCTTTTTAAGTATTTGTATTTTGTATTTTTATTTAATAAATGAAATATTATTTATGGGGTGATTTAATGAATGCAATATTAGTTTAAGGGGTTAATTTGTAATTTATATTTTTTTAAGAAAGGTGGGTCCAAAGTGGTGGTGTTAATATGGTTTTATGATAAGGGGTGATTTTTGGGTGTTGATATTGAAATGTTAAAACTGATGTGACGCTAAGGTGAAGGTAATTTTTTGGTGTTAAAATGTTATGGTACCGATCGCTCTTAGAGCAAAGGGTACCATAACATTGTGTTAAGGTTTAACACACTGCCACGTCAACGCCACATCAGCTTTAACCTTTCACCTTAACTAAAAAAAAACACCTCTTATCATAACTCAACCTTAACTCACTTTAACTCACCACTTTAACTCACCTTAACTCACTTTAACTCACCTTAACTTAAAAAAAAACACTTTAACTCTGCGTTAAGGGGTTAACGCACCCTTAACTCAGAAGAACAGTGTGGTTAACGTACCTTAACGCACCACCTTGCGTTAACATACCCTTTGCTCTTAGAGTACTAGGTACCCTGAAGCTGTTTCGCTAGTGCCATAGGGAAAAGTGCTGTCACATTAGCACATTTTCCCATAATATCAGAATTCACCACAACACAAAACACCCCTTTTTTCCCATAACACCAGATTTTTGTACCGTCGTACACCCCTAGACCTCACATATAACACAAAAAGTGAAAAACGGGACCATTTGACGAGAAAACGTGAGATCCGGTATGGGGCTGGAGCCGTTATGTTGCGTTTTCCAAGACCATTTAGACTGGTCATGATGGCGCGAGACGGAAAAACGCGAGGTCCGGTATGAGGCTGGCGCCGTCGTGTTGCATTTTGGGAGAAAACGCCCCACTTAGCGCAGGATACCTAGCCCTCTTAGCATTTTATCCGGTTCAAACACAATCTTGGATCAAAAGAGTTTTGTGTCATTATGAAACAATTATTGAATCAGTCTAGATTTTTCCAACCTTTGGCTTCAATTAAAATGTTTTTCTCGTCAGATGAAATACGCAACTTATAAGTGTTGTTTTATGTTTAGTATGTGATACCATCTTTTGGAGAAGAAACTGCGGGTATGAAGTCCTAATGAAAAAAAAAGTAGTGGTGATTAAACTGAAGTGAAATTTTATCATTTTTGCAAATTATGTCTTGAAAAGAGAAAACAAACACTAGCGTTTGTTCGCCTACAAAGTATAAAAGAAAAAGTGATGATTTTCACACTTCACAAATTTACTTGAATACTTCAATTTATTGTGTTTTGACATTTATACTATTACAAGGGTGAAAATGAATAAAAGTGATGTAAGAGTATAAACGTCAAAACACCATAAATTGAAGTGTGCAAATCATCGTTCCAAGAGAAAATAAGAAACCCCTATTTTTAAAAACATCACATACAAATGTAAAAAAAGCACACTTTTATAGAAACGGCTACACACCTTCCACACTTTTATAGAAACGTCTACACACCTTCCAACGGAAAATGTAAATAGTTAATTACTTTTTCTTATAGGAAAACACCACCTTAGACTACTCCTAGTAGTCATGCCACTTCAAACTCCACCTTAGCCGTACATCAACTTTCTCTCCCCTCTTACTTTTTACCCCTAATAGTCACACCAACTCACATTTCAAATTATTATTTTTTTTTTATTATTATTTTTTTTAATTTATTAAAAACTAAAACTTTTATTCATTAAACTAAAAATAAAAAAATCATAAATATTAAAAATTGGAACTAAACATTACAAGAAAGGTGTTCGAGTAGATCGACACAAAGGTATTGATGCACTTGTGGCGATTTGATATATCTTATGCCTTTTTTCTTGGGATCGTATGAGGTTGTTCGGTTGATGTTCTTCCTCCGGATACCAATCGGGAGATATTGCATCCCTTGGTCTTTTATAATCATATTATGTAATATGGTGCATGTATTCACCATATTCCTTATTTTGCATTCGCTTATAACGCATTTGCTTGTCTTCATCGGCGCTTGGTTCTCCTATCGTCTTAACCAAAGTTGACATTCCAGATACATCACGTCAACAAGATAGTATCCCCATAGGTCAGTTACGCCGTTAGCTACAAACGGAATCTATGGTGCTTTTCTGTCTATAAAATCGCTGTTCACCCCAACAACACCAAAGAAAGCATGTCATATCCAGAAGTCTTGTGATGCAATAACTTCTAACAAAATGAATGGAGTCGAACCATGACGTGTCTACAATATTGCCCTTTAAGTGCGTTCGCACAACCATGCCATGACCAAGTTGTACAATCAAACTTCCTTACATTCCCGGAAACTTGTGCTTTTATTCATGAAACGCGTGTAGCTTTTCAATATTGGTGATAGTAGGTTTTTGATCCGCAAATACTCTGCCCTAAAAATTTCAGACGTACAAAAATTTTCAAGAGATAGACGAGAAGTTTCTCGGCCCATTTGAAAATATTTATCAAGGGCGTCAGGAACGGTGTTGTATGCCAATTGATGAATTGTGGAGGTGCACTTCATCAACGGGGAAATGCTTTGTCTTCCGGTGCAATTATTATTATCACGAAAGTATACAGAATGAAGACGTATTTCTTCAACTATCCATGTGAATAGCCTTCGACTCATTCGGAACCTCTCCGTGAAAGTTTCTTCCAGAAACATCGGATTCACACTAAACTAGGCTTGGACTAAACGGTCATGAGCAACATAACAATCTCGACTTATGATGTTTTTCCTCGGTCGATTTGCTTGTCGTCTATTCATAATAAACGACAACGCTTTGCTAAAAAACCTCATGTCCCGATTAATAACTTCTTCTTCTTCCGATTAGTCTGTGAACATTATTGTTTCGAAATATATATCCATAATAAGTTTTGTTTGAGTAGAAAGATATTAATAAGAGAGTAGAGAGTATAATGTGAAGTGGTGTTTAAAATTGGTGAAGTTTATAAGGTATTTATAGGTAAAAAATGTAGTTGTGAACTTTTTTAGTAGAATGCAACGGGGAGAATAAAGGGGGCTCACTTTTTGAACGCTTTTTTATAAGGTGAGGACCTCACATTTCATCTCGTTTTTCTTCATTCCTCACGCGTGAGCTCCACCTGTCCAACAAAGGTGGCGCGTGAGTTGTTTTGGTCACGGTGGGTTCACAGCACTGTCGGAGCACTCGTAGTAACTAATCAACCATCTTAAAGTTTGTTGATTTATATTTATAAAAAATCAATGCAAAAACTTTTTCAAATGATAAAATAAAAGAGCCCATCAATAAAGCGAGATTCAGCCATCGGCTAGCACATGTTTGACTTCATATTAAATGTCTCTTGTGACAACTCGCCATTGTGACAAACAAATTTAACAAATTTGAATTTTCAATTCATACCACTGTCTATATCAAAGCATGCGCCATGTGAACTATACTTACTAAATCCTGAGTTGTCTAAAATAATCTTAATAACATTATTAGTGAATCTTTGTAATTATTAGAGTGCAAGGTGCAACACCATATAATTATTAAAGGCACCATCACGTCACCTTGTATCTTATAACACTTTTATAGGGGCGTCATAAGTGTCATTTTGACACCTATAACGTGTTATATGGCACTGCTTGTTACGAGTTTGATCATATTTCTCGATATTTCAATAAGATATACTTATGGCTCTCCAGATTACGTAATAACTATTTGAATTTGTCTGTTTATATATTTGAGGGTTAATTACATGTGAATGCATTTAACTTTTCATTTTTCTAGTTTCATGTAGTCATCTTCTTCTTTTTATATAAAAACAAACAAGTTTTAAATTTCGTTTTTTGTGTGCAATTTGCTTATTTAAAATAACCATTTTACACCTTGTTGATAATAGAGTTGTTACCAAATATAAGGGTAAAATGGTTATAAGATATGCAGAAAAGCATGATTTCAAAAAAATTCTGTTTTAATAGGAGAAAAAAAGATGACTACATAAAAGTAGAAAAAATGGTAAGTTAAATGCATTTTCAGGTAATTAACCTTATATCTAATGCAACTTCTTACTTAGTATGAAACTTTTTTCTTCAAAGACAAAGAAAAGATTTATTAAAATTTGAACATGGTAAAACAGAGATGTGGAATCCCAAGATGAGGAACAACAAAGAGTCTCTCTAAGCCTAAAAGAAAATTCTTAAAATCGGAAAAACACCAAAGACGTATGGATTCTAGTACTCGTTATGTTATCCCTTGAGCAATCTCTCAAGGACGCGAAACTCAAATGGACCAATTGAAACCAAGGCGCTTACAATGGTTGGAAATCCATAAAAGTGACATTATTTGAAAAAGATAAAATTATTGTGTTACAAAAGTTGCATATCGAGAAGGCGATCGTCGCCCATATTGTGAGCTGATTCATACCTAATGGCCCTCGTCCTACCTTGTCTGATTTAAACTAAATTCGTGACGTTAGATCTGTAAGAACTTCATTTGGATCCCTAATTAAACAATCAAAATCACACTTTAATAATTATTAATGATTTGCACACTCATACTTTTGATTGGGACACTCTAGTGTGTGCATTACATACTTGTATAATATTTACAGTATGCTTTGAGTGCTTCTATAGTTTAGCGTCTCAATCAGTATGAGTATACAAATCACCTCCTTCTAATAATTGATCATGTTAGCTGAGTAATTTAATTGAGTCATATTATGTGACACTAATAATAAACAATGAATTTGTGGTGTCCAGCCTTGACTTTTCTTTTAAATCATGCCGTTCTTCTCATTTCCTTATCTTGAATTGTTCTTTCAAGTTACATTAGTTTAAAGAGCAATGAAATAAAAACTAGCAATTCATATTAGTTAATGTTTATAACCAAAGTATCATAGGTTTGTCTATAAATAATTTTTAAACTACCTATACTTGTACATATTTAACTTTGATTGTTATTCGAAAGTACATGGTTATATATGAGCGAGTGTGTTTTTTGTAATTTTTTCTTTTATTTTAATAAAAATATTTGCCTTCCGAAAAAAAGGAAAAAAAAAGGAAAAAGAAAAGTACATGGTGGTAATCGGGCTTTTTTTTTATTTTTTTTTTATTATTATTTTTTTTTACGAACTTTATGGTAGTTTTTAAAGTTATTAGGCAGGTTAAGGGTGTGTTTCGAAAATTCTTTTTTTCTTTTTTAAAAATATATATTAAACTTCAACATTTTTATAAAATCGTACGTATGTCGAAAACATATCAATATTAAGCTCGTTTTATTCGTAATCCAGAGGCCTTCTCATGGTATATTTTTTGTTCAAGAAGTCGTTAGATATTTGATAAACAAAATTTGTTATATAAAAAGTTCATAAATAGTAATAAGTACATGGTAATTTTTATAAGTCACTGCATAGTTTGGGAGTAAGTTTTGTAATATTTCATTTATTTTTCAAAACGATGCCGTTGGTATTTGCACCAAATGACGCGTTGGTTTCTTTTCCTCCACACGCAGTCTTTATAATTTTGAGAGGGAAAAACGGCGTCGTATCGATCGCCAATTGATATAGCTAGTATATAATGATACATTCAACAAGATTGTGAAATGAAACAACATGATTAAATTCTAACATCTTATGTAGTATATAATGATACATTCAACATGATTGTGAAATGAAACAGCACGATTAAATTCAAACATCTTATATAGTATATAATGATAAATTCAACAGGATTGTGAAATGAAACAACATGATTAAATTCAAACATCTTATATAGTATACAGAGACGGAGCCAGAAAATTTTGCTTGAGAGGTCACATTTTAATAATTTTTAGAAACTCTACTACAAATTGATTCTTGGAGGCAAATTACAAAAAATCTAGATCTTTTAGAAAATTTGCACCGCAATTTTTTTCGCTAGTAGAGCACGTGACCTTTGTGACCCCTTCTTGTTTCCGCCCGTGATAGTATATAATGATACATTCAACATGATTGTGAAATGAAACAACATGATTTAATTCAAACATGTTATATAATGATGCATTCAACATGATTGTGAAATGAAATAACATGATTAAATTCAAACATCTTTGGTGCAAAAAATTATTAAAGCATATCCAACCATATGACCCGTGCTTTTGTTCTTCGAAAGAATATAAGGTAAGCAACGAATAAAAATAAAACCCGAGTTTTGAATAAAAATACTCTGCAACATACTTACAACGAAACATATGATCATATCATGTTAATTACTTTTACTCTTTTAGCATTATAGATATAAATTACTACGTATAACATCAAGTTTCGTATCCGTTTGGTGGGTAATTGAATAATTTAAATGATATATTGTAGTTTTAATTAAAGATTTGGATTAATTTCATATATCACCCTACTTTCATGATTAATTTCATATATACCCAAAGTGCAAGTGTTGAATGCATAATGTACAATGTTTTTAATGCATGTTTGGGTATATATGAAATTTCCAATTAAAAAGAGGGGAAATATGAAATTGCCCTAAAGATTTATACTTTTAATAGGAATTAGAAAACATACCGACATGTTTCTTAAGGACCTTAATTACATGGTTCTTTAAAGGCATACTTACATGTCTTTACAAAACATTCTTTAAGTAACGTATTTGAAACTTGTGTTTTAAGAAATATGCATGTTTACTGTATTCGTGTTTGGAATTCGATGAAAAAAGCTAGACTACTAGAATTATTCATAGAGACAAAATATATACATGTTTTAGATCTATCTATACTACATAAAATGGAAAAACAGTCAAAGTGAAAAAGTGGAAAAGTGAAAAAGTTTAATGGTCAAATGAGAGAGAAATATATTTGTGTAATTAATACTCTTATTAAAACACCCCATTACTTAAAAGTACAATAGTTTATTCACATTGTACAACCAATTAAAAGCATATCTACCAAATTAAAAACAACCAATTAAAACACCCCTTATTAAAAAGTACAATAAAATTTTCACAATGTACAATTCAAACAAGCTACAACATAATTCTAAATATAAAATAATTAAACAAACTAATTAATGTTATTTTTAAAACACCCTAAAATGAAAAGTACATGTTATTATACACATTATACAAATTAATAAAACACACAAAGCTTCATACAAGCTAACAAGTTGATGGTACATATAGTTTTAAAAATCGGACCGGACCAACGGGTTCAACCGAAAACCGGTGTCGCCATCGGCCGGCTAACCAATAACAAACCATCCTGAAACGAACTAGAGAGGACCGTTAAAACCGATACAAACCGGTGAATCGTCTCATCGAGATCTATTTCTCCGTTAATAGTCACAGGGAACTTCGCCCGTAACGCTACGGGTACTGCTATATTATATATAAAGGAAAAACCAAAAAGTAAAAAGTAAAAATTTGAAACTATTAACACATATTGAAAACCGGTTTGACATGACGCTTCAAATCCATTGGGTTGACCTGCTTAATTTGACCCGTTTTGACCCAACATGTCATATTGACTCGGTTTAAATCGACCCGTTTTTCGACGGGAGCGGTTCAACGGTTGAACCACCCGTCGAATCGGGCTTCAAACGTTATGTTTAATCCCCAAATCTTCAAACTTTTTTTTATTTTTCGTTTAGAACCCATAAACTTTTTTTAACACAAAACGATTTGTCGCTATATAAATATATTATCTATAAGTTTTTCTTCAATAACAATTATAATGTTTTACAATTATAAGAAAATATGTGCCCGTTAGTGCACATTTAACTTTTCAATATGCTAAATACGTTCATTTAAAAAAAAGATGGGGCTAAATGTGCCCAAATCTTTTACAAAATAGCCAAAATTAGCCAATTTTTATTTTATTTTGGGATAATCATATTCACGCTAATTTTAGTCACCATTAATCCCATCCTTGTTAGTTTTACAACAATGCGTGTGTTGTTAGTTTTTATCCTATAACTGATGTAATGTTTACTTTCATTTTCATTAAATGATTTTATATGTTGTTTGATAGATGTTAAAAATTTTGTCTAGACTTTAATTATCGTATAGACAAACGTTTGAATTGCATTTTCATCGGTTCACGTTCTATTCTAAACGCTACACAAAACACTCACCACAATATCATAAATCATTAATTATCTGACGCTAGAAACACAAAAGACGGTCTTTCTAGTTTTTAAAATTAAGCGAAGACATTCTTCATTTAACCTACTACGAATAAACAAAGAGTTCCACTATGTTATCATTTCCACTTAATATGCCAAGATATATATTCATACTTGATCATAAAATAATACAAAAGTGAACATAACTCAACCTTGATGTAAATATAAAATATAAATAATCAACTTAATGTAAATAAGTTGATCAATCATTTTCCAACTTATTAGTCTACTCGATTAGGCCAACTATACCATTATATACCATAAGAATATAATCTCAGCAATTATTCTCTAAATAACATCTTATTTTAATAAGTGCATTTTCTATTCATTTTCCTTATCTCACCCCTTAAACTTAAAATAACCGCTAGTAGTTCTTTTAGCTAAATCTAAAGCTAGGATTGCAAGTCGATACATAAAGTAGAACATAGATACATCATAATAATATATACAGAACATGTTAAGAAACCAATGACAAGTTGACAACAATATAATAATGGATGTAACCACCTTATATAAACATGTTCACCATCCACAACTTTATAGCAAACCAAAATGAAGAAGCAAATGCTATGTTTGTTGTTCCTCTCTTTCTTTGTTGCTTCATCTTATGCTCAACTTAGACAAAATTTCTACCAAAACACTTGTCCAAATGTCGAATCAATAGTACGATCAGCTGTAGCTAAGAAATTCCAGCAGACGTTCGTCACTGCTCCAGGAACTCTTCGCCTCTTCTTTCACGACTGTTTTGTTCGGGTTCGTCTCATTTTTTCATACCAGCTTTTAGTTTTCATGATTACTATCTATATCTATATATAGTAATGTAACCAAGTATTGCATGTTATGAATGTACAGGGGTGTGATGCTTCTATATTTTTGTCAAACAATTTAAATGCTGAGAAGGACCATCATGATGATCAGTCGCTTGCTGGAGACGGATTCGACACTGTTATCCAAGCGAAAGCTGCTATTGACAGCAATCCTAACTGCCAGAACAAAGTTTCTTGTGCCGATATATTGGCTCTTGCCACTAGAGATGTCGTAGCTTTGGTACATATTACCTCACTTGTATTCGTTCTTTAAAAAAAATACTGTATTTTTTTTTACATGAGCGTTGCATTTGACCCAGATTTCTTAGTTAATTTTTCTTTATACGCGGTTAGAAGATAAAATGAAATTGATTTAGTCTACCACATAAACGAAATTGATTTAGTCTACCACATAAACCTTTACTATTGTTAACATGTTCCTTTTCGTTTGTTGTTTTCTGAATATATAGACAGGTGGGCCATCATACAAGGTGGAATTAGGAAGAAGGGATGGTCGAATTTCTACAAAGGCAAGTGTTCAACACAAGCTTCCACATGCAGATTTTAACCTCGACAAACTTAACACCATGTTCGCTGCTCATGGGTTATCTCAAACCGATATGATTGCACTTTCAGGTAAATATTTTGACATAACGAGACCAGTTACTGGTCTCGTTGTTTTATACTATTTAATTATACGAGTTTTCTTAATTAACTGATGTTTCCTACTTTTGTAGGTGCACATACACTTGGATTCTCTCATTGTGGCCAATTCTCTAGGCGTATCTACTCAAAGGCTGGAATAGACAAAACCCTAAATAGAAATTACGCTCTTCAGCTAAGACAAATGTGCCCGGTTAATGTGGACCCTAGGATTGCGATTAACATGGATCCAACCACCCCACGAACTTTCGACAATGCGTATTATAAGAATCTCCAAAAAGGGATGGGGTTGTTTAGCTCCGATCAAGTATTGTTCACGGATCAACGCTCAAGGCCCACGGTAAACCTATTTGCATCTAACAACAATGCTTTCAATCAGGCTTTTGTGAATGCTATCACCAAGCTAGGTCGTGTTGGGGTTTTAACGGGTAACCAAGGCGAAATCAGACGTGACTGTAACAGAGTTAACTAAAAAATCGATGATGATTTATTTATTTATTTATTGTAATATATCAGAAATGTAAAATTCGTTCGTAAATAACTAGCTACAGTCGTTCAAATGCACGTACGTAGTAGCTTTTGAGGAACAGTCATGTTGGTTAAGGTTTTCATAATAATAATTAAAGGTTCCTTGTGACATATATTTAGTTGCCCACTGTTTATTTATCATTCAAATTTTAAGACGGATAATATGATTAGTTAATGATTTGGTTTAAGTAAATGTATAGCTTAATTAATTAATATTTGAATTTTTTGTAAAATTTAAGCAAAAAGTTCTTTTAATGACTATTTATAGTCCTTTTGTGTTTCAATTCCTTTTAGGGTGTACCAAAAAGCATCTAATAATTCTTCCTTTTTCATTCATGTCTTTTTCATTTTAACAAACCCTATCACTTGTTAAAGCTGAATTGTCATTAATTCAAGAATATTGGTCGATGCAGAAATTAAAATGCATTGTTAAACGTACTTTGTTTTGTTAGATAAATAAGACGAATATAAATTAGTTAACTCTTTTATATAAAGATAGACAGATTAATACAGAAATGTACAAATCATGTTATTTTTCTCTCATATACAAATCATGTTATCGTCTTATCGATCATTAATCTCAAACTAATATACAAAAAATGCGATATATAGTTAGATACCTGTTATGTCATAGACCTCTACGAATAAGCAATTACTTTTAGAAACTTATATTAAAATGTTAATTGGAGGGAAGAACGTACCAATAAAGTGTGCCGTGTATTATTTGATGTATTATTGTGAGCTGTAAGAGTGTTGATTTTATATTGTGATTGATTATGCTTATTATTATTTTTTATTATAAGCCATGGCATCTAGCATACAAGATTAACACCATATATTAAACATAGACAAAAGTTCAATATAGATCTCAAATTTATCATAGATTCAATAAATCAATAATAACCATTCATTAAAAAAAATAATAAACTTTCACCCTTTTTTTAAAAATTAAATATCTCGCAAACCGTTAATTGTTACGCGATAAAAATCATACCGTCTATCGCGACGAGAATTAAATTATCTTTCTATAGATATGCATTACTATATATTTTTAACGATTTTTTTTTTCAAAATTTCGGCCTAGAAAAAACATATATGATTTGTGAAAATCATATATGATTCCATTTTTACAAATCATATATGCTTTTGAAAATCATATATGATTTGTAAAAATCATATATGATTTGTAAAAATCATATATGATTCGATTTTAAAAAATCATATATGATTTTTGAAAATCATATATGATTTTACAAATCATATATGATTTTACAAATCATATATGATTTTTCTGGGCGGAATTTAAAAAAAAAAAATGTCGAAAATATAGAAAAGTGCATATTAATAGAAAGATAATTTAATTCTCGTCGTGATGTTGTATTTTTTATAGTTTGAAGATTTACCGTTTGCAAGATATGTTGTTTTAAAAAAAATTAAAAATCGTTTTTTATTAACTTTGATTAAAAATGAATGACTAAAATTGGTTTATTTGATCTATGGTAAATATGAGATCTGTATTGATCTCAACTCATTAAACATATGCTACATTTCTCACATAACTTACAAATTTTTACAATTCAAATATAAAATTTTACAAGTCCTATGTTTTTTTTTCTTCAGATTAGTCCGTTATAACAAATAGAATTATCTTTTAGACAAATTAATTAAGATTTATGTTTGTATTTGTCTTTTATGATAATGCACAAAGGCGGCCTCTTTTTCATGGTTAGAAACAATTCGCTTGTTGACACATTCTTCACTTCTCTTCATTATCATTTCATTTAAAAAAAGAATTTTGAACTCCAACGTATATCTAACAGAACTTTAATACTAGTACATGATATGTGGCATTGTGGAGATTAACAAATGTTTGTCATCATTCTTTTACTATGTGAGATTTAAATTATAAAAAGTAGTGTTTTTACAAGACTGTCTGTACACCGGACGAGGTAATACCCTGTACGTCGTATAAGCTTATACGTGGTATAGGGTATTGCCCTATACGCCGTATAGCCTACTAATCTACAAAAACTCATTTTTCAAAAACTAGACTTCTTGTCGTAAAATCTTTAAACACGGAAATCATATATCATTCCTACTAAATATCAAAACTGTACACAAGTTTTACGATAACAACGTGTGAAAGCTTCATTTATCATAATGTGAGAGTTATCCCAAACACTTTAATTTTGACTCATAACTACATGACTTTGTTCATAAACATACAATTTTGACCCATAAACTAACTAGGAACTGTTTGGACTCAAAAGAGCTTTTACTACAAAATTTAAGGCGTCAAAAGAGCTTTTACTACAAAATTTTAAGGCGTTTACAAGCTGACTACCAAAGTGGTGCGTAAGAGATGCTCGTCGCCTATTCCCCACGAGCATTAGTGTTCCCTCAAAATGCACCTTCTTCTATCATCAAGTCCCAAGTTCACTTCAATTAACTACATAAAAACATAACTATAAACTATAAGTCATTAGATTTAGCGAGTAAAACGGAGCTAATGCTAATCATAACATAATTCATAAACTAATAATTATCTTTCTACTAAACCAACTATTTACTACAAGAGTCGTATCTCATCTAAAAACATAATGCTATTACAATGGGATGCTTCTACTAACATGTCCATGTCCAGTATCTAATTGGATAACTATTAATTGTGCAATATCTAATCAACAGGCTACTAATAGTGCGATATCTAATCGACTTGCTACTAATACTGCGATATCTAATCGACTTGCTACTAATAGTCTAATTGACTTGCTACTAATATGGAACCCCTTCTATAGGCGACGAGTACTCGTGCGTGGCCTTACCATCATGCACGAATGCATTCCTGAGTTTTCAACACTATTAAAAGGCAACATAGCTAATTTATATGTGCGAAATACGTTCTATTGTTTTACATCTCCATATAAGAAATCTCTAATGTAATCCCATACAAACATCTAATCCAATCCCATACGAACATTATACTATGGCGGGAGCTCCCCTTTGTGCATCGCTTAGGCACCCATGACATAACTATTGGTGCATCGCTTGGGAACCCATATCATGAACTATGCACCAACTATGGCATCCCTTGCTATAATATATCTATAACATATAAGTAAAATCATCTATTCTCATGCTTAACAAAGCTATACTACTAAATCATGCTAGGCTAATCCGTTACTCACCTTATGTTTAGTTTAGGCGTTCTTCATGCTTTCCATGATCACGTAAACACATAATAATCATACTAAAACCACTAGAAATCATTAATTCATCTAATACACATAAGCTTCATCTTGAACTACTAAACTTGGTCTCTTTAAGGCATTGTGCCAAGCACTCCTACTAACATTATCAACTAAGCATTAACATAACTAACTCATCAATATCTCATTTCATAATCTCTACTAATTTCATTATATCAATATTCATTCATAACATTATCAACTTACCTTGATAAAGAACTAGTCAATAATGCTTGAAACCTCCTTATGATTCCCACAATTTCATTAAAGCTTTATCAATGATTTCCCCTATGATTTTTAATAACGAGATGACTAAAACTCTTTTTGTGTCCAAAATCCCTCCATAAAACATGTACCATCACACGTGTAGGAAAAAAAGATATAATCCCTGTAATTAAAGGTTATAAGCCATAAGGTTATTCTTGTCATTTGCAGCTTAATTATTACTTTGGCACATTTAATCCCTATCGTTAACTCCGTTATGTTGAAAGTGATTTTTAGTTAGTTTATGTCACCTTTCTAGT
Organism: Chrysanthemum makinoi; assembly: GCA_910596185.1. NCBI lineage: Eukaryota > Viridiplantae > Streptophyta > Magnoliopsida > Asterales > Asteraceae > Chrysanthemum > Chrysanthemum makinoi. The sequence goes on from OU343221.1 coordinate 280,078,689, forward strand.
CCTTTTCCGTTAAATATAAACTCTAATAACTTTCTAAATTCACAAAAAATGCTATTTAATATCCAGGACTAAAACTTCAAATTTGGAGGTATTACAACTCTTTCCCGCTTACATGGTTTTTGTTCTCTTATCATCTTAATTCAGTTTCAAGTAATTTAAGTACTATTTTTATTTCTTTCTTGTATCCGTCTGTTCGTGTCGGTGATGGTATAACTATACCCGTCACAAACACGGGCCATATCATCCTTCCTACTCATCAACGCCATTTACATCTTCATAATGTTCTTATCACCTATAATTTTATTAAAAAACTTGTATATGTTCGTCAGTTTACTCGAGACAACAATGCACTATTGAATTTGGCGCTTTTGGGTTTTCTGTGAAGGATTTCTTGACTTGGTATATCCTCCTCAGATGTGGTAGTTTAGGTGATCTATATCCATTAACCAAACACTCATCTCTTTCAAGTGCTTTGATGTCTCTTAGTTCTTCTATGTGGCACCAACGCCTCGGTCACTTGGGTGACAAAGTGCTACCCTCTCTTGTTTATCGTAATTTCATTTCTTATAATAAGGATAAGTCTCATCATGTTTTTTATGATTGGAAAACATGTGAAACATCTATTTTCCAGTTCTACATCAACTAGTTTCAGTTGTTTTGAAATTGTTCATTAAAATTTTTTGGACATCCCCAATTGTTAGATCGAGTGGTTTTAAGTATTATGTTCTTTTTCTTGATCATTTTTTATTATTATTTGTGAATTTATCATTTCCGGATTAAATTTGACGTGTTTACTAAGTTTGTTCATTTTCGTTTATGTTCAAAATCAATTTAAATGTGATATTTGTTGAGTTTATAATATATATAACATACAATAAACATGTAAACATCAAGAGTACACAGCGGAAGACTAAAGATCATAACAAATAAATAATAAACTGAAAGTATGCGTAGTACCTCTGCGATAATAGGATCCCGAGCAAAACAAAGAAGTACTAATTGGTGTAAGAATAATGTCTTACAACCACGTTCTTGTACACACGAATTAACCAACGAATCCAGCGATTGCTAGATCTAACACAAGTCCTCGTTTAAGAAAAACGAAACCAAACTCCCACTTGGGGTTCGGCGAATATAGAAGACTAGAGGAGAGGAGAGATCTAGGGTTAATTCAATGCACAAGTGTATGAAACCCTAGAACCTAACCCTCTTTATATAGTAGATGGAATACTTTGGGAACAAGTTAGTGATTGGGTTGGGACAACCCATTGTGGCCGTATAGGACAAGCCCACAAGAAAACCCATAACTTTTTCTTTCAAGATTTTCCATTACTAGTCCTTCTCTTTTCATTTAACGGTCGTTAGTCATTTTTCCGTTAAATACTTAACGATCATTAACCGGACTTAATGTGCAATAATTAATCGTAAACATAAACATTAATTATTAACTTTAATTCTCATTCGCTAATGTGTGCAATCCCGTGGTCACGAGTTCGAATCCGGACATTCACATGTTAGTAAATATATACATTTCAACGACTCCCACTTGGATATGTTTACAAAATGTGAAATGACATGGTTAGCGTCTGCAACACGCCATGCCCCGGTACAACTTCGTGTATGGTTTTCGGAGAAAAACAAGTTTTGATGATTCATCATCATATTCATCCTTTTGTTTCTAATACTATGTTAATAAGAATATGGATCTCACTCATTTCTTAATTAACTATTCTGTTTCTCGCTTTATGTGATTGATAAAGATTACCAATTCTTCGAACATATTCCGAAGACCTTGGGCATGGCCATGCAAACATCTTAACAATCCTACGAGGGGCCCAGTAGTATTATACTTCAAAATAAATTTGAAGAAAACAAATCATGTTTTGACTACAAGCGGATTCATAGATTTGCAAACATTTCTGAAAACAACCCTTATAACTACCAGATTCGTGTAGCATTAGATTGCTTCAAAATGCACTACATCCATGACATATCTCTTGTATCTCAAGTCAGAGGATAAATATTCATGATATACTTAATGACTAAGATCCATAAAGTATCATCATGTGGGTGGGATAAGTCCTATACCCAATTCATTGAATATCATCTGAAATTAGTCATGCTCTGCATCAATATACTTTCAAGTATATTCTAACTAATACTCAGATTTGTCTTAATTCAATATCATTCCCATGTTATTGATTGACAACAGACTATTTAGAATAACTTAAGTTATTCAAGGATTTAAACATGCAAATATAGGATAACATCATAATAAATGAATAATAAACATAACAAAATACTTTATTTCATTTCAATAATAATGTTTACAATATCCTTTTATCCAAATACTAAATAGATCAATGCATGATAATTATTAGTTAATGAATTTTGCCTCAAGTCATGATAATCATACTTGTTGACAGTGCATAATTTCAACTAACTTTGATCTATAGAATTTTGAGAATACTTATTTCAAGAATTCAATAAGTGAAGAATTTCTTGTATGTGTTTACACATATTTTGATATTGTCATATCATTCCATAAGGTGTGTGACAACCTGAACCACCTTTATATGACAATCATCTTTCAAAACTTTTAAAGTTTAAAGTATTCTTTATTCTTTAATTTATAATGCAACTATGCTCTTAGTTGAACATAACTAGTCAACATGGTCATCATCAAGGATACCGTGACTAGAATTGAGTGTCATCTCAATTATACTAGCATTATTGTGTACAACAATATGCTCTTTAAATATCCGTAAACTTTTGAACAGTTATAGTGTAATGTTGGTGCCTACCAAAACTCAAGTTTGTTGGCAATGACAATTATGAAACAATTGTCATATAATCATCCATAGAATCTAGGAGCATCTCCAGATTGTGGAATGTGATTCTAAATCCAAACATATTCCTTTTAAAATATTTATTACACTAACAACTTTCAATGTTGTCAAATCATCTTGTAATCAAGCATGACACAACAACTTTATACACAACATGATGTTCATGATGAATCTTCAAGTTAAACTTTAAGATCTCATCTATCTTGTCAAAGATATGTATTCATCATGTTCCATTTGACTCATTTATTTACATATATGTTTATAATAATAAACATATATTCCAAAGTTGTATATATTATTTCCAAATCTTACAAACGGAGTTTCATTCCCAACTAAAACTTAATTTAAGTGGAATGTAGTTGCCCATACAACATATAAGATTTAAGAAAAATAAATAATACTCTCACTAGCTTTCAGGAATACTTATGAGCAATCTTATTTTAATTATTAAATCAAACATGGATTTAATATTAAACATAAGAAACATCTCCTAGATGCTTGCATATATCCATTCATGGATTATTGCAGTTTGTACATATCCAAGGATTATTTGAATTCATAAAACTTCTTTGTATTACTCATCGTCCTCCCAAAAGTAATTTCACAACAAAGAGTTATGACATTTATTGTCAAAATTTCATATCAATGAAACTAAGTATGACAATTATAATCTTTATACTTCTATTTAATGTATATAGGAAAGAATATTCAATCATAGTCATTTTTCATTACTAGTCCTTCTCTTTTCATTTAACGGTCGTTAGTCATTTTTCCGTTAAATACTTAACGATCGTTAACCGGACTTAATGTGCAATAATTAATCGTAAACATAAACATTAATTATTAACTTTAATTCTCATTTGCTAATGTGTGCAATCCCGTGGTCACGAGTTCGAATCCGGACATTCACATGTTTGTAAATATATACATTTCCAACAATATTCATGGGTTTCAATGTGATGATGGTGGTAAGTTTGATAACACCCAACTTCTGACCTTTTCTCTAAACATGGAATTCAAATGAGATTTTCTTGTCCCAAAACTTCCTAACAAAATAGAAAATCGGAACGTTTGATTCGTACTATTAATTTTATGATATGTACACAAGCCCACTTCCACTTCCTTCTAAAACTTCACATCCTATTTACTTAAAAATCCAAAATGAAATACACCTTACTAAATTATTCGACAAACAACCCAACTATTCTTACCTACGTACCTTTGGATGCCTATGTTATCCACATTTGTATTCGTCACAACTACTATCCCCATACTATTAATTTACCAAGGCTATCCGTTCTTGACCTAACCACAAACAAAACTATCATCTCTCGACACGTAACATTTGACGAACTCTAATTTCCATATGGGACTATCACACCTTAATCATCCATTACCCATAACACCTGTTGAACCTCGAACACCAGCCCAAGCCCAACCTACTCTCGGCTCTAAGCCGTCCAGTTTCCCATGTCCGTCTAATGGCCCACCACCCGGTTTCTCCCTCTCACCTTGGCCCAACCCATCAGTACCCCGTCTCAACCCTCGGCCCCTTTTTCGAGCGAAACAGAAACCAAATCTATATCTCAACCCGTCACTAGTGATCCACCAACCCAAAATTATCCGATGGTCACTCGAAACTAGGATGATACTCGTAAGACCACTCAACATTTAAAACTTCACGTTTCTCATATCTATCATGTTCTTAAATCCCCGTCTACTGCTGAAACACCCTAAACCAATTTTTTTTATCTGAACCACTTCTAACCGGCGGTTAAACCCTTCTAACCTGCACTTCTACATTTTTTTAGAAACATACTTCCAAGACTCGACAATTCATGAAACTTTGTAGATATCTTTCATACAACATAATGTGAAAATATGACATAAACGGCAACGGAAAACTATCCTTAAGAAAATACGGGTGTTATACCAAACACCCCTTTAAACAATTTAAACATGTATACATAACTTTATAACATTTCTTAAAATCTGCAAATTTACTATAATGACACATGAAATCTTCAAAACGACTATACTTTTTAAAATACTACAACTTGAAGACACTTGGGGGTTTAACTTGTTTCAAGCATGGCTACCTATCACTACTTGCCAACATACAATGACACATATTTCCAATCTATGCTTCACATCCTTAAGGCCTATATTCCAAGACCTTACTTGTCCGCACAACCTACAAAATGGTCAACAACTAAAACTTAAGTTTTACGCTTAGTAAGTAATAGGCAAAACAAGCTATCATATATAATTTAATCACACTTGCATTTCGTACTCTTTTTAACTAGTCCACATGGCAACCAACTCATAGTTGCATACATACCACTTAATCATTTCATCAAGTCATACCAACATAAATCCATCTCATACGATGGTTAGTCCACAAATACTAAACCAACAAACTTACCTTAGCTAGTTGTCTAACTAGCCTAATTCTAACTCCTTGTCCAATGCTTCTTAACCATTCTTCCTAAACACTTAGCACATTTAAATACATAATTAATACAACATATGCTAAATTAATATAACAAATAGTTTACTTACCTCAATTCCATGGCTACTACCAAAGAATGCTATCACCAAAACTCTTGATTCTTAAACAAGAATCATCACAAACACTTAACATCTCTTCAATGCATAACTAATGAAAAGGTCTAACCTTACCCATTAACATATCCATACTCATTTCTAACATACATATGATCATTATCATATGATAAAACTCCCCAGCTAACCAATACCCATTAGAAGGACTTAAGCCTCTAACATTATTACTTCATCACTTTGGTTTAAATCCTTCTTTACCCAAAACCCCCAATCACCTCATAAACCTTAAATCTAATTGATCAAGGATTATGCATCATACCTTATGGGGATTGAAGCTTGGGACTCACTCTTGCATTAGAACACTTAATTTACCCTCCAAATTAGCCACCAAGAATTTCTTATCTTCCCTCCTTTTTCCTATCTCTCGTCACATAACATACATAGAGACAAAATGGAAGCCTGTGGAAATGTCTAGGAAATTTAGTTATAAAATTTGGCACTAGTTAGGCACTATGGAAAAAATGGTCCCTCTAGTCTCATTTCCTTAATAAATGCCACATAACACTTCCATAAACATTTTACTAACCACTTTGACTTACTACTTAAACACATTGACTAACCAATTATAAAAATTCTTTCAACACTTAAATATCATAGTCAAACTATTACAATGGCATTATAGTAATAAAATACTTAAAATCTGTTTCGCAGTGTAACAACTACTTTATCCGATCCACATTGGCAGGATGCTATGTATGATGAATATAACTCATTAATAAAGATGGTACTTAAGTTCTTGTTTAGAGACTTTCTAATGGCAATATTGTGTGGTGCTTGTGGTTACTTGGACATAAATTTCATGATGATGGTTTGTTGAGTCAGTATAGAGCCCGAATGGTTGCCAACGCTAGTATTCAACAAGTTGGAATTTAATGTGATGAGACCTTCAGCTCGGTTGTCAAGATGGCCACTATTCACTTTTCTTAGTTTGGCTTTGACCAAACATTGACATGTTCATCAGCTGAACGTTAAAAACGCTTTTTTAATGGTCATTTGTTAGAGATTGATATGCATCAACCCTTAGGTTTTGTGGATCCTCGGTATCCTCATCATGTATGTCATCTTCAGCGGAGATATGGGTTAAAACAAGCCTCTCTTGCTTGGTTTCATCGATTTGCAGCATATGCCATCCGAGTTGTATTCTCTCCTAGTAGATTTGATTCCCCATTTTTTGGCGAGCTTTCAGTGAATTTGTTTTTTCGGCAAGCTCATATTTCGGTGATGAAAGAGTGCGTCTCTAACCATCTTTTGGTAATATGGTGTTTAGGATTGTTGCTGAGGTGAAGTGATTTTTGTTAAGATTTTTGAAAATTTGAAAGGGAATGATTTGGGTGTTTATAGATATTGTGTTATTGGTCAATGATTTGTATGGGTGAAGCATGTGATTGAAAAGGAAATAATATCCACTTAATACTAAAAATAAATAAAAAAATTACATCAAAAGTATTTTTATCGGTTTATCAGGTAGCAGGTTAAGAAATGTGACGGAATTTCCAATATTAAAATAGATTCAAAAGTTTTATTACTAGTAATGATAGTTTTTTGGAATAATTTACTTGGATAAGGAAGTTTTTTAAAATGCGTTGTTAATTTATAAAATTAAAACACATTTAAGTACACCCGGTTTGGTGGGTGCATGAATGTTTTAAATGATCTTGTATAGTTTTATTTAAAGATTCATAATTCTAATAGGATTTTTTTTGGGTAAAAGGTTTTACACCTGGTAAATTTTATTACTTTAAAACACATTTAAGTACATAGGATGTGAGTGAATCCCATATCTCAGCCTGTTACATAGGCGGGAGAACAAACGCACCATTTGTGTTTTAAACCGAACCTATCATAATAATAACAAACCAAACTTACTGATAAGGTGTAATTTCATACGTTTTTAGGGGTCATTTAGCCATTTAACTCGTACATATGTTAGTGAATCCCACAACTCAGCAACTTGAGCCTAGGAGAATCCTAAGTACCCCGAAGGAATTTTCAATTTTGTTAAGAGAGTTAAAGGTTTGCATGTCTTTATAGGGAATTTTGTCCATGATTCGAATTTATGATTTTGGAGGATGTAGGAATCGTTTAGATAGTCATTTTCACAAAATTGTGTTTGGAAAACCATTTATAGAACAAACTAACTTAACCTATGATCGATCAATAGGAATGGTTCAATTTTTGGATGGAATAGATGAAGTCACATATAGGATGCCTCATAGGATAAAAGAATTTCTTCTTGTGTCGAACCTAGAATAAGATAAAATAAGTTCATTTTGTGTTGCTAGTGAGGAAGATTTGGACTAAAGATTTAATTACATCGTTGAGAAAAGGAGACTCCATACGTCAAGGGTTTGTTATTAGGTATAGAATATAAGACTAATAAAGTGGTAATTAAAAGGTTCACAAATATGTATGTGAGAAACTATAGAATGTAATAAGATTGACTTGGATTCTAGCTATAAGACCCGTAAATAAAAAAAAAAAGCGCTACGTGGTAGTCAATCTACGTTTATTTTATATGTATATATATATATATATATATATATATATATATATATATATAGATCAAATAAAAAGACAAATATCTGTAAAAAGATAAAAAGATTTTTTTTTTCAAAAATAGTTCTCAAAAAATTCGTAAAAAATTCCACAAGATCGGGTATGATGGTGCATGAAAAAGTTGTGAATTTTTTTTCTTTCTAAAAGTGGATATTTTTTCCAAAAAAAAATTATGAAAAAATACGTTTGCGCATTAAATATTATTTTTGTGCAATAAAAATTGGTTTTGGCACCCAACTTCTTTTGACTTTTTCATCAAAATAACATTGCGCATCAAACCAAAACAAGTTGAAAATTTTGTGCATCAAAATGTTTTTGCGCATCAAAATTCGTTTTTTGCGCATTAATAAAATGTATCAAAACTCAAAATTATAAAAAATGTTTTCACAAAAGTTTTATGCACCAACATACCCGATCTTGTGGAATTTTTGGAGAATTAAAAAAAATAAAAATATTTTTATTCTTTTTACGGATATTTGTCTTTTTATTTTAACTTTACCCAATATATATATATATATATTGTTGGATCGATATACTTTAATCAAATTAACTTAACTAGCTTGTTAAGGTTTAATAACCTCGGATAAATCCTAAGTTATTAACAAAGAAACACTGAGCAATCTTTATTAAGTACGCGGAATTTACTTAACAAAGCTAAGAAGAATAACCTTTTATTATAAACTCTAAATCTGCTTATTATGCAGATACTCTAATACAACTCTAAGATAATCGAACTTTTCTCTAAAACTCTAATTCTGAAATCGTACCTCTAATGCCAATCTAGGAGTCCTTTTATAGGCTCAAGGATATCCTAGTCGGTTTACAATTGATAACCTTGTACGACAAGTAATCTAAACATAGAATACAATTCTTTCCATAAACGAATATAACAGTTCTTTTGTTCTTGCAGTACTTTGACTTTATCTTTAACAGTACTTTGAGTCTTTGACTTCTTCCAGTACTTTGCAACTTACAGTACTTTGATATCTTCAGTACTTTGATATCTTCAGCACTTTCATATCCCAACAATCCTCCCCTAACTTGAATTCTACTTGCTTGATTTCAAGTTCCTTTGTGAATATATCTTTAACAGCTTCATCTTTTAAAAACGGATTGTTTCTTATTCTTCAAGCTTTTATCTCTGTAACATCTATTCTTGTCAAAGTATCTCTTAGAATTGTTCTCTTTACAGCAGCATCCAGCAAGCTCCATCTTTTCAGCAACACAACAACATATGACAATTTGTGCATTTAATTCAGTTTAAGTTGCATACTATTCTCATCACTTTCAAGTGAATCATTGAAAAATTAATGGATTTAGATCTCTGATTCGTGTAAAGTGAGTGGTGAAAAACACAATATCAACGTATATCAAAATAACCGTAAAATTCGACAAATCGACCTTTTAGGAAAAGGGTTAACGTGCCAAATCTTACGGGTGTGATAAAAGTGATACCGGGAAAGTGATTTCCCCGGGTCGTGTCCCAGCGAGGTGTGAAATTGACGGTGTCGTTGAGTTTCGTGATTAGAACTTGAATGGGTTTAATGATTTGTTGATTTGAATTACGTTTCTACAAATTAATTAACGGGAAAGTAATTAAGGAAAGGGAACCCTAATAAACTAAAAATAAACTATCACTAAGCCTAAGGAATGATAAAACGAAGCTACACTAACTCCTAGGGTGCAAAAACTAAAAAACGTAAAAACCGGCAACCACCCGAGCCATAAACGTAAAAGTTTTGCAATTTAAGGGCTACGGGTGTGAAATCAATTTTCCTACGTTCTAATTGACTAAAAATAATTTTAGAAAAAGACCGGGTATTTGTTTTTTGACTTTTAAATTATTTTCTATGAATTAAAATCTAATTTATACTAATTAATTAATAAAAAAATACTAAACTCATTTAGAAAATTATGGAAAAACTACATAAACTACTTGGACTAGTGCTCAATCTAAGAAAAATAAAAAGGCACACAACTACTTTGGAAACGAAGCAGTTAATAAGCTGATTAAGTTCAAAGGCTTAAACTGAAAAAGGCACACAATGGTTGGGTGCATTGGTTATGAGCTGGGTGGCGTGGGTTCAAGTCCCACCCAAGTCACCTTTTTATTATAATTTTTTTTTCAATTATGCTCTTTGCAATTCAAAGTTTGAATGAAAATTATCAACTTTTGCCAATGTCTTTTTTATTGAAACCATGAAATAGCTAAATGAAAAGCTAATTAACCACTGATGTGGACAGCACCCTTTGGACAGATTTTGAAACTCACAATAAGCAATGCATAAAAAAGCTAGGCTATCTTAAACATCAATGAAATCAAACAAGCTACAAGTAAAAAGTAAATCAAATAGAAAGGGGACAAGCTTCCTTTGGCTTGACTGTCCACTGATGAGGAACAGCCACAACCAAACTCATCATCTGTGTTGAAGTTGATTGGTCTAAATCCATTATAAGCAATCTAATTAAGACCCTAATGAGAAAGTAACTTTATTTAACTAAAATAGGCAAAGAAGAAAAATAAAACAAGCTGAAGTACAAGGGATTAAGCAGTTGGCAAGGTTACTAAACTAAAGGAAGTCCTAAGCTAAGACAAGGGGCAAATAAGCAATCAAGATCACATATAAGCACTGAATTACTAACAATATGCACTAGTTAAGCAATAACAAGGATCTAATCTAATCTACTACACTAATAGCAACAACTAAAACCTAAATAAGCCAAATGGGAAGCTCAATAAGCACTAAAAAGAGAGGAATCAGACCTGCTGATGGGTTGCAGCAGCAAAACAGGTAGGGGGAGCTGTTTGCAGCTTATAATTAAGCTAAAAAAAATTCATAAAAATTGACAAAAAATACTATCAATTAAATGAGCAACCAATCTACCTACATACCAAATTTTAGATCATGGGGACTAAAAATGAGAAAATTAAAAATCAAAATCTAAAGCTTATTTGAACATTATGTTACTGATGCAGAACCAAGTCAGTGGGCACAAGCCATTTTCAGATGCAATTGGAGCTAAGCTAGATTAGTCCTAGATGCATATAAGCTTACAATACATTGAGTTGGGACTGAAAATACTTAAGAAAAACAATTTTTACATATTTTAACAACCAAATAAGCTGAGAAAATGGGGTGTGCACAACAGCAATGGCTGCTGTCCTGTGCAGAAAATTGGCGACAGAAAACTTTTTTTTTTACCAACCAAACTTGTGCAAGACTTGTTAACTCAGTTTCAAACTACCAAAATAACTTGAAATCACTAAAAGGGGTTTGACATTAAAGGTCAAAGTGGGTACAACTGGTTTTTTTAAAACTCAAACTCAACTAGAACCAAACACCTACTTAAGGAAGTTTTACCTTAAAATCTGACTTCTAAGAAAAGAGACTTGGAATTTTTTACTAAAAACTATTTCAACTACTGAAAGAACCTTATAGCAAACATGAATTAGAAGGCAAATGAGCAGAGGTGAAATAAGCAGTTAAGTGCTTATTGCATAGGACTGAAAACAAAGCTTTGTAAAAAAAAACTTTTATTGAATTAAAACTGAGTACAACTACAACATTGAAAAAAAAAAACTAATTTTAAAAATTAAATCCCTAGATTAGACGTAAAACTAGACTGCCTCATAACAATGGCATACAATTGCTATTTATACTAAAAAGCTAGGGGTCTTCATCTTCTCTTTGTGTTTCTTCTGAGAGAGCAGCAAGCCAAGCTTCACTTTGTGCTTCTTGAATTCAATCTTGGCCCTTGATTAAGTAGGTACCAAATGAACTTAATCTTAGCCATCCACTGGTCTTTTTGAGCCAAGGATTGCCATGGTGGCATCTTGGAAAGGAGGGAAAGAATGGTAGTGGGTTTGGGATTTGGGGTTGACTGGGTAAAGGAGATGAAGGTGGTTTTGGGGTATGGTGAAGCTGGGTAAAAGGGGCAATGGAGGTGGAGTGTTCTTGGTTGTGGAGAAAGAAGTAGTTTATGGGGAGAGGGAAAAAGAAGGTGCAGGGGTCGTTTATTATTACTGATTGTGAGGGGGTCAAATGGTAGGGAGGGTTCAAATGGAAGGGAGGGTTCAATTGGTTTGGTATTATAATCACAAGGACCATATTTGCCATTCCACAAAACTAGAGGGACTGAAACTGCACTTTTCCAAAATTTATCAAAAGGACCTATTATGACAAGTTTAATTTTTCCAAGGACCAAAAATAATAATTTTCAAATTAAAAATGTCCTGGGGTAATTTCTGTCAATCTTTGAAATTCCAGGGACTAAAGTTGCCATTTTGCAAAATTGAATTTTATAAGGCTAATTTTGACAACTTGAAAATCCCTGAGGGCCTTTTATGAAAAATTAACTTGTTTTGAATAACCAGGGACTAGATTTGACAATTTATGCATAAAATACAGTCTAAATATTTTTTCTGTCTTTTTGAGACTTTTCAAAGTGTTTTTGACTGTTTTTGCAGTGTAGAAGGAATAAAAATGATGAGTATTTAGACACTCATCAATCCCCCACACTAAACTATTGCTAGTCCCTAGCAATCTTTTGAGAAAACTTAATGGATTTGAATCTCTTTACCAAAAGCCATTACTTCTGGAGTAGCCAAATGTTTTAGTTCAAGTAAGAACCTTGGTACAATGATAACCAAATGATTTTGAGCAAACCACCAGCTTTCAACGGTTTTGATTTGTCTTTACCAGAAGCTGTTTGCTTCTGGACTAGCCAACTCTTAGATAAAATATCTTTGGTGAGTCGGTTACCAATTATGGTTTTCCAACTGCCTTTACCACAAGCCATAAACTTGCGGGCTAGCCAACTCTTCACTAATTAAAGATATGGTGAGCTGAACACCATACAATTTTGGGCAAATTGCAAGCCGTCAACGGATTTGATAAATCTTTACCAAGAGCCGTTTGCTCCTGGATTAGCCAATCATTTTGTTTATTAGACATGGTGGACTGATAACCATAAAAAAAATTTTGGCCAAAAATGGGGGAATAAGGTGGTAATACATATGATAAAATTCGCGAGAATATCCCCCCCACACTAGAAATGAATATTGCCCTCAATATTCAAAGTACCGGCTGTTATGCCGAAACATAGAACGTAAAAGGGAAATACTACGGCCATTATTTTAATTTTTTTTTTTTTTTTTTTTTTTTTTTTAGAAAACTTATATACAACAGCGGGGGGCAACTCCCCCACACTAGGGTGGTAGAAAGTAGAAAGAAATCAGAAATATGGGTGAAAACCCATATAGTTTGCTACTGTTTTTGTTTCCCGAGTCGCTAGCTTGACTCGACCCCGAATTCATTGGTCCATGGGGAAGCAAGTGGAAGAGAAAATCTCCATCGGACTTTCATTCAAATAGTTTGGATAAACATTGAATGTGATGAAAGTTCCACTCCGATGAGATAAAACCGGCTCAAAAGAATGAGAAATGCCGGGATCAAAGATGGTATCTTCACTCCCGTAGGAGTTAAGACATGGAGAAGTCACGGGATGAGAAAGTAAAGTGTCAATTTCTTGACAACGGGTGGGCAAAAGATTAGATTGATGAACATTAACGGAATGTTCAAAAATCTTATCCACCACAAGAGAAGTCACAACATTCGTGTTGGACTTAAGAAATATCCGAGAGTGAAATCCCTTAAAAGGTAAGATACCGGGTTTGAAAACTTTGTCCTCGGAGAGGAATGAAACACAAGTATCAACCATGGTAAAATCCTCAAGGGTAGATGAGTTACTCATGGATAGAAGAGGATGCGGAGCATTTTGCTCAAATAGCTCGTCCTCAATGATGTGAGCGAGTTCACCGGCGAACTCCTCATGGAAAAGCCTACTCCTTTCGGAAGGAGGAAGCAATTCAAATGTGGATGACTCATACTCAGGAAGAGAAAGATGAAAAGTGGGAATGCCACTACTCTCTTTTTCAGTATGATAGTCATCAAAGCGGAATACTTCAAATTCCGGAAGAGAATCATTGGACAAAGCCTCAAGTTCAGAAAATGGTTCGGGCTTTTCCAAGATATAGTCACTATCCACAACGGGGATAGGAGATGAAGCTGGTTTAGCACATAATGATTCGATCTTAGAAACGAGGAGATTTACATTGAACAATTTTTCACGGAGTATCTCGTCCTCAATTTCCAGATCATCAGAATCTCTCACCTCCTCTAAGCTAACTAGCTCAGAAGGAAAGTCCTCGACATAATCGATGTCTCCATAAGATAAAGAATCGTCAAACGAAGTACAATCGTTGTCAGAATCGGAGAACATCTCGACATGATCGTTTGGGATGTCAAGAGAAGAATCATCATCAAGAGGCTCATCAAACATATTACCGGAGATAACCTCGGACTCACTTGGGGTTGGGACAAGGTTCTCAACACAAGACGGTTCCGTTTCCAGAATAGTGCTAAGATTTTCGTCCCCCATTAAAAGGTTATCCGAAGGTTCTACGGTAGATAAGGTCGGAGAGTGGACATGTGCGGTACTTTGTGGGCTTGAGGTATGCACCTTGTCCTTTATCATCTCCCAATCCTCCTCATCCTCGTCATCGAGACGGCAAGCCTCGTTAAATAGGAGAAGCTTTTGAGCTGCTCGCTCCTCGGCTAGAAATCTTTCATTGAGAGCTGCTTGTTCCTCGGAAAGTTCTTCAAGGATACAAGGATATTGATCGATGACGGGAAGTTGTGGGGGTTGGACATTGTCAAAACTGGAAGTGTTATAACAAGGATCGGGTCCAAAGTAATTTTGATTCCACGATTGACATTGATAATCATCATGAGGACCCCCACACTTAGCACAATGAGGGTATTGGGGAGAGAAATTTTGAAACGATGTTTGATCATTGAAATGATGAAAATACGGTTCTGGTTCGTATAAATTTTGTGGAGGGTAGTTGAAATTGTTTTGAGGATAATTGAAAGAGTTTGGGTTAGAATCATAAGCGAATGAATTCTCGGCAAAAATCGAACAACATCCATCAATGAGATAGGTTCCACACCACTCGCACATACATTTGTAACAACGGAAACCTTTCGGTAACATGTCTCCACAATCGTAGCAATACTCTTGATCAAACGAAGATATTTCGGGCTCGGGAATAGGAATCGAGGGTTCAACAACATCACATAAAGCGGTATTTCCCGAAGTTGAATCATGACGAAGTTCAATTAAGAAGTTTTGAATCATGTCATTTCTGGCCCTAAAGAAATTGTCGGTAAAACGTTCTGAAGATTCCGGAGTTGGGACAAGTGGTGTGCTCTTAGAGCTAGCAAGTTCCACCACTTCCATTATGGTCTCCGGTGTTTGAACGGGTTCATCGTAATCAATTCTAATTCTCGACCTTTTTTCATCGGCTTGAATTTGCTCGATTAGATTACGGGCTCAAAATTCAAAGAAATCGTCCTCGTAACCCTCGGTGAGTGCTTGAGGTAGCTCCGACGTTTGAACGGGTTTGTCAACATTAGAACATATTTCGGGTTGTGGCGGGTGGTCAAAATAACCTTGAAAAGAATTTTTTATGGATAATTCGCACAAATTGCAAAATTCGCTTGAAGTAGGCCTTCCACACCGCTCACACACACTTGTGACGATGATGTTGATGATTGTCGACATAAGAATTAAACATATAGAGGGTTAAAGAGATAGAATTAAACGGTTTTGAGGTTAAAGAAGAGTAGAATCAAACGGTACGAGAGGGTAAGAGAAATAGAATCATACGGATAAGAGGAATGAGAAGAGTATTTTTTGTATTTTTCAAAAACGGTAACTTCACGAGGAAGGTTCTTCAAGTCACTAATCGCAAAAATCACGATATTGTCGCAACACACCTCCCCGGCAGCGGCGCCAAAATTTGATTCGTGTAAAGTGAGTGGTGAAAAACACAATATCAACGTATATCAAAATAACCGTAAATTTCGACAAATCGACCTTTTAGGAAAAGGGTTAACGTGCCAAATCTTACGGGTGTGATAAAAGTGATACCGGAAAAGTGATTTCCCGGGTCGTGTCCCAGCGAGGTGTGAAATTGAGGGTGTCGTTGAGTTTCGTGATTAGAACTTGAATGGGTTTAATGATTTGTTGATTTGAATTACGTTTCTACAAATTAATTAACGGGAAAGTAATTAAGGAAAGGGAACCCTAATAAACTAAAAATAAACTATCACTAAGCCTAAGGAATGATAAAACGAAGCTACACTAACTCCTAGGGTGCAAAAACTAAAAAACGTAAAAACCGGCAACCAACCCGAGCCATAAACGTAAAAGTTTTGCAATTTAAGGGCTACGGGTGTGAAATCAATTTTCCTACGTTCTAATTGATTAAAAATAATTTTAGAAAAAGACCGGGTATTTTTTTTTGACTTTTAAATTATTTTCTATGAATTAAAATCTAATTTATACTAATTAATTAATAAAAAATACTAAACTCATTTAGAAAATTATGGAAAAACTACATAAACTACTTGGACTAGTGCTCAATCTAAGAAAAATAAAAAGGCACACAACTACTTTGGAAACGAAGCAGTTAATAAGCTGATTAAGTTCAAAGGCTTAAACTGAAAAAGGCACACAATGGTTGGGTGCATTGGTTATGAGCTGGGTGGCGTGGGTTCAAGTCCCACCCAAGTCACCTTTTTATTATAATTTTTTTTTCAATTATGCTCTTTGCAATTCAAAGTTTGAATGAAAATTATCAACTTTTGCCAATGTCTTTTTTATTGAAACCATGAAATAGCTAAATGAAAAGCTAATTAACCACTGATGTGGACAGCACCCTTTGGACAGATTTTGAAACTCACAATAAGCAATGCATAAAAAAGCTAGGATATCTTAAACATCAATGAAATCAAACAAGCTACAAGTAAAAAGTAAATCAAATAGAAAGGGGACAAGCTTCCTTTGGCTTGACTGTCCACTGATGAGGAACAGCCACAACCAAACTCATCATCTGTGTTGAAGTTGATTGGTCTAAATCCATTATAAGCAATCTAATTAAGACCCTAATGAGAAAGTAACTTTATTTAACTAAAATAGGCAAAGAAGAAAAATAAAACAAGCTGAAGTACAAGGGATTAAGCAGTTGGCAAGGTTACTAAACTAAAGGAAGTCCTAAGCTAAGACAAGGGGCAAATAAGCAATCAAGATCACATATAAGCACTGAATTACTAACAATATGCACTAGTTAAGCAATAACAAGGATCTAATCTAATCTACTACACTAATAGCAACAACTAAAACCTAAATAAGCCAAATGGGAAGCTCAATAAGCACTAAAAAGAGAGGAATCAGACCTGCTGATGGGTTGCAGCAGCAAACAGGTTAGGGGGAGCTGTTTGCAGCTTATAATTAAGCTAAAAAAAATTCATAAAAATTGACAAAAAATACTATCAATTAAATGAGCAACCAATCTACCTACATACCAAATTTTAGATCATGGGGACTAAAAATGAGAAAATTAAAAATCAAAATCTAAAGCTTATTTGAACATTATGTTACTGATGCAGAACCAAGTCAGTGGGCACAAGCCATTTTCAGATGCAATTGGAGCTAAGCTAGATTAGTCCTAGATGCATATAAGCTTACAATACATTGAGTTGGGACTGAAAATACTTAAGAAAAACAATTTTTACATATTTTAACAACCAAATAAGCTGAGAAAATGGGGTGTGCACAACAGCAATGGCTGCTGTCCTGTGCAGAAAATTGGCGACAGAAAACTTTTTTTTTTACCAACCAAACTTGTTCAAGACTTGTTAACTCAGTTTCAAACTACCAAAATAACTTGAAATCACTAAAAGGGGTTTGACATTAAAGGTCAAAGTGGGTACAACTGGTTTTTTTAAAACTCAAACTCAACTAGAACCAAACACCTACTTAAGGAAGTTTTACCTTAAAATCTGACTTCTAAGAAAAGAGACTTGGAATTTTTTACTAAAAACTATTTCAACTACTGAAAGAACCTTATAGCAAACATGAATTAGAAGGCAAATGAGCAGAGGTGAAATAAGCAGTTAAGTGCTTATTGCATAGGACTGAAAACAAAGCTTTGTAAAAAAAAACTTTTATTGAATTAAAACTGAGTACAACTACAACATTGAAAAAAAAAAACTAATTTTAAAAATTAAATCCCTAGATTAGACTTAAAACTAGACTGCCTCATAACAATGGCATACAATTGCTATTTATACTAAAAAGCTAGGGGTCTTCATCTTCTCTCTGTGTTTCTTCTGAGAGAGCAGCAAGCCAAGCTTCACTTTGTGCTTCTTGAATTCAATCTTGGCCCTTGATTAAGTAGGTACCAAATGAACTTAATCTTAGCCATCCACTGGTCTTTTTGAGCCAAGGATTGCCATGGTGGCATCTTGGAAAGGAGGGAAAGAATGGTAGTGGGTTTGGGATTTGGGGTTGACTGGGTAAAGGAGATGAAGGTGGTTTTGGGGTATGGTGAAGCTGGGTAAAAGGGGCAATGGAGGTGGAGTGTTCTTGGTTGTGGAGAAAGAAGTAGTTTATGGGGAGAGGGAAAAAGAAGGTGCAGGGGTCGTTTATTATTACTGATTGTGAGGGGGTCAAATGGTAGGGAGGGTTCAAATGGAAGGGAGGGTTCAATTGGTTTGGTATTATAATCACAAGGACCATATTTGCCATTCCACAAAACTAGAGGGACTGAAACTGCACTTTTCCAAAATTTATCAAAAGGACCTATTATGACAAGTTTAATTTTTCCAAGGACCAAAAATAATAATTTTCAAATTAAAAAAGTCCTGGGGTAATTTCTGTCAATCTTTGAAATTTCAGGGACTAAAGTTGCCATTCTGCAAAATTGAATTTTATAAGGCTAATTTTGACAACTTGAAAATCCCTGAGGGCCTTTTATGAAAAATTAACTTGTTTTGAATAACCAGGGACTAGATTTGACAATTTATGCATAAAATACAGTCTAAATATTTTTTCTGTCTTTTTGAGACTTTTCAAAGTGTTTTTGATTGTTTTTGCAGTGTAGAAGGAATAAAAATGATGAGTATTTAGACACTCATCAATCTCTTTACCAAAGCCATTATCTCTGGAGTATCCAAATGTTTTGGTGTGTAAGACCATGGTACATTGATAACCATATGATTTTTAGCAAACCACCAGCTATCAACAGATTTGTTTTGTCTTTACCAAAAGCTGTACCCTTCTGGACTAGTTAGTTCTTCTATCTAATGGTGAACTAATTACCAATAATGGTTTTTCCACAGCCTTTACCACAAGCCATTTTCTTGTGGGCTAGCCAACTCTTCACATTACTGATATGGTGAGTTGAATACCATCCAACTTATTAGCAAGTTGTCAACTAAAAACGGATTTGATATATCTTTACCAGAGCCGTTTGCTCATGGATTAGTCAATCCCTTTGTAACCATGGTGGATTGATAACCTATTGATGTTATCATCACAAAAACCATTTATTCAACCTTTATTTCAAAATATTTATTACTTAGCAAAAAGGTTTATTCTAAAATTTATTTAACTGGTTTAGTTCAGCAAACAGTACTTTGATGAAAGTACTGTCTGATCAGCCGTACTTTGAATAAAAGTACTGATATATCAAAAAGTATTTATTCAAATAAAATTCATACCAGTTATTGATCATTCTCAGCAATGGTAGTCCAGTTTATAAACAAGTTGATAACCATGCAAGCAGTTTCATTATCCTCTTCTACTTCCAATCCATGCTCTAGCATTCTTCTCATGAGCTCAACTGTGAGAGGGTATCTTCTTTCTGCAAACATGTGTATCATTGTTCCATTTTCCAGCTCCAAAACATGAATTCCAGATTCTTCAAAGAATCTCCAGCAAACTATTTCCCAGCTTTCTTGATTCTTCCAGATATCATTAGTGCTCTCTTCTTCAGTTTCCCATATAGTTATGAGATCACCATGTAAAACCAAACCAATCCCTTCCAATGGATTATTTTCAAAGTAAGCCTTCACAACATGATATAAGTAGAATAGGTCTACTCTATCTATAATATGCAATAAATCCCATAGCCTTTTAAAAACTTTGAAGCTTTCATCTTCTTTATGAAAAATTATGTAATCTCCATTCTTGGATTTCACAACTTTAAAAACACTGATCTTTGATCTGTTCATCTTCATGTCATCATCTTCCTTTGTATAATCAAAATCTACCATTCTGAGATAATTCTTCAATTCATCTCTAGTCTCAGATCTTAATTCAACCTTTTCTTTCTTTGAAAACTGAACATCTGTAACTTCAGTTTTTCTTTTTCTCTTTAAGCTCTTCTTCCTTTCAGATTTAGTCCAATGAGCTTCTTCTCTAAAGTCTTTAATATCGGCAACACTCTTCTTATAAGCTGCTGTTTCAGCATCATAGAGTCTTTTCATATCAACATAATTTAACTTCTGCAAACCCTTATATCCTCGACTTTTTAAATAAGCCATCATAGCATTTCTGTCCTTAGCTAAATTAGGTCTTCTTGGCATATATCTAACAGGTGTAGGGGACTGTAAAGGTTCAGAAGCTTCAGCATCTAATTTATCTTGCACCTTTTGAGCTGCTTCTCTATTCAGAGCTTCTTGAGCTTCCTGTTCTTTTCTATCTTGAGCATCTAACTCTTCTTGAACTTTTCTAGCTGCAACTTCATTCCTAGCAACTTCAATTGCTCTAAGTTCTGCCAAAGTGAGTTTCTTTTTCTTTGTTTCAACCAGAATACCTTTCCCTTTATCTTTTGGATCAATTGCAGGTTGAGATGTTCTTGGTTGTTCTTCTTCTTGTATATCTCTAATAGTAACTCATCCTCTTGGTTGTGACAAATCTAATATTGTAGCAATTAATTCATCATCACTTGCAGAATGAATAGGTTTGAATGTAGCTTCCTCCTCTTCTTCTATAACAATTGTAGAAGGACCAGCATCTTCTTCAAAATTCAATACCCTTGGAATTATCACTTCTTGCCTAGATGTATCATGAGAAACATTACTTTGATGTTCAGTACCTCGATCATCAGTACCTTGAACTTGCACTTCCTCAGAATCTGAAATAATCTTTTCTGCAGTACTTACAGATTCTTTCTTCTTCGCAACATCTTCTTTCAAATTTTCCTTTTCTAAATTCCTCCCCAAGTTGACAGAAGATGATTTAGGAACCTTCTTTCGTTTTAATTCCTTTCGAAGTTGTTTACGACGTTTGTTTTCCTCTTTAACCCATAAGTTGAAACCTTGAATATATGGTTTAATAAAATTCCTCAACCAGATATACTTACGCTTCAATTTCCTAAGCGCTTTAGCTTGAAACTCAACAGTCTTGTTTAACCTAACGAGCTCCCTTGTCAAAGCATAATTATCCAAAGTCAAACCTTCACGAGGTATAGTATGATCGTCACCTTGAAGATGTGAATGTTCTTCTGAAACAGGAACAGAATGTTGTGGAGATGGAATAGGTGTTCTTTCAATCTCTGCTTGAACCTCAGGGCTTGGAGAAACAGTACCCTGTAAAGATGCAGTACCTTCAATAGAAGCAGTACTTTCAGATGCAGTACCTTGTGAGGCAGCACTTTGTGAAGCAGTACCATGTACAGAATCAGGACCTTCACTTTCTTCATCCTCTCCAGCTTCATTTCGTACAGCTTGAACAACTTCCATCATTGTAGGAGTTAATGGAATATCTCCACCTCTGAACAAAGCACTTCGCCTAGCCATAAATGTAAAAATTTTGGCTTGTTGCACAATAACAGGTAACAAAGCAGCAGGTTTTGGAACATCAGCCAATTGCTTGTTTAAGAAAACCTGTACAAACCTTGGGTACATCAGCCATGTTGACCCAGAGGATATATGTGATAACATCCCATCCAAAATAAGCTTTGAAAAATTAAACACTCTGTCAGTAGCTAGTCCAACCACTGCAGATGCTATATTGGACCCAAACGGCTCCCAAGAAGTACTTTTAGAACTTATGCAATGAAGCAGTACATGAATCAAGAACTTCCATTGAGGACAGAATAATGCTTTCTTGAATGTTTGTTCTGTTAAAGATCCTTCATAACCAAGATTCCTAAAAGTATCCCAAATCAGTTGCTTGTCAAATCGAATAGCCCCATCTTCATCTCCAAATAATAAATCTTCTCGAATAGAGGCTTCTGTAATCTTGATAGTCCGTCCAGCAACTGTAGATCTAATATAATATTCATCCTCCTCCATGTTATCTCTAGCATTAGCCCAAAATTCTTGAATCCATGGTTCAATAACATCCGGTTCAACTAAAAGAGCATAACTAATAGGCGACCCAGTAAGATAATCAACAATATCATAAAAAGCCATATTCGCCTCAGTCTTGTCCAAATTAGCCACCATATTGTGCTTTGAAACAGTTAAACGATTCGCCATTGTTGAATAAGTGAGCACAATAAAGATTTTATCGAAGAATAAAGAGATGGTGATTGGGAGATAAGTATGGAAAAGATGTAAAGTAATAATGAGAGGGAAAATCGGGAAGTAGTTATTTATAGGTAGGATTTGAAAAATCACAGCCTATAATAACAAAGTTACCGTTACTATGAATTACCCATCAATATTACCGTTGGAACAGTACTTTAATACGACAAACAGTACTTTCCACATAAGCAGTACTTTCCCAAGCAGTACTTTCCAAGCAGTACTTTCAGGAAAAACAGTACTTTGCCAAATTTCTTCATATAAACTAAGTATAAACAAGCATCCTCCCCTCAAGCAATACACAGGACTATACTAACACCTTATAGTCCTCCCCTTAAACATAGCTTAGTAGTTAATCATTCCAATGCTCACGACCAAGTGATTGAATCGTGACACATCAAAACCTTTTGTGAGTAAATCAGCTACATTGTCATCCGTGTGAACCTTAACAACATTGATGAGCCTATGCTCATAACAATCTCTCATAAAGTGATGCCTAATCTGAATATGCTTTGTCTTGGAATGATACACATGATTCTTCACAATACAAATTGTACTCTCATTATCAATATTGATAGGAGTATTCTTGAAATTGAACCCATAGTCCAAGAGTTGATTTTGCATCCACAAAACTTGACCACAACAACTTGCAGCAGCTACATATTTAGCTTCAGTAGATGATGTTGCTGCAATTGTCTGCTTTTTGCATTGCCAGGAGACTAGCCTTCTTCCAAGATATTGGCATCCACCAGTTGTGGATCTTCTATCATAATTATCACCTGCATAGTCACTATCTGAAAAAGCTTCTAAGCGAAAAGGTGACTCTTTAGGATACCACAACCCCAACTTAGGTTGTTGTTTCAAATAACAGAAAATTCTTTTTACTGCATTCATGTGAGAGATCTTTGGTGAGACTTGATATCTTGCACATAGACAAACTGCAAACATGATATCAGGCCTGGATGCAGTAAGATACATAAGAGAGCCAATCATTGATCTATAAAGCTTGACTTCAACAGGGTGTCCATCTTCATCTTTGCCCAAGGAATTGATACATTTAATAGGTGTAGTAACACCCTTCATATCATCAAAATTGAATTTCTTAAGTATGTCAGTAACATACTTGTCTTGACTGATAAAAATACCTTCCTTTGACTGCTTAACCTGAAGTCCTAAAAAGAAAGTCAACTCTCCCATTGAACTCATTTGAAATTCTTTCCGCATCAGCTGCTCAAACTCCTTAACCATGGACTGTTTGGTAGCCCCAAAGATGATATCATCAACATAAACTTGAACTAACATGATATCTTTCTTGTCTCTTTTGATAAACAAAGTCTTGTCAATAGCTCCCCTTCTATATCCATGTTGCAATAAGAATGTGGAAAGTCTCTCATACCAAGCTCTAGGTGCCCGATGAAGGCCATAAAGAGCCTTAACTACCTTGTAGACTTTGTTTGGATGTTTAGGATCTTCAAAACCCGGAGGTTGTTTGACATAAACTTCCTCTGTAATCTTGCCATATAAAAAGGCACTTTTAACATCCATCTGGTAAACTTGAAAGCCCATATAAGAAGCAAAGGCAAGAAATATTCTAATAGCTTCTATTCTTGCTACAGGAGCAAATACCTCATCATAATCTACCCCTTCCTCCTGTCTATAACCTGAGCAACTAACCTTGCCTTGTTTTTGATAACATTGCCTCTTTCATCTCTTTTAACTCTAAAAACCCACCTGGTTCCAATAACTCTCTTCCCATCTGGAAGATCACATAAAACCCAAACTTCTTGAAGTTCAAATTGAAGAAGTTCTTCCTGCAGAGCTTCAACCCAGCTTTCTTTAGTCAAAGCTTGAGCAATATTCTTGGTTTCCTCTTGAGAGATAAAACAAGTAAATAGACCGGTTTGATGGTCCTTATGATTCAGCCTGTTTTGTTTATACACAAAGCTAAGTAAAGCATTGTGAGATGTAGAGAAAGTCTTAGCTCTGTGTCTAGTCATTACTCCAGAAGTAGAAGGACCAATGATTTGATCAGAAGGATGATCCTTATGAGTTCTTAAGTTTGGAGACTGTGGAACTTCATAATTATCCCCTAAATTAGTAACATCAGCACCTTCATTGGAATTTGGGAAAATACCTTTGATTCTCAATGCACAGATGCCAAACCCGTCAAGTTATCTCACACAAGCTAGCCACTTGTGAATGACTAACCGTAAGAAACTTAAAACATTTCAGACACTGATTCGCTGATAATGAAGGCTTAAGGGTATGTGTGTACGGATAAAACCTCAATATCGATATCAAAAATAATCACGAAGATAGATTCAAATTCCTTTAGGAAAAAGAATAATAAATCAAATCCCGTGTGTGATCGTTGATACGGATTAGTCAACCCGAATCGTTTCCCAACGAGGCGTGAATTGCCAACGTCGTTATTGGTTTGGATTTTAATGCTCGATGTTTAGATTTGTGATTTTGATTTGTTAAACTACGGGAATAGGGAAGGTAATTAAGGGAATCTATTTTACGGGAAATCCTAAGTGTGAATTAACTAAAACGTAATTAACGAAACGTAAATAAAATGCAACTACGTCTAAATTATATCCTAAAAATGCCTAAAATTACTTTTACCCTAGAAATGCAATGTGAAAACTAATTATGAATTAAAACTATTTTTTTTGGATTTTTCTGGATTTTATTAAAATTAAAAATTACTTTTTAACTATTAAAACTAATTTAAAATACTAAAAATTATGAAAATCAAAGGAAAAAAATATGAAACTATTTTTATAAAATCTAAAATACCATAAGAGAATTTTCAAAACTATTTTTTTATTTTTCTGATTATTTTTCTATTTTCTACTAATTTAAAACTATTTAAATATAATTTAAATTGTGAAAAATACCAAATAAAAGGGAAAAAATAGGGAAAAATATTTTTTATGCTTTTTATATTTTTCTTAAACTGGGAAAATTGAAAGATTATTTTTTGGAACTTTTTCTTAATTATTTGCAATAAAAGCTATTTTAAAATAATTAAAAACTATTTAAAATAGAGAAAAATACCAAACAGTGACTAAAAATTATGAAAAACTCAGGAAAATTCTAAAATCTTATTCTAAATATATGAAAAATATAAAATTCTAAGCTTATGTGTAAGATATTTAAGCTGCAATACAAACTGACTATGAATAAGCTAAGGAAAATAAGCTAATAAGTGAATTAAGCTACCAAACTTCTACAGAAGCTATATTATGCTAAAATAAGCTAATTACGACTGATTACACCTAATCCTAACAAGCCACAAGCTCTGACTAATGAATTAAGCAAACTGCCTACTATAACCAATAAGCTCTTGACCCCTACTGTTTGAGCATAAGCACAAGCTTATCAGAAGAGCTTGTGTGAAAAACAATTATGCAGTCCTCAAGATCACCTAGCAACCTATAACTAAACCAATTTTTAGCTTCTAACTCACTGAAATAAACCTTGCACAAGGTCTGCAAATTGTCCTGATTCACACTCAGTTCTGCTGAGTGTGAACAGGGCAGAATAAGATGATTTGAACAGCTGATTTGGAACTTGAAAAGACTTGATAAGACTTGACAAAAAGCAGATTTCAACACTAGACCAATTGAAATTGTGATTAACCAAAACTTCAAACACTTTAACTCAGAATTGAATCATGGAGAGAACCTCAAAGTTTGGTAGAAAACTGAATTTGACAGTTTTGACTTTTGAAAAACAGATATGAAACTTTGACTTTAGTGAGATTTAATCCAATTTTGTAAACTGAT
The DNA here is from genome assembly GCA_910596185.1 of Chrysanthemum makinoi. Lineage (NCBI taxonomy): Eukaryota > Viridiplantae > Streptophyta > Magnoliopsida > Asterales > Asteraceae > Chrysanthemum > Chrysanthemum makinoi. The sequence goes on from OU343221.1 coordinate 280,104,957, forward strand.
TATGATATTATAAGCTCAAACAAAGTTGTATTAATCAATTCTAATGTTATTTGAACCTAAATCAAGCTTTTGATTATTAACAAATCCTACAGTTACACAAATTAGAACCTGATCTAGGTGTTTTTGACTATTTGATGAATAACTGCTCTAATAAAGACTTGAGATCACTATCAATAACCTACTTGAGCATGAATCAACTACACAGAACTGATTAACCAACCTTCACCACAGTTTTACAAGCAAATCCAAACACTACTTTCTATCTAATTTTGTGAACTAAAAACAGATTATGACTAGATTATGCTAAACTGACATTAAACAAATATCACTTAATACTAATTATCACTAAACTCATATGCAAACAACAGATTTAGACAGTAAAATGTATATAAGCAGATTTAAGCACTTACAAATTGTCCTAGCCACTATGGCTTGCAACCAATGAAACAGTGAACACTAATCCTAAACCATTATCAACCCCAAATAAATCAAACTCAACCAATTTCCAGCTATATATCACCCCAAATCCATCTCTGAACCAATATAGAGCACCACAGTTGACTTTCGTTGACCAAGATTATGCTTGTTTGTAATGGATGAAATGAAGTATATTAAACACAAAATAAGCTCATAACAGCTATGAAGAGCTTGTATGAGATTATTCAACCATTGAAAACACTTTATTCAGTACTCAAATAGTAAAATGCAAGATCAAAGTAAAACTTGGAAATTTTTATTAAAACTGAAATGAGATTACAAAAGGTTTGAGATTACATTAAAACTTATAGATAACAAACTTAGAATACTGAAAATGCTAAAAACTAAACATGAAACTTAATTGAAAAGGAAATAATGCACGAATACAATGGTGAGCCAAGGGGTCTATTTATAGCCTGAATTCAGTCTTGGGATTCCTCTTGGAAGAGCCTAGAAGGCTTATCCACAGCCACAAATCAACCTCTGAGTCTCAATCACCAATCAAAATGCTCCAATTCACCAATTGAGGTGTTTCGTCCAATGAGAGAGCTCCAAATGGCCACGCTGGCAGTTTGGTGACACCCATGTGTCAGACGTGTCAGATAAGCCTTCTAGAAGGTGAATAGATTCTAGTACGAGGTGGGGATTGGGGTAATTTGTGGTTTGGGTAAATGAAGGAAACGGGGGTAAAAGGGCGCGTTTGGATTTGTTTATTATTATTCAAGTGATATTGAACGGGTATTGGGTGGGTTTGACCAGGGTTTGGTTCGGGTTAAGTGGGTATTCGGGTTGGATATATATTGGACGGGTATAGGATTAGATTTAGTGGACCGGGTATTGGGTTTAGATTTCGGCCGAAGGTTTATGTTTTTGGATATTGGACTTAGGATAAAAGGATTGGATTTGGACTAGTATATTGATCCAAAGGCAACCATAGGGACCAAAGTTGTCAAATCTGAAATTCCAAGGACCATTCTTGTAAATCTGAAAATCTTTTTCAAGGGCTACACTTGTCATTCTTCAAATAATCCAGGGGCTGATTTGCAACTTTTTAAACTTGAAGGATCACTTTTGCCAAATGTTGAAACTTGAGGGGCCATTTTTGCCAATTGTTCAAACTTGATTAAAACTTCCAAAAATCATCCTCGGAGAATAAAATCTTCATTAATGCTCACTTTTGATCTTCCGGCTCAGCTTAAGCTCTCTTAATCTCTCGTGCTCGGATTTACGTCTGATTTGGCTCCTTTTTGTGTGTTTTTACATATCCATACCTGCACAAGCACAAACTCAAGAAAACCACAAATATTAGCAATGAACGGCTCTTTCTTGGTTATTTTGGGTCAGTTTTGATAATGAAAAGGTATGTGTTTTAGCACATACCAAAATACCCCAGACGAGACCATTGTCGTGTCCCCACACAATGCAATCAACTCACGCTTCTAAAACCAAGGATTTCAATCTCTTTCTACTAAACCTATGAAGAAGTAGCCAAGATTCCTCAAAAGAGATTAAGAAAGCCTTAATTCTAAAAATGCCCCGTTTACATTTTAAATAACATGTATAGATATTACGGTTAAGCACATTCCGGTTATGAGTGACGGTTTGTTAGACTTTCATGTCGATCAATAACTCCAACATTTTTCAAACGACACGTTAGGATCACGGAGTAGGAAACACAACACAGCGTGAAGTGACCATACGGATAGAATACATCGTCCCTGATTTTTCACAAGTCCCCAAACTAAGCGTAAAATCGAAATCATTGTTAAATATGATTCTAGATGCTAACACTACCCATGGAAGTTACTTGTGTAGTTACCTTTTGCTCCCATTTTCCTATTTCCTCTAGATATTTTATTTTTGGTGAGAAATGAATTTCTTCAAGTTTCTCGTTTCGATAATTTTAATTCCGATAAAGATATAAAGCTAAGTCGATAATTAGTTATCTGCCTTCTCTTAAGAACCATTGTCGTAAAAATGAGGTCCACATCAAGGAATTTTATTCACTTATACTTTTGACTTTTTCATTTTTCATCACTAATAATATATATATATATATATATATATATATATATATATATATATATATATTTTTTTGCACTTATACTTTTACTTATATGAGCTATGAACTACGGAGCTTCACGGGGTAATTCCAAGACTATTGGCTTCATGAAATGAGGATCCCGGCTGGCTAGGCTAAGACCTCACTCAATCCCGGCTAAAGATCCAAGGGTCCGATCTCGACACCGCAGCTCACAACTTTACTTATTACTTTTCACATATCACTTATTGCTTATTTATTACGGATCCTTGATGTGTACCCAATTTTTAAAACAAAGATTCTTTTAAGAAAGTAAAGAACTAACTATCGCCAAAAACTCAACATCTCTAATTATTTATTAGACAGATATGGGGTGAAACAATTTTGTGGGAACAAAAAGCCATAAGTACCTTCGATGGGCTCTAAAGAGAACCAACTACTCCACGCTTAGCATCTAAACTCATAAGTAACTCTATCATTTCTCGATCTCTGCAAATTTAAAATCCCAAATAATGAGATCCGCTGATGCTTAGCCGATAATTTTTAGATTACCTATGGTTAAGGGAACAAGCTAGGGCTCAACACGCCCGGTCAAGTCAGAATTCCATTCCTACTCTCACCAACGGAAAGTCAACAAGGTGTCAAAACATATATTAACTTAGCATATGCTTCATCTAATGAAATCAAGTTATGCATATTTAAAATCACTCAAGGAAACTTGCAAAATCTTGGCCTTGTGAGCTAGAATTCGCATTTTATAGCTTCTTATCTAAGAGACTAGCAAACTTTTCAATCAAAAAGACTTAACAAAAGCTTCAAAATTTTTTTAAAATTTTCACATTTTTGCACAATTTTTCATTTTCTAAGGAAAAACGGGGTTGCGAGAGTACACGACAAAAATAAGCAAGTGCGGTCAAATCAAATCGAAGATTACCCTACCCCAGACTAGAACGAAACATTGTCCTCAATGTTTAAAAGCAAGGGTATCAACGAAAATCTAAAAGCCGTTTATTAAGTATGCTCAAAGATAAACGTTAGTCGATAAGATTAGGATATCGGATTTCCATCAGCATCGATCATGAAACTCGAGTAGAGAAAAGACAAACTTTGAGCACGAGAGTCTTCATATCGGGAAAATCCTACACAACATCACAAATAACCAAACACGAGAAATCGAAGAGGCAGACCCCTTCGCGTCACTTATTAGAAAATAGAAAGAAGATAGATTGATAAGCATGGGGTGCCTCCCACGAAGCGCTACTGTTTTCTTAACGAGTCGCTAGCTGACTCGTCCCGAATTCATTTGTCCTTGGGGAAGAAAATGGTAGAGATACCAGGGTCAAAAACGGTGTCCTCATTCCCGAAGGAATGAGACTGGGTGGGTTGGGAGGGAAAGAAAATGTCGGGCTCAAGCACATAAAGAATGACTCCTCCCAAACTCACATAAGGCATATGAAAGATTGATCCATCATCCGGCGGTTTTGCAGGCGGACGAAGGGATGAAGGATCGATAAGAGAATACTCCAAAGAAGTCGGGAGCTCATGGTATAGAAAGGTGTTACTCAAAGGCTCATCAACGAAGGAATCCAAGAGAGGATCCTTATCTCGAATGACATTTTTAGCATAAAACTCATCAACGCGTATCCCGGGGTTGAAAATCTTGTCTTCGGATAGGAAGGAGATCAAAGTGTCATCTATGTGAAAATCCTCACGAGGAGAGGAATCACTCTCGGCTAAAAAATAATATTGGACCTCAGGATCAACAAGTTCATCTGTCGAAAACTTTACTTCCTTAACTTTCTTTGGAAAAAACGGATCATCGTATTCTTCTTCATCCTTAAAGAAAATCGAGTCGGTAGGAGCAAGTTCATCGGTGAACTTCTCACTTTCTTCGTCAAAGAGTTGATTTTCAAAAATTTGAGTATATTCAGAATCGAATTCAAACAAGGGATTCGTGAATGTCGTTTTGAAAGATTCTTGATCGAAAGATGTCTCAAAAGAAGGTTCCATGATTTCAGAAAAAGGAGTGGGATTGCCACTCAAAGGAAGGTTGATTTTCTTAGAAATCGGAGGTGGGACAAGTGGTGTGCTCTTAGAGCTAGCAGTTTCCACCACTACCGTTGTAGACTCCTTTTCTTGTTCCTTTTTCCGTTCAGCTTGTATTGTCGACATACTTTTGATCGTAAACCTTGAAAGATCAATTTGAGTTGGTTTAGGCTCAACTTTATTCGGATCAGATGGTAAAATGGGATCACCACTTTCTTGAGAAAAATCAATCACACCGATGCTATGAATCGAATGATCATCGGGTGGAGGTTTTGACATTTTTTCGGCATAGAACACTATTTTTTCATTTCCTTTTCTGATCGTTAACGTTCCTTGGTAATGATCCACAATGACTTTCGCGGTTCTCAAGAATGGTCTTCCTAAAGTGAGAGGGACTCGGGCATCGACCTCTATATCAACTACGGCGAAATCCACGGGAAAATGGAATTTATCCACTCGTACCATAACATCGTTGACTACACTAACCGTGTGAGCAATTGTGCAATTAGCTAATTCGATAGTCATACGAGTCGGTATAAGAGTCTTCAATCCAAGCTCATGATATATCGCAAGAGGCATGAGACCTATGCTTGCACCTGAATCGGTTAGGGCATTACATTCCTTAATATCATTTAAGGAGCAAGGAAGGAGAAATTTCCCGGGATCACCAAGCTTCTCGGGAGCTTGGTTCGAGGAAGAATTAAACTGTGTAGGCTCAAGTGAAATCTTTGAAATTTGTTCCAATTTCTCTTCATAAATCATTTCAGCAGCTTTAATCATATCAGTCGTAAGTTTGAACTTTGTTCCGGAAACAACTTTCATTTTGTCGAACCGTGATTGAACAGATTTGCACGGTGTAAGGTTAGAACTCGGCATTATGACAGATATATAAGGAACTTGGGCAACCAGAGGTTGGACGTATTTGGCTTTTCCATTATCAAGAGGAATTACCGGGTCCTTTGTTACCTCGGTCTCTCGTGCTACACTCCTCACCGGAGAGGAAGTAGACATCGAGGGCCCATCATCTCGAATGGTAACGGATTTCATTTCTCCCTTTGGGTTTGGAATTGTATTACTTGGGAGAGAACCGGAACCCGAGGGTTGACTCATTTGGCACAAAACAGCATTCAACATATTCTCAAGTTTATTCTGCGAAGCATCCATCTTGTTGTTCTGAAGTCGAATTTCGTTCCTAAACTCATTGCTCTGTCTAGTTATCGAAGATTGAAACTCGTTTCTCAAACTTGAAATCTGGGTTTTCATGGTTTGGATGGTAGCATTATTGTTCTGAACGTAATTCGAGAATTCATTAGAGGGCAAAGGTGGAGCTTGATAGCTTGAAGCTTGATATCCTTGATTGTAATTGACCCCTTGATTCGGGTATTGATTTGGTGGGGCTTTGAATTGGTTTTGAACATTTGGTCCACGAACTTGATTCTGATTAAAACGAGTCTGATTGTTTGATTGAGAAAATCCCGGAGGTACCATTTGATTACTAACACGAGGGTTCGGTTCAACTTGAGGACGGTATTGGTTACCTCCGGTTACGGCATTAGCATCGAAAGGATTACTATCGGTGGCGGTACAATTGTAGTAGGCATGCGGGCCTCCACAAGTAGTACAAGTCGTTTCCACCGCTTTGACTTGAGCGGGTGGAGAAAAATTAACCTTAGCGGTCTTAATCTTAACCAAAGCCTGAATCATGTCCGTAAGCTTATCAATCTTAGCATCGGTGCTAGACGTATTTTCGTAAGACGAGGACGATGGTGTAACACCCACTCGGGCAGCAACCGATTTGCTACGTGATGTACGAACTTTAGATTTGTTCTCAATAATTGACAAGGCATCTCTCGTTGATCGGCTCAACAAATTACCACCCGCGGCGGCATTGAGAGAGTCTTGATCAGTCTCATTCAAACCGTTATAGAACGTATCAAGTTGGTGCAACTCAGAAAAACCATGATGGGGACATTGCCTAAGCAAATCTTTGAATCGGTCCCATGCCTCACTAAATGATTCATCAAATCTTTGTGTGAATTTTGTTATTTCATTTTTAAGGCTTGTTGTTTTAGATGGTGGGAAGAATTCGTTCACGAATTTTGACACTAAATTCTCCCATGTGGTTATCGATCGAGGGGGTAGTTTTTCGAGCCAAATCCGGGCAGCCCCCTCGAGTGAAAATGGGAAGAGTAGAAGCTTGATAGCCTCTTCCGGAACGTTACGGTACTTGATCGTAGACGTGAGCTTGTTGAATCGTCGGATATGAGAGTGAGGATCGTCTCTCTCAAATCCGTAAAATTGGCTTGACGAAACCAAATTTATCAATCCGTGTTTAAGCTCAAAGTTATCGGCAACGATTGCTGGGACGACGATGGCTTCTCCATAACCCTCGGTGGGTGCTTGGAGTTGTTCTAGCATAGATCGGCTGTCCTCCGCCATTTCGATAATGGGCGGAGTCGGATTAGTTCGAATCTCGGGTTCGACTAATGGAGCACGTCTATTTCGCCTTCTCGGAATTGTAGCGGATTCACGTATCGGTCTTAGTTATTAGAGAACGAGTGCGCATGCACTTTCAAAACCAAGGCAATTAAAACGAACGGTATTCGAAAACCCAGTGAACTTAACCAATAATCCCAAGTGAATAAATCACCTCTATAAGACAAACGCACAAGAGAGCGGAGAAGCTTTTTAGGTCAGCGCGAAGCTTAAAAACCCGCTTCTTTACAGCCGCAATTTAATGTCAGGCCGTCCTTATACCCACCACACAGTTTGTTTATCAAATAGAAATAAATCGACTCACAAGCGACACAAAGGCAAGTTTTTGATCTTTAGTTCGGGAACTTATTAATGATAACACATCCGTTGAGAATGTTATATAATTGGTGTCTTCTATTTATTAGCAAAAACACAAGAGAAAATCTTTTTGTATTTTTAATGTGATATATATATATACAAAAGAAAAAGGAAAATATTTTTTACTTTTTATTTTATAGAAAAATAGTAACTTCACGAATGAAGGATCTCGAGTCACTAATCGTCAAACCTCAAACGATATTGTCGTGACACAACCTCCCCGGCAGCGGCGCCAAAATTTGATTCTCAATGCACAGATGCCAACCCGTCAAGTTATCTCACACAAGCTAGCCACTTGTGAATGACTAACCGTAAGAAACTTAAAACAGTTCAGACACTGATTCGCTGATAATGAAGGCTTAAGGGTATGTGTGTACGGATAAAACCTCAATATCGATATAAAAAATAATCACGAAGATAGATTCAAATTCCTTTAGGAAAAAGAATAATAAATCAAATCCCGTGTGTGATCGTTGATACGGATTAGTCAACCCGAATCGTTTCCCAACGAGGCGTGAATTGCCAACGTCGTTATTGGTTTGGATTTTAATGCTCGATGTTTAGATTTGTGATTTTGATTTGTTAAACTACGGGAATAGGGAAGGTAATTAAGGGAATCTATTTTACGGGAAATCCTAAGTGCGAATTACTAAAACGTAATTAACGAAACGTAATTAAAATGCAACTACGTCTAAATTATATCCTAAAAATGCCTAAAATTACTTTTACTCTAGAAATGCAATGTGAAAACTAATTATGAATTAAAACTATTTTTTTGGATTTTTCTGGATTTTATTAAAATTAAAAATTACTTTTTAACTATTAAAACTAATTTAAAATACTAAAAATTATGAAAATCAAAGGAAAAAAATATGAAACTATTTTTATAAAATCTAAAATACCATAAGAGAATTTTCAAAACTATTTTTTATATTTTTCTGATTATTTTTCTATTTTCTACTAATTTAATACTATTTAAATCTAATTTAAATTGTGAAAAATACCAAATAAAAGGGAAAAATAGGGAAAAATATTTTTATGCTTTTTATATTTTTCTTAAACTGGGAAAATTGAAAGATTATTTTTTTGGAACTTTTTCTTAATTATTTGCAATAAAAGCTATTTTAAAATAATTAAAAACTATTTAAAATAGAGAAAAATACCAAACAGTGACCAAAAATTATGAAAAACTCAGGAAAATTCTAAAATCTTATTCTAAATCTATGAAAATTATAAAATTCTAAGCTTATGTGTAAGATATTTAAGCTGCAATACAAACTGACTATGAATAAGCTAAGGAAAATAAGCTAATAAGTGAATTAAGCTACCAAACTTCTACAGAAGCTATATTATGCTAAAATAAGCTAATTACAACTGATTACACCTAATCCTAACAAGCCACAAGCTCTGACTAATGAATTAAGCAAACTGCCTACTATAACCAATAAGCTCTTGACCCCTACTGTTTGAGCATAAGCACAAGCTTATCAGAAGAGCTTGTGTGAAAACCAATTATGCAGTCCTCAAGATCACCTAGCAACCTATAACTAAACCAATTTTTAGCTTCTAACTCACTGAAATAAACCTTGCACAAGGTCTGCAAATTGTCCTGATTCACACTCAGTTCTGCTGAGTGTGAACAGGGCAGAATAAGATGATTTGAACAGCTGATTTGGAACTTGAAAAGACTTGATAAGACTTGACAAAAAGCAAATTTCAACACTAGACCAATTGAAATTGTGATTAACCAAAACTTCAAACACTTTAACTCAGAATTGAATCATGGAGAGAACCTCAAAGTTTGGTAGAAAACTGAATTTAACAGTTTTGACTTTTGAAAAACAGATATGAAACTTTGACTTTAGTGAGATTTAATCCAATTTTGTAAACTGATTATGATATTATAAGCTCAAACAAAGTTGTATTAATCAATTCTAATGTTATTTGAACCTAAATCAAGCTTTTGATTATTAACAAATCCTACAGTTACACAAATTAGAACTGATCTAAGGTGTTTTTGACTATTTGATGAATAACTGCTCTAATAAAGACTTGAGATCACTATTAATAACCTACTTGAGCATGAATCAACTACACAGAACTGATTAACCAACCTTCACCACAGTTTTACAAGCAAATCCAAACACTACTTTCTATCTAATTTTGTGAACTAAAAACAGATTATGACTAGATTATGCTAAACTGACATTAAACAAATATCACTTAATACTAATTATCACTAAACTCATATGCAAACAACAGATTTAGACAGTAAAATGTATATAAGCAGATTTAAGCACTTACAAATTGTCCTAGCCACTATGGCTTGCAACCAATGAAACAGTGAACACTAATCCTAAACCATTATCAACCCCAAATAAATCAAACTCAACCAATTTCCAGCAATATATCACCCCAAATCCATCTCTGAACCAATATAGAGCACCACAGTTGACTTTCGTTGACCAAGATTATGCTTGTTTGTAATGGATGAAATGAAGTATATTAAACACAAAATAAGCTCATAACAGCTATGAAGAGCTTGTATGAGCTTATTCAACCATTGAAAACACTTTATTCAGTACTCAAATAGTAAAATGCAAGATCAAAGTAAAACTTGGAAATTTTTATTAAAACTGAAATGAGATTACAAAAGGTTTGAGATTACATTAAAACTTATAGATAACAAACTTAGAATACTGAAAATGCTAAAAACTAAACATGAAACTTAATTGAAAAGGAAATAATGCACGAATACAATGGTGAGCCAAGGGGTCTATTTATAGCCTGAATTCAGTCTTGGGATTCCTCTTGGAAGAGCCTAGAAGGCTTATCCACAGCCACAAATCAACCTCTGAGTCTCAATCACCAATCAAAATGCTCCAATTCACCAATTGAGGTGTTTCGTCCAATGAGAGAGCTCCAAATGGCCACGCTGGCAGTTTGGTGACACCCATGTGTCAGACGTGTCAGATAAGCCTTCTAGAAGGTGAATAGATTCTAGTACGAGGTGGGGATTGGGGTAATTTGTGGTTTGGGTAAATGAAGGAAACGGGGGTAAAAGGGCGCGTTTGGATTTGTTTATTATTATTCAAGTGATATTGAACGGGTATTGGGTGGGTTTGACAAGGGTTTGGTTCGGGTTAAGTGGGTATTCGGGTTGGATATATATTGGACGGGTATAGGATTAGATTTAGTGGACCGGGTATTGGGTTTAGATTTGGGCCGAAGGTTTATGTTTTTGGATATTGGACTTAGGATAAAAGGATTGGATTTGGACTAGTATATTGATCCAAAGGCAACTATAGGGACCAAAGTTGTCAAATCTGAAATTCCAAGGACCATTCTTGTAAATATGAAAATCTTTTTCAAGGGCTACACTTGTCATTCTTCAAATAATCCAGGGGCTGATTTGCAACTTTTTAAACTTGAAGGATCACTTTTGCCAAATGTTGAAACTTGAGGGGCCATTTTTGCCAATTGTTCAAACTTGATTAAAACTTCCAAAAATCATCCTCGGAGAATAAAATCTTCATTAATGCTCACTTTTGATCTTCCGGCTCAGCTTAAGCTCTCTTAATCTCTCGTGCTCGGATTTACGTCTGATTTGGCTCCTTTTTGTGTGTTTTTACATATCCATACCTGCACAAGCACAAACTCAAGAAAACCACAAATATTAGCAATAAACGGCTCTTTCTTGGTTATTTTGGGTCAGTTTTGATAATGAAAAGGTATGTGTTTTAGCACATACCAAAATACCCCAGACGAGACCATTGTCGTGTCCCCACACAATGCAATCAACTCACGCTTCTAAAACCAAGGATTTCAATCTCTTTCTACTAAACCTATGAAGAAGTAGCCAAGATTCCTCAAAAGAGATTAAGAAAGCCTTAATTCTAAAAACGCCCCGTTTACCTTTTAAATAACATGTATAGATATTACGGTTAAGCACATTCCGGTTATGTGTGACGGTTTGTTAGACTTTCATGTCGATCAATAACTCCAACATTTTTCAAACGACACGTTAGGATCACGGAGTAGGAAACACAACACAGCGTGAAGTGACCATACGGATAGAATACATCGTCCCTGATTTTTCACAAGTCCCCAAACTAAGCGTAAAATCGAAATCATTGTTAAATATGATTCTAGATGCTAACACTACCCATGGAAGTTACTTGTGTAGTTACCTTTTGCTCCCATTTTCCTATTTCCTCTAGATATTTTATTTTTGGTGAGAAATGAATTTCTTCAAGTTTCTCGTTTCGATAATTTTAATTCCGATAAAGATATAAAGCTAAGTCGATAATTAGTTATCTGCCTTCTCTTAAGAACCATTGTCGGAAAAATGAGGTCCACATCAAGGAATTTTATTCACTTATACTTTTGACTTTTTCATTTTCATTTTTCATCACTAATATATATATATATATATATATATATTTTTTTTTTGCACTTATACTTTTACTTATATAAGCTATGAACTACGGAGCTTCACGGGGTAATTCCAAAAGGTTTCATAAAACGAATGTTGGGTTTAGTGCCCATCAGCAATTCATAAGGTGTCTTCATCTGTGGTTTAGTGACTGAGACTCTGTTAAGTACATAACAAGCAGTACTTACAGCTTCTGCCCAGAACTGAATAGGTAGGTGAGAATCTGCTAACATTGTTCGTGCTGCTTCAATCAAAGTCCTATTCTTTCTTTCTGCAACACCATTCTGTTGTGGTGTTCTTGCAATACTAAACTCCCTTTTTATGCCTTTGTTTGCACAAAATTCATCCATAAGTTTGTTCTTGAATTCAGTCCCATTGTCACATCCAATACCTCTAACCTTGAGTCTCAATTGGTTTTCAAGAGCAATAATCAGTGTCTGGATAGCATCAAAGGTATCATCTTTAAAGCCCAAAAAGAAAACCCCAAGAATCTACTACAATCATCAGTAACAACCAAACAGTACTTTTTCTTATTTAAACTTGCCACAAAGACAGGTCCAAATAAATCCATATGTAACAGCTCCAATGGTTCTCTAATAGGTCTCTCCTCGAGCTTCTTGCAGGAAGCTTTGTGTTGTTTACCCTTCTTGCATGCCAAGCATGATTGTTCATTCTTGTAAGTCTTTGAAGGTAAACCTCTAACTAAATTGCCTTTCACCAGTTTGTTGATGTTCTTGAAATTAACATGGCCCAATCGTCTATGCCATTGATGTGCCTCTTCAGATGTTGCTTTAGCCACCAAACATATAGCTCTGCCATAAGAATGTAGACTCTTCATGTCTAAACTATACACATCATTTGTCCTTGGTACTCTAAGTACTACCAAGTCATCATCAACAGGTTTAAAGTCAGAGGAAAGAATGAGACATTCTGTGTCAGTGAATAACACAGGATGCTTTTTATCACAAATTTGAGAGACTGACAACAAGTTGAACTTAAGCTCCTTCACATATCTGACATTCTCAAAATCGATTCTTCCAGCTTTAATTGTTCCTTTCCTAGTAATCCTTCCTCCATTGGGATCATTCCCAAATGCAACCTTTCCTCCACTAATCTTCCTAAAATCAGACAGGATCTCTTTGTCTCCTGTCATACTTCCAGAGCAACCACTATCCATAATAAGATGATCTTTAAGCTCCTCTTCGGGGTTGCCCTGCACATAAAGAAAAGAGTTAGAAACTTTTAGGAACCCAAGCCATTACTGACTTGTGTTCCCCTTGTGGAGTTACAAACTCAAATTCTTTGAGTATGTAATTACCACTATCTTTCAAATGATGATCCAGAATTATCTTTTGATCTTTAGCATGTGGATTTTCAAAACTTTCTGGTTTTTCAACACAAATCTTTTTTTCTGTCATCACAAAAACATCTGATTCACTTTTAGTTGAAAGTATTGTCTGACCCTCTACAGTACTTTCCCTTTTAACCCATGCTTTTTTAACACTTGGTTCCTCTGATCTAAATCTCATATGTGAATTGGAAAACCTTCTAGGTTGATAGTGACTTTGCCTAGAATTTCTATACCAAGTATTGTGATCAGTACCTTGTTTTATCTGAGTAGTACCTTGTGAAAGTCTGGGCGAGTTAACAGGTACTTTGGAAAGTACTGTGAGATCTTGAAGGTTTTGAAAAAGGTTTTTGCTGGTGTGGGTATTTATGATCTGGTGAGAAATTTCTGTGATTGATCCTATTTGAATTATTCCAAACTGGTTTGTACTCTCTATGTGTCTGGTTGGCAGTCCTGTTCTTTGGAAATTTTCTAAGGTATTTTGAGTGACGTTCACAATCCTTAATTAGATGAGTAGGACTGAAACACACAAACCCAGGTTTTGACCCCTTACTGTCAAAGTGACATCTTCTATGTCTATGCCCAAAATTATTTTGCCTTCTTGGTGAGTGATTAAACTTGTTTTGACCAAAATTATCCCAAAAGGTTTAGCAGTACTGTTTTGAAAAGGTTTTGAAGAAGGTAATGCTTGTGGAGCAGTACTTTGATTTAAAGGTACTGCTTGATTTTGAACACCGTTTTCAACAGATTCTTTGGGTTTTTCAGACCTAGATTTAGCAACTAGCTTTTTTCTAAACTCTAGACTGTTACTCAAAACGAGAGAAACATCAGGCCTAAGGGGTTGATGAATGCCAGTAGGATGTGGAACAGCGTGATAATCATTAGCTTTCTTATATGCAGGAGGTGAGTCACTTATTGAACCATCATTACTAGATGTATCTACATAATTAATGAGTTCTTCATCACTAGTGGTTATATCCTCATACTCACCTTCATCCTGATTACTAGATTGGGTTTCTTCTATCTTACTAAAATCCATACCAAAACCTAATCCAGTTTTAAGATAAGCTCTTGCTGTTTTTGAACATAAGAAACATGTGAGACCGCTTCACCCAAGCAGCAAACTTAGCTAACAAATCATCTCTTTCCTTAGTTAATTTCTCAATTTCAGCAATTTTACAGTTTAATTTCCATTCACTAAGCTTTAACTGGTAATCCTGTTGTGCATATTTTTCCGCCCAAGCTACTTCATTAGTTTCATGTGCTAAAATTTTGGCTTCCATAGATTCTAAGGCTATTTGATAACTGCTACCTCAGGACCTAGCCTTAACATAATTATCTCTCTCAACACATAACGCTAAGTAATTTATGATAAAAATCATAGCAATTTGAGCATACCTCAGAGATAGGAGATTGATTTGGTGAAGTAGCCACCAATGCTAGTTGAACAGGATCATCTTCACTTTCCTTGCTCCAGTCAAATCCTCCAAAGCCATCATCAGATTCCAAAACAGCATGTTCAAGTTCTTCAGCAAAAACAGTGCTCCAATCCAATGCTTCTACTGAATCTTCAATTTCTTCTTCCACAGCTATCATGCAATAAGTTACTGGTTCATCATCAAACTCTTCACTCCAGTCAACTTCTGATAACTTCTCTTGAGCAACCAAAGCCATTGTTTCAGTAATGGGAATTTCCTTAATCTCAAGTTTTGGCTTTTCAGATGTTCTGTTTGCTTGATACTTAGCAAACCTGCACTCCCTTGCAAAGTGACCCGTCTTTTGACAATTGAAGCATTCAATTTTAGATTTGTCAAAAGTTATGCCCTGTTTTGGTTTGAAATCAATGCTTTTGCCTGTCTTCTTCATGTACTTTTTGATTCTTGCAGTGATCATAGCAACTTGCCACCCGATATCAATTTCTTCAAGTGCATCTTCTTCAATCTGTGCTAGATCTTCTTCATAAGTGACAGGTAAAATAGCTTGTTGTGCAAGAAGAGCACATAACTTCATCTGAGGCCATAGTGGTAGTTGGTGGGGCCTGTTGAACATATGAGGGGGTGTATAGACAGTAGTACTTTTAGAAACAGTACTTTGAGGAGAAGCAGTACTTTTGGAAGTACTGGCCTTCTTTTTAGATGATAGAAAAGCAATACTGTGAGACTTAGAACTTGTTTGACCACTCATCTCATGCTCATACACCTTAAGTTGATGATATAGATCATCAAAGTCCATGACATCCAAACCTTGTTGTCCTCTGATCATTGTAGCAATCACATGCCATGAAGATGGCAAACTCCTTAGAAACTTCAAATTAGCATCTTCAACTGATACTTCTGCCTTGTATAGCTCCAACATGTTGAGTAGATTCTGAAACCTATCATATGCAGCATCAAGACTCTCTCTTCACCAACTGTGAAAGTTTCAAACTGTTGCTTTAGCAAATTTCTGTGCATCTTTTTAGAGGCTTCATTCCCTCCCAATCTGGTCTTGAGAGCAGCCCAGAGCTGCTTAGCATCTTTAGCATCATGAAATTTGAGAAGATGACCATCTGGAATGGCAGATAAGAGAATATTGAGTGCCTTCTCTTGATTCCTTAATATTGCTGCTGGTAATACTGGTTTAGGTGCTTTTGGTTGTCCAGGAATATCAATTGGGTCTGCTACAACTTCATTCCCATTCACAATAACATTCCAAAGAGCATGGTCCGTAATGGCAATGTACTGCCTCATCTTCATGCACCAGAGATCATATTCTCCCTTCTTGATTATTGGAAATCTGAGTGAGGTGATTGAGGGTGGTGGAACAGCTTCAGTCGACATCTTGAATATAGTTGAAGTAGGGTCTCTTCCTAGTCAGAGTTTCCACACAAGCTCTGATACCACTTGTTGGATCGATATACTTTAATCAAACTAACTTAACTAGCTTGTTAAGGTTTAATAACCTCGGATAAATCCTAAGTTATTAACAAAGAAACACTGAGCAATCTTTATTAAGTACGCGGAATTTACTTAACCAAGCTAAGAAGAATAACCTTTTATTATAAACTCTAAATCTGCTTATTATGCAGATACTCTAATACAACTCTAAGATAATCGAACTTTTCCCTAAAACTCTAATTCTGCTGTTTGTAAGAACTTTGGAATAGTAAATTTATTTTGTAATTATTTTTGTAAGATAGTTGGTGTAATACCAGATTTTTGGAATAACATATTTATTTTGTATAGCAGATTTTTCTTGTAATAGCGGTTTTTTTTATAAGATTATTGGTGTATTTGATGTTTGTAAGATTGTTGTGTATTTGGTATAGCAGGTGATATCCGGTGTACCGGATCTGTGCCCATCGTGGATTTATCCGGTGTACCGGAATCTGCTGGTACATAGATGTGTTTATGTATTTGATTATAGGTAATACACACGGATTCCGGTAGCTGTTTGGATTTGACCATCGCTGGTACATGGATGTGTTTAATATATAAAATCGTTGACCAAATTTTTTTATAAAAAAATAGACGAAAATTTGAAAAAAGATTGACCAAATTTGGATTTGAATTGTCCAAAATAACCTTGAAACCCTATTTAATTATTACAATGTCATCATTTAATGCTAATCTCATCCAACACAAATACAATGATCCCACGGTCTATATTGGGTCTTACTTTTAGAACGTTAAGCTTGATCTCACATTAACCTTCCCCTATATATATATATATATATGTATATATATGTATATATATATATATATATATATATATATATATATATATATATATATATATATATATATATGTATATATATATATATATATATATATATATATATATATATATATATACATATATAATATACAATATATATATATATGTATATATATATATATATATATATATATATATATATATATATATATATATAATATATATATATATATATATATACATATATAAATATATATATATATATATACATATATAATATACATATATATATATATATATATATACATATACATATATATATATATATATATATATATATATATATATATATATATATATGTATATATATATATATATATATATATATATATATATATATATATATATATATTTATATATATATACTAGCTTCATAGCCCGCCCGGATGGGCGGGCTAGCTTCATGAGTTTACTTGACGTAGTTTAACAGGACGTAAACAAATATCGAATGACGACAAATCTCTTAGGCACATAAATTAGAAGACAAAAAATGAAATTGTTAATGTATCTTATGTAAAAATAATAATGAAAGGTATGAGAAACAACTGAATTAGATGGTACATATTAATAAACTAAATAAAACTTGTTCATACACAACTTTTGTTATATACATTGTATTTTCACCGTCTTTGTAGAAACAAAGAACGTTGTAAACGTTGTTTGTTGTCTATTCTAAAAAAGACATTGTTTGTTATCAAGTTTGTGTTGATCCAAATCAAAAAGTACAATTCTGCATAAGCTAAGATTCATCCTAAACACAACCATGTGTTGATCCAAATCAAAAAGTACAATTCTGCATAAACTTTACATGATATCTTCCCTAGTCACCTGGCCCCAATAGAAAACGGGAGGAAAACGGTTGAAGCGGCTCCTGAACCTGGTTGTGAAGGTGGTAGAAGTTGTGGATTACCTAATTTATGACAACTTAAGCTATTTCAAAAGCCATGAAAAACATGTGTACGTTTCATCGAGTGTTTTGACTCAGTCATTTGATATTCGGATCCAGGATCCTCTGGAGGTGTCGAGGATGTTTTAGGAATGCCAGCTGCACGCGTAAGAGCATTATATCAATTAAACATCACATTCATTAAGTGTATACAGTTTCGTTCATAAAATACCAAGGCACTATTTTACTTATTACGTTTTAGTCATTATACTTTTATGGTACATAAAAGTCATTAAAAGATGACTTTGTGCCTAATTTGTGATAAAAATTAACAGTAACTACAGCCATCAAAAATTTATATTCGAATTTAAATAGAGAGATTATATGATGCACATGGATTACAGGTTATACAAATAGTAGAAAACCACCTTCTAATGACTCAAGTATTCACATGTAAAAAAAAATGACTAAAACAGGACAAATGAATATTGTATCCGTATGTTTTATGAAAATAACCCGTAAATGTAATTCTTGTGAAAACAAATGTAATGAAAGATGAAGCATCCACTGAAATAGAGCCATGATGCATTCAAGGATTATTAATTTCTATCCAACCAACAATCGCACCCGCATAAGGAGATACAACAGGTTGGAATGATTGCACAAAAAGATAGAAATTTGTTTTAAACATATCAGTATAAGGATATTCATGCGAAGCCAGAAGGATTATATTACACTTAGGCCATGTGCTCGAATAAAAGGATTATATTACAGGTCTAGCAAGGGAAATGTGGTTGGGGGAGGAGCTCGACCACCGTTAGTAGAACCAAAAATTTGACCATACAAAAGTAAGAGAAGTTGTAAAGAAGCCTGTCAAAAGGAGAGAGCAAGTGAACTAACCTCATTCGAAGTAAGTACTTGCACATCTAACGGTTAAAAGTACTCTTCAGTCTTCCCTTTCGCTGATCAATATAAACTGCTATTGACCGTCGTGCCCATCTTCAGTTTTTCTTACTGGATACGGGTAAAAGCGGCACGCACGACCCCACATGTCATAAAAATCAAATACCTTCAAAATTCCAAGCTGACTTTGTACCTAATTTGTGACAAAAATTAACAGTAACTACAACCATAAAAAATTTAAATAGAGAGATTATATGATGCACATAGATTACAGGTTATACAAACAGTAGAAAACCACCTTCTAATGACTCAAGTATTCACATGTACAAAAAAAATGACTAAAACAGGGCAAATGAATATTGTATGCAAACAACCCATAAGAATATGCTAAGATGCCAAATGGCTATTGAAAATAAGCTATCCAAACAGCTCCTAATAACATGTAGATACGCCAAAATGGCTGCTGAAACTAAGCTACCCAAACAACCTCTAAGAACATGTCAAGACGCCAAAATGGCTGCTGAAAATAAGCTATCGAAACAGGCCTTAAGAACATGTCAAGACGCCAAATGGTTGCTGAAAATAGTTAGCCTTCAAAAGACGAACTTCTATCATATTCAACACTTGATTATGTGGTATTCATGTGAATTATCACGTTCAAGAGATTACATTTTTCATTAGAATAAACTCACTGCAACAAATGTGCTATTTGCACACTGATGGATGAAAGTTTTAGTTTCTGCTTGTTTATATTATATAGTGATCGATGTTCATTGCATGATAAAAGTACTTTCTTTCTAATTGCATCCAAAAAGTATTTTGCATCGCACGTATTTATTTTATTCGTTAAACTTGGTGTTATCTGATAATTCACATGAATACCACATCATCAAGTACTTTCTTTGTGATGTTGTGGTATTCATTTATTCGTTAAACTTGGTGTTATCTGATACTTCACATGAATACCACAACACCAAGTTAATTCACATGACAGTAAGTAAATAAGTGATGGCTATTTTTTAAAAGTACCTAATCAGAACCTTGTAAACGATTGCCAATAGAAGCAATAATAGCAACCAATTCAGCTCCGTTTGTCTTGTCAAACGCGTTAATCAAGCCCAAATTCATCCATTCTTATGCTACACTCATTTTAAATACATTGCATTAAGGACAAACCAAATGATAAACCTGCGACACTTAAACTAATTATAATCAAATTGTGCCAAAAAAATCAAGACGTCATTGAACTACGCATATAAGACCTTAATTATGAAGATAGCTCTATATGTTGACAGGCCCAGTTTGTCACTTACAGAGTTAAAGATATATACTATATAACATAAAAATTGCAAATGTAACTGAACACGTAAACGAAAACAAACCTTCAAATGTAGACTGTTGCACCATTACTTGGGGTCTCAAAATTTGCTTAACGTCATCTTGTTCACATATAAATAAAACATTTTAATCAGCTAACACAAATAAAACTTCTAAAATTTCAAATTAAACCATAAATCATAACAAAAATCGTACCTTTTTTTTAACGTTGATGATCTACAAAGCTTTAATAGATCCCTAATATGAGTAAAAAATAACCCTAAAAAAAACAAATACGAAACAATCAACTGAAACTGAAAATCCAACATACATACCTGATTGGTGATTAATATCGATATAGCCTTTTGTGTAGCATCATATACAAATCATTTACCGTTAATCATAATAAAATCAAAACCCCAAAAATCATCACTAATTAATATACAATCACACAATAAAATCATCACTAATTAATATACAAAATTGAAATATCAAAATCCCAAAAATCAAGCTGAGATCATTTACCGTTAATCATAATTTGAAGTAAAAACCTAATGAACTACGTAGGAAGTATCAACCGCATATATATAGTGATAGGATTAGCTTTGCGAAAATAAGTGTCAACTTATAATGAACTGAAAAAAGCATTGTGTTAACCAACTCACTTGAAATTTAAATACCATGAACGATAATGTTAGCACAATAATAATGGTCATCATCAAGTCTTTAGTAGCGTGTTTTAAGTATACTAACCTTAAATCCATCAACATCTTTTTGGTATCATCAAGAAGTTATAATCTTAAACTGCTTCACTTGAATTGAAATGAAGACTGTCATAAAGAAGATTAACATGATCGTTTCTAACAGCGTTCTTTTTATGAGCTTTTTTTTATTAATCACCTCAAAACTCCACCTAAACTCCAACACCTTTATTCCAACAGTTCCACCACCTGAAAAATAAATATATCAAGAATGTTAATATACGTTTGACCCTTAAACTTGATAAAAACATGCAAAGATTAATATATCAGTAAGATATACATGGATACCTAAGGTAAGCGCATATGTTCAAGTGTCTTTCCATGTTCTTAAACTAAGGAGGTCATATATGGTAGCCATTCATTTTTCATTGTTTACTATACCAATAACAGACGAACGTAGTTGATAAAAGTCAGCACAAAGGCAGAATCTACGTTAGTTAATTAAATCCCTATGAAGGTATTTATCTAAACCCTGAACTGGGGTTCCATGTACACCCTCTTGATAATTTGGATCAGCATACCTAAGAATGTCTCTGTAGTGCTTTTGAAGGGCAGAACACCCAATAATTTTGGTGTTGCCACTGACTAAGTTATCTTTTACAATATCCCGAAGTGTTTCAAGCCATGGGGTTTGGTCTTGGTCTGATAAAGGGATCCCATTCTTCATCTTCTCTGTTTTGCACCACCTATGGAAAACACAACAAAGAAAATCAATCATCACCTAAATCATGCATACTGCAAGTGTGTAACCAATGAAGCAATTTTAGTATTAGCAACATCAAGAAATCTTGTGGTGTACAGCCTATCTATGTTTAAATGAAATACATAAAGCATGAAAAGATGGCAAGGTCATTTAAGAATTTGTAACGATCATTACACACTACATGAACCAACGACTATTTAAAAGAGAAAAACCCCAATATTTAGACCTGTAAATACACTCAATGAAAGTACTTTTATTTTTGCACACTATCGCTTCTATGGTATTTCTTACTTCAAAGGCGGATGGGACACTTACCAAGCTATGAAATTTGCCCATTTAAATATGGAATTGTGTTATGTATGTTCGTTCCTCAGCTTACTCAAGTTCTATACTGTTATCAGTAGATGATGTAGCCACTGTTTATGTATGGACAACAGAGACTTAGAGTTTAGTTTAGTTTTCGATAAATTATCATATATATATCTGTAAACACTAAATAGATATGCCTATATTGTTGATGGGTTTTTCATTTTTCGGTTTGATAGTTCGTTTATCTTCAGCATGGCAACTCAATATTGACTTGTAAACAGTAAATAGATACGCAAAACTGAGTTCTCTATAGAGATAGATTACATGTTGACGTACTGATAATACATCAAAAGTTCTTACTTGTAGTGCACTTTCCAATATGTTGGCATTTTAGTTCTCTAACAGTGGTTTGGTAAAGTTTTTCGTTCGTAACTCCATTCTGATTATTAGCTTCCATTTTATGACCCCACCCCTGTATTGAAAGATTATGAATAGACATGAGAATATAAAAAAGATCACAATAAGACTGCATACTCATAAGCATCTATTTCTCTTTTTCTTAGGCACTTAATAACTCATCAAACACTTTATGTATCATAGTAATTGCTTGTAACATTTAAAGTTAAAACGGGTGAACCTTGAATCTTTTTTTGTTCAGGTTACACCTAAAAGCAAGTTTTGGTGCAGATGTGCGCAGCCTGGTATCCCGTGACCGTTTCCAAAACTTTTATTTGGACACTCTTAAAAGCAATGAAGTTCGAAAAACCAAATCATAGGAAAACCAAATAGTCAATTTCAATGAATAAACTTTAAAATGCCTTACTCTCCTAGTGTAGTAGTGGTCAGCAGAGGTGAGTTTCTTATGCCATCCTTTAGTCATTGAAATACTCCGTGATTGTGAAATTGAAATACTCCGTGATTTTCTTTCATGATTTTGAAAATCATATAATCAAAACCCCGGATTATCCTCAGTTAAATTGATTTGATGATTAATCTGTTTTGATAAAATTTAGGAATGTGCGAATGAAATGGGAGGTTATGAAGAAGTGTTGACTGGCATTGAATTTATAATGAAAAAGCTGCATATATGAGTACAAAGTGAAGTATATTACTTTGGAAGTAGAAGATGATAAACAAATATGTGGATTGACTTAGTGGTTGAGGCGTGAGGCTGTGAATTGTTGAGACCCATGTTCGAATCTTCGCTGTGGCAAATTTTTTTTATATAATGTATCCGGATGTAGTGCCATGGTGGCATTTCCACCTCATCATAGAGGCGCCATGTCATCATTAAAATGCCTAGTAAGCATTATACATGTGGCATATGTAGTCTCATATATATGTATATATATATATATATATATATATATATATATATATATATATATGTGTGTATATATATATATATATATATATATATATATATATATATATATATATATATATATATATATATGTATATAGAGTAGGGATCCAATGAGAAGTAAATTAAAATAAGAAGTGGTGAGAAGTGACCAAAACCACGCATTTGAGATGCAACGACTTGCATTAGATGCATTTCTGTTCATATAGATGCAACATCTTGAGTTTCGAAAGTTAATTTGATGTATAGATGGTGCAAATTGATTTTCTTGATTTCGGCACCTGCAGAAGAACAAAAAACAAGAGAAATCATGAAATGCATCTAATATACCTATATGTATCTTATTAAAAGCTAGAAAACACACTATGGTGCGTTATAATGCATCTAAGATTATAGGGATGCATCTAATTTGGGTCGGTGCATCTCGGATTTGCGGTTATAGTTCTTCTTATTCCTTCATTTTAAGTAATCTTCTTATTTGATCCTAACTCTATATATATATGATGGGAGGGTTACAACACACTAATTTTCACAATCATCCTAGGCAGAGTACCTAATCGTTGTAATGTAGTATATGCAAGACTCGGGGGATTGATCGTTCTTTATAGAAATAGCGAGGTAGGTTCGAAGTGTATGACGGATTAAGTCTAAGGGTTAAGGGAAGATTATTTTTGTTTTTTTATATTTTATAGAAAGCAAGTAAAATCTTGGGTATTTGGAAGAGGTTGGTTTTAACTAATTAAACTACTACTGCAAGAAATAAAATAACAAGAAAAGTAAAGTGGTAGTGAACTTAGTATAAGAGGAAAAACGTATTTACTTATAATTTCACTACTCCCTAGTCATATCCTATTGTGTTGTTGAATTATCATGTCCTCGTCTAATGTAATATGGAGTATTCCTAATTAGTGGTTGTGGTATGGTCAATCCTATGTTTATAGATTAGCCTAAGTGAACAACGCCTATCTGATTTATCAAGCTCACCTAATAACTAACCTACGCAATAAATACTCGTCTCAAATTAATCAACCTAAGACATAAGTTATTAATTAGTCACATTTTAGTGGACATTCAAAATTCTATAGTTAACCAGTTTTCCAACTCCTAACGCACACACCATTAAAGAAGAGACGACAACATAACAATCAATAACCAGGTTTTATGTAATCCTAAGCAAATACTAATTAATTTAGCCTAGCATAGAAGAATTAAGAAAAGTAAATAAACAAAGCAAACAAATACACATAGACATGATTGATTGATTGAATAAATTACTTAACTCAATAGTGCATGAGATCTTCAATGGCCAAAAGGCCTACAAACCCTGTAAAATTCGTCTAGGTTCGGTGGTGTAAGTTCTTCCAAAGTTGTGATGCCGCCAACTCTCCGTATTCTAGGGTTTCGATCTTGTACCGACATAGTTGTGACGGCGTGACGTTAAGGTTGCGATGCCGTTAGCCTTCATATTTTTGGCCTTGACGTCGTCACTAGTATCCAATATTCTACAACTTTATGGGCAGCACCCCTTGGGACGACGTTACGTTGTGGTTGTGACGTCGTCACGAGGCCTTTTCCTGATGGTTTTTTTGTTGTTGTCGTTTTCTTTGTTTTTCCATCCAATCGAGCTCGAAACAAGTCATTTACCAGCATTTTTGTCCCAAGTACCTAAAAATCAAATCGAAACAATTTAGGAAAATAGATGATCAAATATATAAGAATTTAGAGCTAAATGACCCCTTAAAAGCGTATGAAATTACACCTCATCAAATATCCCTACACTTGGGATTTGCTTGTTCTCAAGCAAATGCGCTTTTATCCTAATCAAATTACAAGTTCGGGGGAATTTAGCATTAGTTCAAAGATAGTTTATATCATAACTCATTCAACAATAATCCTAACAAGCACGGAAATTATATACTAGCACATCACATAAGTGTTTGGATTCTCTCA